>CM061752.1:177314015-177636160 GCA_030979885.1 Lolium multiflorum
TTTAAATTTGTTTAAATCTTGGTCAAACCTGGGATTTGACCAAGATTCAAATATATGGGAATAAAATTCAGAAAAAACAAAAAATGGAAAACAAAGCACATAGTCTTCTTATGTCTATAGTTAGCATTAAAGTTGATACAAAGTCTAGACATATTCAAACTAGAAAATCGTGTATCTACCCTCCCTAACCCGAAATCCTGTCTTATGAAGTCAAGCATGTGAAGAGAAGAGAAGTGGTTTTTTTTGTTCCAAACATGGAAATTTCAAAACCCTCCCAAAAGCTACATTTTGGGGTGACTAAGAAGGAAAGATGCTTATTTTTTCATATTCATGATTTAAACTTGTTTAAACCATGGTCAAACCTAGGATTTGACCAAGATTCAAATGGGCATCAAAATTGAAAAAAAAATCAGCAAAAATAAAAACCAAAGCAAATAGTTTTCTTATGTTATATAGTAAGCATTAAAGTTGATAAACAAGGTCTAGACATATTCAAACCAGACAAATCATGTATCTATACCCCTAACCCCTAAACTCTGTCTTATGAAGTCAAGCATGAAGAGAAGTGGTTTTGGGTTTCAAACATGGAAATTTGAAAAACCTCCCAAAAGCCCCTTTGCAAATATTTCAAACTTATTCAAATTTGGTTCAAATTTGAAAGACATACAAGTTATAGCACACATAGTGCATACATTTTCACACAAACTGCACTAGATGCTAACCCTATAATTTGAGGCCATTTGGATGAGGTCGAAAAAATTCTTGGATTAGAATCGTGTTGTTCGAACCCCGTAGTTGGATTTTTTTGAACCCTTGATCTGTAGAACTGGGCAAAACCCGAGTTTAACCTATTTAATTATAGATTCGTATATCGATTTTTCTACTACCTTTTTATTATTACTATGCAGCACATGGGTGTTTGCCCGTCGAGTGAAACACGGAGGAAGAGGGATCACTCGGAAGGAGAGAAGAAGGGGGTGTCTCCCCTTTTTCGGGTGATGATGTTGACTTTTGTGCAGGGTTTGTCAGTGAGCAGGAGGCCTTTGATTTAAAGGATAGGAAAAGCATAGGAATAGGAAATGTATAGGATTGGAATGGCATGTCTACTTGAATCCTATAGGAAGATGAAGTGTGTTTGATTGTAGCAAAGGAATTTTTTCATGAGCTATGAGCTAATGCTTATTTCCTATAGGAATTACACTACAAGATTCCTATAGGAATTTTTCCTATAGGATATGTTCCTATGAATCAAACAACATGTATAGGAAATTTTCCCATAGGAACCAAATCCTTCACACTTCCTATGCAAATCCTTTGAATCAAAGGAGCCCTAAAAATGTGGACTAGCTTGTGTCGTCATATGAGATATAGATGGTATAAAAATAACAAACTACAATACTAAGAGTGATTTATATAAATCAAGTTTGATTTCTTGCTTTCATGTATGAGTTAATTTATTAACATGGCTTTCTACCCCCCACACACACACACAAACACACAAACACACTCTCTCTCTCTCTCTCTCAAATGGGGGTGAGAGGAGAAGAAGGATGTTCGTAACTCATGCCTCACCATCCTACCAGACTTTGGTCGATGCCCAACACATTCATGACCTAAAAAGGTGACGTTGACTATTTCATAGTCTACATTTTCACAAGCATTATACAATGTATATTGGCCAAAATGTGATGTGTAGATTTTCTCGAATTGTACCTTATTTGGATTCATGTTTGACGTATGAGCGGTTTTACTCAAAATTCAACTACATGTTCAAATGCCAGGTCGGAAAATTTGAATGAAGAAAATATAGTTTAAATATTGAAATAAGTGAGCATATGTGTGCGTGTGTGCGTGTGTGTGTGTGTGTCTTTTGTGCACTACGATACGTAAAATTGGCACTACCATTTTACGAATGTGGTGGGTCCTAGAATATTGAAGCAAATTCAAAAAAAATGTGCTAGCTTGAGTCATCGTATGAGATAAAATCGCTATACAAATAACAAACTTACAACCTTAAGGTAATTTAAGAAAGATTTATTTTCTTGCTTGCACATGTGTGGTCATGTTGATTGCATTGTATATTAGTATGAACTTACTAATAATTATCCCAAATATTGGCAGCAATGTGCATCTTACCGTTCACATATATTTTATTCAACTTCATTTCACACATAAATACATTCTACTTTATTAGTGTAAAATAAGAGCTTTATGTGAGCTTTATTGTGAAGTGGCTGCCTGAGAGAAGGGCCAAATTTTCAAGGTAACAATTTCGAAACATGGCATACTTCATAAGATGACCATTTAGGTGATATATATGTTGATTATTTCTCGAGTTTGTAATATATGTGGACTTATGTTGAGTTTTAACCAATTTTAGTCAATTTAAAATTGCATGTTCTTTAAAGTTCGGCACGAGTTTTGGTAGAAAATATGCAGATTTTACCATGGTAAGGTGTTATGCTTCATGCATGAAAAAACTACAAAGAAAAGATGAACAATTTGTACGAATGGTGAAGCCGGTGAATTTGAAGCAAATTGAATGCAACCAAAGGAAATTCATTAAAACTAAAAAAAAAGATGAAGAGTTCACGAGGAAATGGTATGGCGATTTGAAAAGAAAATGAATCACTACATATGTGAATCTGGTCATAGTAAACGAAAATGCCAAGTAGAGTTTCCAATTTTGTTCATAAAAATAGATCAAATTTGAACTAGATTTGTGATGTAGATTGGTCATAGAAACCGCTATAAGCCATCGCAATGTACGGAAGTGAATAATTCTAGGCATCCATATTTTAATTACTTCATGTAATGTAATTGAACAAGCTAGATTGGGTATTGCCCCATGAAATTGTACCACACATGCCAACAATAGTAAACCTGGTTGCTTACAAGTACGCCAACATTATGTGGCTTGATTAAATGTGCATTAAACTTAAAATGCCTATTTATTTATATTGTTTTAGTAGTCGTATGACAGTGAAGGATCCAGAGTTGCATTAATCGGCGAATTGGGTTACATATTACATAGACTAATTCATGGTAAACATAAAATACATCCAATCCGTCAACATTTTTAGATAAAGGTCTAAGTAGTCCTTCCCCACCGAAGTAGATGACCACCTCCAACACTACGGCCGTCCTGACAAGAACCATCAGCAAAACGTCTCTTTTAGTCCTTGTACTGAGTACTTTGAAGCAGGAAGCCCCAGACACACCCTTCCTTTTACGGTGATGAAGCAATATTAAACATCAAAAGAAGAGGCAGAACAAGATCTCCTACTCAGGGACACTTGGTGGACGCCGAGATATAGGTCGCTAGCTGTGCACCGAGATCCTCTTCTCCTTGCTAATCGCCCTGTCACAAGAAAAACAAATTAATTCAGCATTACTTAAATCCGCATTAGCATCGTCCCAATAAGATTGAGGGTAGTGTTATGTTCACTCACTCCTTATCGATGCGCAAATAGATAGTCAGCTGCTTCGATGATTCATTGCCGCACAGGTACCGCGGCGGCACCGAGAGGAAGGAAGTGACATCTCCCAAAGAAACTGTGCCCGGAGTCGGGCTGCTCGTCGGCTCTAATACCGCCTTCACCACGTCAAACAAGTGTTCCCCGGTAAGCTTACGCGGCCCCGGCATCGGCGGGCCGTTCGCCCACATTGTCACCCTATACCGGGGCAAGTTGCACGCCGCCGGCCTGACGCACACGAAGGATACCGCGGTGTCCATGCCGCAAGGGTGGATGTGCAAGGCGAACACTGCGCCATCCGTCCCGTAGCCGATGAGCTGTAGTTTTGGCGAGCCCGGTGCCGGCACCTTCAGATGAACAAATCCGAAGTCCTCGTCGTACGGGAACCTATCCACAGCGGTCAAGTGGGCTTCTCTGAGGTGTAGGATGAACGGTACCTTCGAATCGGCGAATTCGCAGCCGGGGTGCGTGCAGAAGCAAGAGCCGTGCGGGCACGCCATCATGTGCTTGTCTTCCTCGTTGTAAGGGATCTCCCTCCCGCACCAGTCGTTGATACACTGGATCGTCGGCTTCAGAGGCTGCTTCTTCGGCACAGGCAACTCCATAGTCTAAGGTCTGATGAGGGATCGGAAAGGGGCGCGGGGGGTTGTGGCGGCGGCGGCGCGAGCGAGGGGGGAGCAGTGAGAAGCTGAGAACTGAGAAGGGAGATTGATGTTTATGGAGATTGATGTTTCTTTATAATAATATAGAGGGCTCTTCTTTTAACGGGAGCCTCTAGACTGGTGGACACATGACCTGTGCTCACTGAAGTGTGGGACCTCACGCATGGGAACCACACGTAAGTGACAGACCAGTTGGTGTACTCGGGTGATTATTATAATGTATAAGTACTCCATAGTTTCCTATAGATCCAAGGGTAGGAAAGCCAAGTTATCTCATTTACAAGACATTATTTTTTCCATGAAGCCAAGTTTATCCCCCTCCCCCAGTGATTTGACCTAGATTTGAAATCAAGGCACACGTGATTCAAAAAAGGCAATCTAAAAACATGGAGTATTCATCATTTTGTAGTACATATATCTAGGGAAAATACCAAACATGCCATACCAGTGTTTTAGAGAAGAACCCTCAAGTAGATTGGCACCATGTTGGAGTTCGTCTAGCTAAATTTCCTCCCACATGCATGTGAGCTTGGTACCACTACACAAGAACCATGCCAAACTTTTGAATCATGGCCCAATTTTATGTATATATTTGCAACTTTTCATCATGCAAGCATGAATACTTTGCAAAATATGTGCATTTTGGGTTGTCGCCCATAAATGTGTTTTTGCTTGTCTGCCACCAATCAAGTTTTCATTCGCGGGGAAACATGCATGACAGGATGACCATTTCCAAGGTTTCATGAATTATCTCAATGTGCATCTATATATATACAATTTCTTGGGCTAAATCCGATAAAATGCAAATTTGACACAGTGTGTAGATGAAGTACAGATCAAACAAATAATTTAAAAAATACATGGGTGTGTGGCCTGAATGTGTGGATCGAGCCAAGTACATTTTATATAATAATGGCCAAACACATGCACCGCACCCTCCTACTAGAGCAAATTAAAACAAGCAGGGTGAGAGCATCGTGAGATTGCTCGACCTAGCTAAATTTTAAAACAAGCCGAATTAATAAGTTATTGTGTGGGGATTGATAGAAAAGATCGAAACAAAGCATGCATAGTCATATCATTTGTGGTTTACATAATACCTCTATGAACAGTACCAAATAAACATGGCATATATACACTTCTATGTTTAGACAAGAACCCTGCATATTTTTTTTGCACCATGTGTTTGAGGCCTCGCTTCCCCAGAAGTGTGTGTGAGAGCATTTTGCATGCTACGAGAAAACAATGCCAAACATTTGAATCGCATGACTCATTTTTTGGTAGTGATATATAGGTTTATGGTTTATATATATAAGGTTTAGTGTTAGGGTCTAGGGGTTTAATATAATTAGGGTTTAGGGTTTATAGAGATTCACATCATCTGTTTCATTTCACATTTGTGATGTACAATACTACATACCTAAGTAAAATCGATCCCTTCTTAGTCACTCCAAAATGGAGCTCGTGGCCGGGAGGTTTTTGGAATTTCCATGTTTGAAACCCAATACCACTTCTCTTTGGTTCAAAAACCTCCCAAAATTAAGCCCGTTTTCAAATATTTCAAACTTATTCAAATTTGGTTCAAATTTGAAAGACATACAAGTTATATCACACATATTGCATACATTTTCACACAAACTGCACTAGATGCTAACCCTATAATTTGAGACCATTTGGATGAGGTCGAAAAAATTCTTGGATTAGAATCGTGTTGTTCGAACCCCGTAGTTGGATTTTTTTTGAACCCTTGATCTGTAGAACTGGGCAAAACCCGAGTTTAACCTATTTAATTATAGATTCGTATATCGATTTTTCTACTACCTTTTTATTATTACTATGCAGCACATGGGTGTTTGCCCGTCGAGTGAAACACGGAGGAAGAGGGATCACTCGGAAGGAGAGAAGAAGGGGGTGTCTCCCCTTTTTCGGGTGATGATGTTGACTTTTGTGCAGGGTTTGTCAGTGAGCAGGAGGTGCGAGCGAGCGAGCGAGCGAGTCGAGCGAGGCCGAGAATGAGAGAGATTTGTTTTTTTTTGTGAGAGGGACAACCGAAGGATCCAGAAGGACCCACAGACTTCCAATACGCATCTGATGCGTCTTCTCTTGACAAAGAAGATGGCTGGGAGTTTGCGTACCTACTGCACGTGACTTGTGCTCACTGAAGTGTGGGACCTCAAGGGTGGGCACCACACGTAAGTGACAGACCTGTTGGTGTAAAAACTCGGTTGATTATAATAGTGCATTAGAACAAAGTTTCCTATGGATTCAAGGGTAGGAAATCCAAGTTAACTCATTTACGTGTTAAACTTGTCTAAATCTTGGTCAAACCTAGGATTTGACCAAGATTCAAATGGGCAGAAAAATAAAAAAACAGAAAAATGAAAAACCAAATCACATAGTCTTCTTATGTCATGTAGTAAGCATTAAAGTTGATAAAAAAAAGGTCCATACATATTCAAACCACACAAATCATGTAACATATATATACCCAAAACCCCTAAACTCCGTCTTATGAAGTCAAACATGGAAATTTCAAAAACCTTGATCCTAAGAGCTACCCATTTTAGAGTGACTAAGAAGGATACATGCTTCCCTTTTCATTTTCATGTTTTAAACTTGTTTAAATTATCTTGGTCAAACCTAGGATTAGACAAGATTCAAATGGGCATCAAAATTGAAAAAAAATCAGCAAAAAGGAAAACCAAAGCAAATAGTTTTCTTATGTCATATAGTAAGCATTAAAGTTGATAAACAAGGTCTAGACATATTCAAACCAGACAAATCATGTAGCTATACCCCCTAACCCCTAAACTCTGTCTATATGAAGTCAAGCATGTGAAGAGAAGTGGTTTTGGGTTTCAAACATGGAAATTTCAAAAACCTCCCAAAAGCTTCATTTTAGAGTGACTAAGAAGGATCCATGCTTCCCTTTTCATTTTCATGTTTTAAACTTGTTTAAATTATCTTGGTCGTCAAACCTAGGATTTGACAAGATTCAAATGGGCATCAAATTTGAAAAAAAAATCAGAAAAAAGAAAAACCAAAGCAAATAGTTTTCTTATGTCATATAGTAAGCATTGAATTTGATAAACAAGGTCCATACATATTCAAACCACACAAATCATGTATCTATACCCCCTAAGCCCTAAATTAATTAACTATGTCTTATGAAGTCAAGCATGTGAAGAGAAGTGGTTTTGGGTTTCAAACATGGAAATTTCAAAAACCTCCCAAAAGCTTCATTTTAGACAGACTAAGAAGGATCCATGCTTACATTTGCATTTTCATATTTTAAACTTGTTTAAATCATTATCAAACCTAGGATTTGACCAAGATACAAATGGGTGGGCACAAAATTCAAAAAAATCAGAAAAATGAAAAACAAAAGCACATAGTCTTCTTATATATGTCATATCGTAAGCATTCGAGTTGATAAACGAGGTCTAGGTATATCCAAACCAGACAAATCATGTATCTACCCCCCGTCGATCTTATGAAGTCTAGCATGAAGAGAAGTCGTTTTGGGTTTCAAACATGGAAATTTCAAGAACATCCCAAAAGCTTCATTTTAGAGTGACTAAGAAGGATACATGCTTACCTTTTAATTTTCATGTTTTAAACTTGTTTAAATCTTGGTTGAACCTAGGATTTGACCAAGATTCAAATATATGGGAATAAAATTCAGAAAAAAACAGAAAAATGAAAAACCAAAGCACATAGTCTTCTTATGTCTATAGTTAGCATTAAAGTTGATAAACAGGTCTAGACATATTCAAACTAGAAAATCATGTATATATCTACACCCCTAACCCTAAACTCTGTCTTATGAAGTCAAGCATGCATGAAGAGAAGTGGTTTTTTTTGTTCCAAACATGGAAATTTCAAAAACCCTCCCAAGAGCTACATTTTGGGGTGACTAAGAAGGAAAGATGCTTATTTTTTCATATTCATGATTTAAACTTGTTTAAACCATGGTCAAACCTAGGATTTGACCAAGATTCAAATGGGCATCAAAATTGAAAAAAAATCAGCAAAAATAAAAACCAAAGCAAATAGTTTTCTTATGTTATATAGTAAGCATTAAAGTTGATAAACAAGGTCTAGACATATTCAAACCAGACAAATCATGTATCTATACCCCCTAACCCCTAAACTCTGTCTTATGAAGTCAAGCATGAAGAGAAGTGGTTTTGGGTTTCAAACATGGAAATTTGAAAAACCTCCCAAAAGCCCCTTTGCAAATATTTCAAACTTATTCAAATTTGGTTCAAATTTGAAAGACATACAAGTTATAGCACACATAGTGCATACATTTTCACACAAACTGCACTAGATGCTAACCCTATAATTTGAGGCCATTTGGATGAGGTCGAAAAAATTCTTGGATTAGAATCGTGTTGTTCGAACCCCGTAGTTGGATTTTTTTGAACCCTTGATCTGTAGAACTGGGCAAAACCCGAGTTTAACCTATTTAATTATAGATTCGTATATCGATTTTTCTACTACCTTTTTATTATTACTATGCAGCACATGGGTGTTTGCCCGTCGAGTGAAACACGGAGGAAGAGGGATCACTCGGAAGGAGAGAAGAAGGGGGTGTCTCCCCTTTTTCGGGTGATGATGTTGACTTTTGTGCAGGGTTTGTCAGTGAGCAGGAGCGAGCGAGCGAGCGAGCGAGTCGAGCGAGGCCGAGAATGAGAGAGATTTGTTTTTTTGTGAGAGGGACAACCGAAGGATCCAGAAGGACCCACAGACTTCCAATACGCATCTGATGCGTCTTCTCTTGACAAAGAAGATGGATGGGAGTTTGCGTACCTACTGCACGTGACTTGTGCTCACTGAAGTGTGGGACCTCAAGGGTGGGCACCACACGTAAGTGACAGACCTGTTGGTGTAAAAACTCGGTTGATTATAATAGTGCATTAGAACAAAGTTTCCTATGGATTCAAGGGTAGGAAATCCAAGTTAACTCATTTACGTGTTAAACTTGTCTAAATCTTGGTCAAACCTAGGATTTGACCAAGATTCAAATGGGCAGAAAAATAAAAAAACAGAAAAATGAAAAACAAAATCACATAGTCTTCTTATGTCATATAGTAAGCATTAAAGTTGATAAACAAGGTCTAGACATATCAAACCATACAAATCATGTATCTACCCCTAACCCCTAAACTCCGTCTTATGAAGTCAAGCATGAAGAGAAGTGGTTTTGGGTTTCAAACATGGAAATTTCAAAATCCTCCCAAAAGCCCCTTTTCAAATATTTCAAACTTATTCAAATTTGGTTCAAATTTGAAAGACATACAAGTTATAGCACACATAGTGCATACATTTTCACAAAAACTGCACTAGATGCTAACCCTATAGCTTGAGGCCATTTGGATGAGGTCGAAAAAATTCTTGGATTAGAATCGTGTTGTTCGAACCCCGTAGTTGGATTTTTTTGAACCCTTGATCTGTAGAACTGGGCAAAACCCGAGTTTAGAGTGACTAAGAAGGATACATGCTTCCCTTTTCATTTTCATGTTTTAAACTTGTTTAAATTATCTTGGTCAAACCTAGGATTAGACAAGATTCAAATGGGCATCAAAATTGAAAAAAAATCAGCAAAAAGGAAAACCAAAGCAAATAGTTTTCTTATGTCATATAGTAAGCATTAAAGTTGATAAACAAGGTCTAGACATATAAACCAGACAAATCATGTATTAAACCCCCTATACCCCTAACCCCTAAACTCTATCTTATGAAGTCAAGCATGTGAAGAGAAGTGGTTTTGGGTTTCAAACATGGAAATTTCAAAAACCTCCCAAAAGCTTCATTTTAGAGTGACTAAGAAGGATCCATGCTTCCCTTTTCATTTTCATGTTTTAAACTTGTTTAAATTATCTTGGTCGTCAAACCTAGGATTTGACAAGCAGATTCAAATGGGCATCAAATTTGAAAAAAAAATCAGAAAAAAGAAAAACCAAAGCAAATAGTTTTCTTATGTCATATAGTAAGCATTGAATTTGATAAACAAGGTCCATACATATTCAAACCACACAAATCATGTATCTATACCCCCTAAGCCCTAAATTAATTAACTATGTCTTATGAAGTCAAGCATGTGAAGAGAAGTGGTTTTGGGTTTCAAACATGGAAATTTCAAAAACCTCCCAAAAGCTTCATTTTAGACAGACTAAGAAGGATCCATGCTTACATTTGCATTTTCATATTTTAAACTTGTTTAAATCATTATCAAACCTAGGATTTGACCAAGATACAAATGGGTGGGCACAAAATTCAAAAAAATCAGAAAAATGAAAAACAAAAGCACATAGTCTTCTTATATATGTCATATCGTAAGCATTCGAGTTGATAAACGAGGTCTAGGTATATCCAAACCAGACAAATCATGTATCTACCCCCCGTCGATCTTATGAAGTCTAGCATGAAGAGAAGTCGTTTTGGGTTTCAAACATGGAAATTTCAAGAACATCCCAAAAGCTTCATTTTAGAGTGACTAAGAAGGATACATGCTTACCTTTTAATTTTCATGTTTTAAACTTGTTTAAATCTTGGTTGAACCTAGGATTTGACCAAGATTCAAATATATGGGAATAAAATTCAGAAAAAAACAGAAAAATGAAAAACCAAAGCACATAGTCTTCTTATGTCTATAGTTAGCATTAAAGTTGATAAACAGGTCTAGACATATTCAAACTAGAAAATCATGTATATATCTACACCCCTAACCCTAAACTCTGTCTTATGAAGTCAAGCATGCATGAAGAGAAGTGGTTTTTTTTGTTCCAAACATGGAAATTTCAAAAACCCTCCCAAGAGCTACATTTTGGGGTGACTAAGAAGGAAAGATGCTTATTTTTTCATATTCATGATTTAAACTTGTTTAAACCATGGTCAAACCTAGGATTTGACCAAGATTCAAATGGGCATCAAAATTGAAAAAAAATCAGCAAAAATAAAAACCAAAGCAAATAGTTTTCTTATGTTATATAGTAAGCATTAAAGTTGATAAACAAGGTCTAGACATATTCAAACCAGACAAATCATGTATCTATACCCCCTAACCCCTAAACTCTGTCTTATGAAGTCAAGCATGAAGAGAAGTGGTTTTGGGTTTCAAACATGGAAATTTGAAAAACCTCCCAAAAGCCCCTTTGCAAATATTTCAAACTTATTCAAATTTGGTTCAAATTTGAAAGACATACAAGTTATAGCACACATAGTGCATACATTTTCACACAAACTGCACTAGATGCTAACCCTATAATTTGAGGCCATTTGGATGAGGTCGAAAAAATTCTTGGATTAGAATCGTGTTGTTCGAACCCCGTAGTTGGATTTTTTTGAACCCTTGATCTGCAGAACTGGGCAAAACCCGAGTTTAACCTATTTAATTATAGATTCGTATATCGATTTTTCTACTACCTTTTTATTATTACTATGCAGCACATGGGTGTTTGCCCGTCGAGTGAAACACGGAGGAAGAGGGATCACTCGGAAGGAGAGAAGAAGGGGGTGTCTCCCCTTTTTCGGGTGATGATGTTGACTTTTGTGCAGGGTTTGTCAGTGAGCAGGAGGTGCGAGCGAGCGAGCGAGCGAGTCGAGCGAGGCCGAGAATGAGAGAGATTTGTTTTTTTGTGAGAGGGACAACCGAAGGATCCAGAAGGACCCACAGACTTCCAATACGCATCTGATGCGTCTTCTCTTGACAAAGAAGATGGATGGGAGTTTGCGTACCTACTGCACGTGACTTGTGCTCACTGAAGTGTGGGACCTCAAGGGTGGGCACCACACGTAAGTGACAGACCTGTTGGTGTAAAAACTCGGTTGATTATAATAGTGCATTAGAACAAAGTTTCCTATGGATTCAAGGGTAGGAAATCCAAGTTAACTCATTTACGTGTTAAACTTGTCTAAATCTTGGTCAAACCTAGGATTTGACCAAGATTCAAATGG
Source organism: Lolium multiflorum (assembly GCA_030979885.1). NCBI lineage: Eukaryota > Viridiplantae > Streptophyta > Magnoliopsida > Poales > Poaceae > Lolium > Lolium multiflorum. Next base: position 177,326,116 of record CM061752.1, read on the forward strand.
GCAGAAAAATAAAAAAACAGAAAAATGAAAAACAAAATCACATAGTCTTCTTATGTCATATAGTAAGCATTAAAGTTGATAAACAAGGTCTAGACATATCAAACCATACAAATCATGTATCTACCCCTAACCCCTAAACTCCGTCTTATGAAGTCAAGCATGAAGAGAAGTGGTTTTGGGTTTCAAACATGGAAATTTCAAAATCCTCCCAAAAGCCCCTTTTCAAATATTTCAAACTTATTCAAATTTGGTTCAAATTTGAAAGACATACAAGTTATAGCACACATAGTGCATACATTTTCACAAAAACTGCACTAGATGCTAACCCTATAGCTTGAGGCCATTTGGATGAGGTCGAAAAAATTCTTGGATTAGAATCGTGTTGTTCGAACCCCGTAGTTGGATTTTTTTGAACCCTTGATCTGTAGAACTGGGCAAAACCCGAGTTTAGAGTGACTAAGAAGGATACATGCTTCCCTTTTCATTTTCATGTTTTAAACTTGTTTAAATTATCTTGGTCAAACCTAGGATTAGACAAGATTCAAATGGGCATCAAAATTGAAAAAAAATCAGCAAAAAGGAAAACCAAAGCAAATAGTTTTCTTATGTCATATAGTAAGCATTAAAGTTGATAAACAAGGTCTAGACATATTCAAACCAGACAAATCCCCTAACCCCTAACCCCTAAACTCTATCTTATGAAGTCAAGCATGTGAAGAGAAGTGGTTTTGGGTTTCAAACATGGAAATTTCAAAAACCTCCCAAAAGCTTCATTTTAGAGTGACTAAGAAGGATCCATGCTTCCCTTTTCATTTTCATGTTTTAAACTTGTTTAAATTATCTTGGTCGTCAAACCTAGGATTTGACAAGCAGATTCAAATGGGCATCAAATTTGAAAAAAAAATCAGAAAAAAGAAAAACCAAAGCAAATAGTTTTCTTATGTCATATAGTAAGCATTGAATTTGATAAACAAGGTCCATACATATTCAAACCACACAAATCATGTATCTATACCCCCTAAGCCCTAAATTAATTAACTATGTCTTATGAAGTCAAGCATGTGAAGAGAAGTGGTTTTGGGTTTCAAACATGGAAATTTCAAAAACCTCCCAAAAGCTTCATTTTAGACAGACTAAGAAGGATCCATGCTTACATTTGCATTTTCATATTTTAAACTTGTTTAAATCATTATCAAACCTAGGATTTGACCAAGATACAAATGGGTGGGCACAAAATTCAAAAAAATCAGAAAAATGAAAAACAAAAGCACATAGTCTTCTTATATATGTCATATCGTAAGCATTCGAGTTGATAAACGAGGTCTAGGTATATCCAAACCAGACAAATCATGTATCTACCCCCCGTCGATCTTATGAAGTCTAGCATGAAGAGAAGTCGTTTTGGGTTTCAAACATGGAAATTTCAAGAACATCCCAAAAGCTTCATTTTAGAGTGACTAAGAAGGATACATGCTTACCTTTTAATTTTCATGTTTTAAACTTGTTTAAATCTTGGTTGAACCTAGGATTTGACCAAGATTCAAATATATGGGAATAAAATTCAGAAAAAAACAGAAAAATGAAAAACCAAAGCACATAGTCTTCTTATGTCTATAGTTAGCATTAAAGTTGATAAACAGGTCTAGACATATTCAAACTAGAAAATCATGTATATATCTACACCCCTAACCCTAAACTCTGTCTTATGAAGTCAAGCATGCATGAAGAGAAGTGGTTTTTTTTGTTCCAAACATGGAAATTTCAAAAACCCTCCCAAGAGCTACATTTTGGGGTGACTAAGAAGGAAAGATGCTTATTTTTTCATATTCATGATTTAAACTTGTTTAAACCATGGTCAAACCTAGGATTTGACCAAGATTCAAATGGGCATCAAAATTGAAAAAAAATCAGCAAAAATAAAAACCAAAGCAAATAGTTTTCTTATGTTATATAGTAAGCATTAAAGTTGATAAACAAGGTCTAGACATATTCAAACCAGACAAATCATGTATCTATACCCCCTAACCCCTAAACTCTGTCTTATGAAGTCAAGCATGAAGAGAAGTGGTTTTGGGTTTCAAACATGGAAATTTGAAAAACCTCCCAAAAGCCCCTTTGCAAATATTTCAAACTTATTCAAATTTGGTTCAAATTTGAAAGACATACAAGTTATAGCACACATAGTGCATACATTTTCACACAAACTGCACTAGATGCTAACCCTATAATTTGAGGCCATTTGGATGAGGTCGAAAAAATTCTTGGATTAGAATCGTGTTGTTCGAACCCCGTAGTTGGATTTTTTTTTGAACCCTTGATCTGTAGAACTGGGCAAAACCCGAGTTTAACCTATTTAATTATAGATTCGTATATCGATTTTTCTACTACCTTTTTATTATTACTATGCAGCACATGGGTGTTTGCCCGTCGAGTGAAACACGGAGGAAGAGGGATCACTCGGAAGGAGAGAAGAAGGGGGTGTCTCCCCTTTTTCGGGTGATGATGTTGACTTTTGTGCAGGGTTTGTCAGTGAGCAGGAGGTGCGAGCGAGCGAGCGAGCGAGCGAGTCGAGCGAGGCCGAGAATGAGAGAGATTTGTTTTTTTTGTGAGAGGGACAACCGAAGGATCCAGAAGGACCCACAGACTTCCAATACGCATCTGATGCGTCTTCTCTTGACAAAGAAGATGGATGGGAGTTTGCGTACCTACTGCACGTGACTTGTGCTCACTGAAGTGTGGGACCTCAAGGGTGGGCACCACACGTAAGTGACAGACCTGTTGGTGTAAAAACTCGGTTGATTATAATAGTGCATTAGAACAAAGTTTCCTATGGATTCAAGGGTAGGAAATCCAAGTTAACTCATTTACGTGTTAAACTTGTCTAAATCTTGGTCAAACCTAGGATTTGACCAAGATTCAAATGGGCAGAAAAATAAAAAAACAGAAAAATGAAAAACAAAATCACATAGTCTTCTTATGTCATATAGTAAGCATTAAAGTTGATAAACAAGGTCTAGACATATCAAACCATACAAATCATGTATCTACCCCTAACCCCTAAACTCCGTCTTATGAAGTCAAGCATGAAGAGAAGTGGTTTTGGGTTTCAAACATGGAAATTTCAAAATCCTCCCAAAAGCCCCTTTTCAAATATTTCAAACTTATTCAAATTTGGTTCAAATTTGAAAGACATACAAGTTATAGCACACATAGTGCATACATTTTCACAAAAACTGCACTAGATGCTAACCCTATAGCTTGAGGCCATTTGGATGAGGTCGAAAAAATTCTTGGATTAGAATCGTGTTGTTCGAACCCCGTAGTTGGATTTTTTTGAACCCTTGATCTGTAGAACTGGGCAAAACCCGAGTTTAGAGTGACTAAGAAGGATACATGCTTCCCTTTTCATTTTCATGTTTTAAACTTGTTTAAATTATCTTGGTCAAACCTAGGATTAGACAAGATTCAAATGGGCATCAAAATTGAAAAAAAATCAGCAAAAAGGAAAACCAAAGCAAATAGTTTTCTTATGTCATATAGTAAGCATTAAAGTTGATAAACAAGGTCTAGACATATTCAAACCAGACAAATCATACCCCCTAACCCCTAACCCCTAAACTCTATCTTATGAAGTCAAGCATGTGAAGAGAAGTGGTTTTGGGTTTCAAACATGGAAATTTCAAAAACCTCCCAAAAGCTTCATTTTAGAGTGACTAAGAAGGATCCATGCTTCCCTTTTCATTTTCATGTTTTAAACTTGTTTAAATTATCTTGGTCGTCAAACCTAGGATTTGACAAGCAGATTCAAATGGGCATCAAATTTGAAAAAAAAATCAGAAAAAAGAAAAACCAAAGCAAATAGTTTTCTTATGTCATATAGTAAGCATTGAATTTGATAAACAAGGTCCATACATATTCAAACCACACAAATCATGTATCTATACCCCCTAAGCCCTAAATTAATTAACTATGTCTTATGAAGTCAAGCATGTGAAGAGAAGTGGTTTTGGGTTTCAAACATGGAAATTTCAAAAACCTCCCAAAAGCTTCATTTTAGACAGACTAAGAAGGATCCATGCTTACATTTGCATTTTCATATTTTAAACTTGTTTAAATCATTATCAAACCTAGGATTTGACCAAGATACAAATGGGTGGGCACAAAATTCAAAAAAATCAGAAAAATGAAAAACAAAAGCACATAGTCTTCTTATATATGTCATATCGTAAGCATTCGAGTTGATAAACGAGGTCTAGGTATATCCAAACCAGACAAATCATGTATCTACCCCCCGTCGATCTTATGAAGTCTAGCATGAAGAGAAGTCGTTTTGGGTTTCAAACATGGAAATTTCAAGAACATCCCAAAAGCTTCATTTTAGAGTGACTAAGAAGGATACATGCTTACCTTTTAATTTTCATGTTTTAAACTTGTTTAAATCTTGGTTGAACCTAGGATTTGACCAAGATTCAAATATATGGGAATAAAATTCAGAAAAAAACAGAAAAATGAAAAACCAAAGCACATAGTCTTCTTATGTCTATAGTTAGCATTAAAGTTGATAAACAGGTCTAGACATATTCAAACTAGAAAATCATGTATATATCTACACCCCTAACCCTAAACTCTGTCTTATGAAGTCAAGCATGCATGAAGAGAAGTGGTTTTTTTTGTTCCAAACATGGAAATTTCAAAAACCCTCCCAAGAGCTACATTTTGGGGTGACTAAGAAGGAAAGATGCTTATTTTTTCATATTCATGATTTAAACTTGTTTAAACCATGGTCAAACCTAGGATTTGACCAAGATTCAAATGGGCATCAAAATTGAAAAAAAATCAGCAAAAATAAAAACCAAAGCAAATAGTTTTCTTATGTTATATAGTAAGCATTAAAGTTGATAAACAAGGTCTAGACATATTCAAACCAGACAAATCATGTATCTATACCCCCTAACCCCTAAACTCTGTCTTATGAAGTCAAGCATGAAGAGAAGTGGTTTTGGGTTTCAAACATGGAAATTTGAAAAACCTCCCAAAAGCCCCTTTGCAAATATTTCAAACTTATTCAAATTTGGTTCAAATTTGAAAGACATACAAGTTATAGCACACATAGTGCATACATTTTCACACAAACTGCACTAGATGCTAACCCTATAATTTGAGGCCATTTGGATGAGGTCGAAAAAATTCTTGGATTAGAATCGTGTTGTTCGAACCCCGTAGTTGGATTTTTTTTGAACCCTTGATCTGCAGAACTGGGCAAAACCCGAGTTTAACCTATTTAATTATAGATTCGTATATCGATTTTTCTACTACCTTTTTATTATTACTATGCAGCACATGGGTGTTTGCCCGTCGAGTGAAACACGGAGGAAGAGGGATCACTCGGAAGGAGAGAAGAAGGGGGTGTCTCCCCTTTTTCGGGTGATGATGTTGACTTTTGTGCAGGGTTTGTCAGTGAGCAGGAGGTGCGAGCGAGCGAGCGAGCGAGCGAGTCGAGCGAGGCCGAGAATGAGAGAGATTTGTTTTTTTGTGAGAGGGACAACCGAAGGATCCAGAAGGACCCACAGACTTCCAATACGCATCTGATGCGTCTTCTCTTGACAAAGAAGATGGATGGGAGTTTGCGTACCTACTGCACGTGACTTGTGCTCACTGAAGTGTGGGACCTCAAGGGTGGGCACCACACGTAAGTGACAGACCTGTTGGTGTAAAAACTCGGTTGATTATAATAGTGCATTAGAACAAAGTTTCCTATGGATTCAAGGGTAGGAAATCCAAGTTAACTCATTTACGTGTTAAACTTGTCTAAATCTTGGTCAAACCTAGGATTTGACCAAGATTCAAATGGGCAGAAAAATAAAAAAACAGAAAAATGAAAAACAAAATCACATAGTCTTCTTATGTCATATAGTAAGCATTAAAGTTGATAAACAAGGTCTAGACATATCAAACCATACAAATCATGTATCTACCCCTAACCCCTAAACTCCGTCTTATGAAGTCAAGCATGAAGAGAAGTGGTTTTGGGTTTCAAACATGGAAATTTCAAAATCCTCCCAAAAGCCCCTTTTCAAATATTTCAAACTTATTCAAATTTGGTTCAAATTTGAAAGACATACAAGTTATAGCACACATAGTGCATACATTTTCACAAAAACTGCACTAGATGCTAACCCTATAGCTTGAGGCCATTTGGATGAGGTCGAAAAAATTCTTGGATTAGAATCGTGTTGTTCGAACCCCGTAGTTGGATTTTTTTGAACCCTTGATCTGTAGAACTGGGCAAAACCCGAGTTTAGAGTGACTAAGAAGGATACATGCTTCCCTTTTCATTTTCATGTTTTAAACTTGTTTAAATTATCTTGGTCAAACCTAGGATTAGACAAGATTCAAATGGGCATCAAAATTGAAAAAAAATCAGCAAAAAGGAAAACCAAAGCAAATAGTTTTCTTATGTCATATAGTAAGCATTAAAGTTGATAAACAAGGTCTAGACATATTCAAACCAGACAAATCATGTAGCTATACCCCCTAACCCCTAAACTCTATCTTATGAAGTCAAGCATGTGAAGAGAAGTGGTTTTGGGTTTCAAACATGGAAATTTCAAAAACCTCCCAAAAGCTTCATTTTAGAGTGACTAAGAAGGATCCATGCTTCCCTTTTCATTTTCATGTTTTAAACTTGTTTAAATTATCTTGGTCGTCAAACCTAGGATTTGACAAGCAGATTCAAATGGGCATCAAATTTGAAAAAAAAATCAGAAAAAAGAAAAACCAAAGCAAATAGTTTTCTTATGTCATATAGTAAGCATTGAATTTGATAAACAAGGTCCATACATATTCAAACCACACAAATCATGTATCTATACCCCCTAAGCCCTAAATTAATTAACTATGTCTTATGAAGTCAAGCATGTGAAGAGAAGTGGTTTTGGGTTTCAAACATGGAAATTTCAAAAACCTCCCAAAAGCTTCATTTTAGACAGACTAAGAAGGATCCATGCTTACATTTGCATTTTCATATTTTAAACTTGTTTAAATCATTATCAAACCTAGGATTTGACCAAGATACAAATGGGTGGGCACAAAATTCAAAAAAATCAGAAAAATGAAAAACAAAAGCACATAGTCTTCTTATATATGTCATATCGTAAGCATTCGAGTTGATAAACGAGGTCTAGGTATATCCAAACCAGACAAATCATGTATCTACCCCCCGTCGATCTTATGAAGTCTAGCATGAAGAGAAGTCGTTTTGGGTTTCAAACATGGAAATTTCAAGAACATCCCAAAAGCTTCATTTTAGAGTGACTAAGAAGGATACATGCTTACCTTTTAATTTTCATGTTTTAAACTTGTTTAAATCTTGGTTGAACCTAGGATTTGACCAAGATTCAAATATATGGGAATAAAATTCAGAAAAAAACAGAAAAATGAAAAACCAAAGCACATAGTCTTCTTATGTCTATAGTTAGCATTAAAGTTGATAAACAGGTCTAGACATATTCAAACTAGAAAATCATGTATATATCTACACCCCTAACCCTAAACTCTGTCTTATGAAGTCAAGCATGCATGAAGAGAAGTGGTTTTTTTTGTTCCAAACATGGAAATTTCAAAAACCCTCCCAAGAGCTACATTTTGGGGTGACTAAGAAGGAAAGATGCTTATTTTTTCATATTCATGATTTAAACTTGTTTAAACCATGGTCAAACCTAGGATTTGACCAAGATTCAAATGGGCATCAAAATTGAAAAAAAATCAGCAAAAATAAAAACCAAAGCAAATAGTTTTCTTATGTTATATAGTAAGCATTAAAGTTGATAAACAAGGTCTAGACATATTCAAACCAGACAAATCATGTATCTATACCCCTAACCCCTAAACTCTGTCTTATGAAGTCAAGCATGAAGAGAAGTGGTTTTGGGTTTCAAACATGGAAATTTGAAAAACCTCCCAAAAGCCCCTTTGCAAATATTTCAAACTTATTCAAATTTGGTTCAAATTTGAAAGACATACAAGTTATAGCACACATAGTGCATACATTTTCACACAAACTGCACTAGATGCTAACCCTATAATTTGAGGCCATTTGGATGAGGTCGAAAAAATTCTTGGATTAGAATCGTGTTGTTCGAACCCCGTAGTTGGATTTTTTTTGAACCCTTGATCTGTAGAACTGGGCAAAACCCGAGTTTAACCTATTTAATTATAGATTCGTATATCGATTTTTCTACTACCTTTTTATTATTACTATGCAGCACATGGGTGTTTGCCCGTCGAGTGAAACACGGAGGAAGAGGGATCACTCGGAAGGAGAGAAGAAGGGGGTGTCTCCCCTTTTTCGGGTGATGATGTTGACTTTTGTGCAGGGTTTGTCAGTGAGCAGGAGCGAGCGAGCGAGCGAGCGAGTCGAGCGAGGCCGAGAATGAGAGAGATTTGTTTTTTTGTGAGAGGGACAACCGAAGGATCCAGAAGGACCCACAGACTTCCAATACGCATCTGATGCGTCTTCTCTTGACAAAGAAGATGGCTGGGAGTTTGCGTACCTACTGCACGTGACTTGTGCTCACTGAAGTGTGGGACCTCAAGGGTGGGCACCACACGTAAGTGACAGACCTGTTGGTGTAAAAACTCGGTTGATTATAATAGTGCATTAGAACAAAGTTTCCTATGGATTCAAGGGTAGGAAATCCAAGTTAACTCATTTACGTGTTAAACTTGTCTAAATCTTGGTCAAACCTAGGATTTGACCAAGATTCAAATGGGCAGAAAAATAAAAAAACAGAAAAATGAAAAACAAAATCACATAGTCTTCTTATGTCATATAGTAAGCATTAAAGTTGATAAACAAGGTCTAGACATATCAAACCATACAAATCATGTATCTACCCCTAACCCCTAAACTCCGTCTTATGAAGTCAAGCATGAAGAGAAGTGGTTTTGGGTTTCAAACATGGAAATTTCAAAATCCTCCCAAAAGCCCCTTTTCAAATATTTCAAACTTATTCAAATTTGGTTCAAATTTGAAAGACATACAAGTTATAGCACACATAGTGCATACATTTTCACAAAAACTGCACTAGATGCTAACCCTATAGCTTGAGGCCATTTGGATGAGGTCGAAAAAATTCTTGGATTAGAATCGTGTTGTTCGAACCCCGTAGTTGGATTTTTTTGAACCCTTGATCTGTAGAACTGGGCAAAACCCGAGTTTAGAGTGACTAAGAAGGATACATGCTTCCCTTTTCATTTTCATGTTTTAAACTTGTTTAAATTATCTTGGTCAAACCTAGGATTAGACAAGATTCAAATGGGCATCAAAATTGAAAAAAAATCAGCAAAAAGGAAAACCAAAGCAAATAGTTTTCTTATGTCATATAGTAAGCATTAAAGTTGATAAACAAGGTCTAGACATATTCAAACCAGACAAATCATGTAGCTATACCCCCTAACCCCTAAACTCTATCTTATGAAGTCAAGCATGTGAAGAGAAGTGGTTTTGGGTTTCAAACATGGAAATTTCAAAAACCTCCCAAAAGCTTCATTTTAGAGTGACTAAGAAGGATCCATGCTTCCCTTTTCATTTTCATGTTTTAAACTTGTTTAAATTATCTTGGTCGTCAAACCTAGGATTTGACAAGCAGATTCAAATGGGCATCAAATTTGAAAAAAAAATCAGAAAAAAGAAAAACCAAAGCAAATAGTTTTCTTATGTCATATAGTAAGCATTGAATTTGATAAACAAGGTCCATACATATTCAAACCACACAAATCATGTATCTATACCCCCTAAGCCCTAAATTAATTAACTATGTCTTATGAAGTCAAGCATGTGAAGAGAAGTGGTTTTGGGTTTCAAACATGGAAATTTCAAAAACCTCCCAAAAGCTTCATTTTAGACAGACTAAGAAGGATCCATGCTTACATTTGCATTTTCATATTTTAAACTTGTTTAAATCATTATCAAACCTAGGATTTGACCAAGATACAAATGGGTGGGCACAAAATTCAAAAAAATCAGAAAAATGAAAAACAAAAGCACATAGTCTTCTTATATATGTCATATCGTAAGCATTCGAGTTGATAAACGAGGTCTAGGTATATCCAAACCAGACAAATCATGTATCTACCCCCCGTCGATCTTATGAAGTCTAGCATGAAGAGAAGTCGTTTTGGGTTTCAAACATGGAAATTTCAAGAACATCCCAAAAGCTTCATTTTAGAGTGACTAAGAAGGATACATGCTTACCTTTTAATTTTCATGTTTTAAACTTGTTTAAATCTTGGTTGAACCTAGGATTTGACCAAGATTCAAATATATGGGAATAAAATTCAGAAAAAAACAGAAAAATGAAAAACCAAAGCACATAGTCTTCTTATGTCTATAGTTAGCATTAAAGTTGATAAACAGGTCTAGACATATTCAAACTAGAAAATCATGTATATATCTACACCCCTAACCCTAAACTCTGTCTTATGAAGTCAAGCATGCATGAAGAGAAGTGGTTTTTTTTGTTCCAAACATGGAAATTTCAAAAACCCTCCCAAGAGCTACATTTTGGGGTGACTAAGAAGGAAAGATGCTTATTTTTTCATATTCATGATTTAAACTTGTTTAAACCATGGTCAAACCTAGGATTTGACCAAGATTCAAATGGGCATCAAAATTGAAAAAAAATCAGCAAAAATAAAAACCAAAGCAAATAGTTTTCTTATGTTATATAGTAAGCATTAAAGTTGATAAACAAGGTCTAGACATATTCAAACCAGACAAATCATGTATCTATACCCCCTAACCCCTAAACTCTGTCTTATGAAGTCAAGCATGAAGAGAAGTGGTTTTGGGTTTCAAACATGGAAATTTGAAAAACCTCCCAAAAGCCCCTTTGCAAATATTTCAAACTTATTCAAATTTGGTTCAAATTTGAAAGACATACAAGTTATAGCACACATAGTGCATACATTTTCACACAAACTGCACTAGATGCTAACCCTATAATTTGAGGCCATTTGGATGAGGTCGAAAAAATTCTTGGATTAGAATCGTGTTGTTCGAACCCCGTAGTTGGATTTTTTTGAACCCTTGATCTGTAGAACTGGGCAAAACCCGAGTTTAACCTATTTAATTATAGATTCGTATATCGATTTTTCTACTACCTTTTTATTATTACTATGCAGCACATGGGTGTTTGCCCGTCGAGTGAAACACGGAGGAAGAGGGATCACTCGGAAGGAGAGAAGAAGGGGGTGTCTCCCCTTTTTCGGGTGATGATGTTGACTTTTGTGCAGGGTTTGTCAGTGAGCAGGAGGTGCGAGCGAGCGAGCGAGCGAGTCGAGCGAGGCCGAGAATGAGAGAGATTTTTTTTTTTTGTGAGAGGGACAACCGAAGGATCCAGAAGGACCCACAGACTTCCAATACGCATCTGATGCGTCTTCTCTTGACAAAGAAGATGGATGGGAGTTTGCGTACCTACTGCACGTGACTTGTGCTCACTGAAGTGTGGGACCTCAAGGGTGGGCACCACACGTAAGTGACAGACCTGTTGGTGTAAAAACTCGGTTGATTATAATAGTGCATTAGAACAAAGTTTCCTATGGATTCAAGGGTAGGAAATCCAAGTTAACTCATTTACGTGTTAAACTTGTCTAAATCTTGGTCAAACCTAGGATTTGACCAAGATTCAAATGGGCAGAAAAATAAAAAAACAGAAAAATGAAAAACAAAATCACATAGTCTTCTTATGTCATATAGTAAGCATTAAAGTTGATAAACAAGGTCTAGACATATCAAACCATACAAATCATGTATCTACCCCTAACCCCTAAACTCCGTCTTATGAAGTCAAGCATGAAGAGAAGTGGTTTTGGGTTTCAAACATGGAAATTTCAAAATCCTCCCAAAAGCCCCTTTTCAAATATTTCAAACTTATTCAAATTTGGTTCAAATTTGAAAGACATACAAGTTATAGCACACATAGTGCATACATTTTCACAAAAACTGCACTAGATGCTAACCCTATAGCTTGAGGCCATTTGGATGAGGTCGAAAAAATTCTTGGATTAGAATCGTGTTGTTCGAACCCCGTAGTTGGATTTTTTTGAACCCTTGATCTGTAGAACTGGGCAAAACCCGAGTTTAGAGTGACTAAGAAGGATACATGCTTCCCTTTTCATTTTCATGTTTTAAACTTGTTTAAATTATCTTGGTCAAACCTAGGATTAGACAAGATTCAAATGGGCATCAAAATTGAAAAAAAATCAGCAAAAAGGAAAACCAAAGCAAATAGTTTTCTTATGTCATATAACATTAAAGTTATAAACAGGTCTAGACATATTCAAACCAGACAAATCATGTAGCTATACCCCTAACCCCTAAACTCTATCTTATGAAGTCAAGCATGTGAAGAGAAGTGGTTTTGGGTTTCAAACATGGAAATTTCAAAAACCTCCCAAAAGCTTCATTTTAGAGTGACTAAGAAGGATCCATGCTTCCCTTTTCATTTTCATGTTTTAAACTTGTTTAAATTATCTTGGTCGTCAAACCTAGGATTTGACAAGCAGATTCAAATGGGCATCAAATTTGAAAAAAAAATCAGAAAAAAGAAAAACCAAAGCAAATAGTTTTCTTATGTCATATAGTAAGCATTGAATTTGATAAACAAGGTCCATACATATTCAAACCACACAAATCATGTATCTATACCCCCTAAGCCCTAAATTAATTAACTATGTCTTATGAAGTCAAGCATGTGAAGAGAAGTGGTTTTGGGTTTCAAACATGGAAATTTCAAAAACCTCCCAAAAGCTTCATTTTAGACAGACTAAGAAGGATCCATGCTTACATTTGCATTTTCATATTTTAAACTTGTTTAAATCATTATCAAACCTAGGATTTGACCAAGATACAAATGGGTGGGCACAAAATTCAAAAAAATCAGAAAAATGAAAAACAAAAGCACATAGTCTTCTTATATATGTCATATCGTAAGCATTCGAGTTGATAAACGAGGTCTAGGTATATCCAAACCAGACAAATCATGTATCTACCCCCCGTCGATCTTATGAAGTCTAGCATGAAGAGAAGTCGTTTTGGGTTTCAAACATGGAAATTTCAAGAACATCCCAAAAGCTTCATTTTAGAGTGACTAAGAAGGATACATGCTTACCTTTTAATTTTCATGTTTTAAACTTGTTTAAATCTTGGTTGAACCTAGGATTTGACCAAGATTCAAATATATGGGAATAAAATTCAGAAAAAAACAGAAAAATGAAAAACCAAAGCACATAGTCTTCTTATGTCTATAGTTAGCATTAAAGTTGATAAACAGGTCTAGACATATTCAAACTAGAAAATCATGTATATATCTACACCCCTAACCCTAAACTCTGTCTTATGAAGTCAAGCATGCATGAAGAGAAGTGGTTTTTTTTGTTCCAAACATGGAAATTTCAAAAACCCTCCCAAGAGCTACATTTTGGGGTGACTAAGAAGGAAAGATGCTTATTTTTTCATATTCATGATTTAAACTTGTTTAAACCATGGTCAAACCTAGGATTTGACCAAGATTCAAATGGGCATCAAAATTGAAAAAAAATCAGCAAAAATAAAAACCAAAGCAAATAGTTTTCTTATGTTATATAGTAAGCATTAAAGTTGATAAACAAGGTCTAGACATATTCAAACCAGACAAATCATGTATCTATACCCCCTAACCCCTAAACTCTGTCTTATGAAGTCAAGCATGAAGAGAAGTGGTTTTGGGTTTCAAACATGGAAATTTGAAAAACCTCCCAAAAGCCCCTTTGCAAATATTTCAAACTTATTCAAATTTGGTTCAAATTTGAAAGACATACAAGTTATAGCACACATAGTGCATACATTTTCACACAAACTGCACTAGATGCTAACCCTATAATTTGAGGCCATTTGGATGAGGTCGAAAAAATTCTTGGATTAGAATCGTGTTGTTCGAACCCCGTAGTTGGATTTTTTTGAACCCTTGATCTGTAGAACTGGGCAAAACCCGAGTTTAACCTATTTAATTATAGATTCGTATATCGATTTTTCTACTACCTTTTTATTATTACTATGCAGCACATGGGTGTTTGCCCGTCGAGTGAAACACGGAGGAAGAGGGATCACTCGGAAGGAGAGAAGAAGGGGGTGTCTCCCCTTTTTCGGGTGATGATGTTGACTTTTGTGCAGGGTTTGTCAGTGAGCAGGAGGTGCGAGCGAGCGAGCGAGCGAGCGAGTCGAGCGAGGCCGAGAATGAGAGAGATTTGTTTTTTTGTGAGAGGGACAACCGAAGGATCCAGAAGGACCCACAGACTTCCAATACGCCTGATGCGTCTTCTCTTGACAAAGAAGATGGCTGGGAGTTTGCGTACCTACTGCACGTGACTTGTGCTCACTGAAGTGTGGGACCTCAAGGGTGGGCACCACACGTAAGTGACAGACCTGTTGGTGTAAAAACTCGGTTGATTATAATAGTGCATTAGAACAAAGTTTCCTATGGATTCAAGGGTAGGAAATCCAAGTTAACTCATTTACGTGTTAAACTTGTCTAAATCTTGGTCAAACCTAGGATTTGACCAAGATTCAAATGGGCAGAAAAAAAAAAAACAGAAAAATGAAAAACAAAATCACATAGTCTTCTTATGTCATATAGTAAGCATTAAAGTTGATAAACAAGGTCTAGACATATCAAACCATACAAATCATGTATCTACCCCTAACCCCTAAACTCCGTCTTATGAAGTCAAGCATGAAGAGAAGTGGTTTTGGGTTTCAAACATGGAAATTTCAAAATCCTCCCAAAAGCCCCTTTTCAAATATTTCAAACTTATTCAAATTTGGTTCAAATTTGAAAGACATACAAGTTATAGCACACATAGTGCATACATTTTCACAAAAACTGCACTAGATGCTAACCCTATAGCTTGAGGCCATTTGGATGAGGTCGAAAAAATTCTTGGATTAGAATCGTGTTGTTCGAACCCCGTAGTTGGATTTTTTTGAACCCTTGATCTGTAGAACTGGGCAAAACCCGAGTTTAGAGTGACTAAGAAGGATACATGCTTCCCTTTTCATTTTCATGTTTTAAACTTGTTTAAATTATCTTGGTCAAACCTAGGATTAGACAAGATTCAAATGGGCATCAAAATTGAAAAAAAATCAGCAAAAAGGAAAACCAAAGCAAATAGTTTTCTTATGTCATATAGTAAGCATTAAAGTTGATAAACAAGGTCTAGACATATTCAAACCAGACAAATCATGTAGCTATACCCCCTAACCCCTAAACTCTATCTTATGAAGTCAAGCATGTGAAGAGAAGTGGTTTTGGGTTTCAAACATGGAAATTTCAAAAACCTCCCAAAAGCTTCATTTTAGAGTGACTAAGAAGGATCCATGCTTCCCTTTTCATTTTCATGTTTTAAACTTGTTTAAATTATCTTGGTCGTCAAACCTAGGATTTGACAAGCAGATTCAAATGGGCATCAAATTTGAAAAAAAAATCAGAAAAAAGAAAAACCAAAGCAAATAGTTTTCTTATGTCATATAGTAAGCATTGAATTTGATAAACAAGGTCCATACATATTCAAACCACACAAATCATGTATCTATACCCCCTAAGCCCTAAATTAATTAACTATGTCTTATGAAGTCAAGCATGTGAAGAGAAGTGGTTTTGGGTTTCAAACATGGAAATTTCAAAAACCTCCCAAAAGCTTCATTTTAGACAGACTAAGAAGGATCCATGCTTACATTTGCATTTTCATATTTTAAACTTGTTTAAATCATTATCAAACCTAGGATTTGACCAAGATACAAATGGGTGGGCACAAAATTCAAAAAAATCAGAAAAATGAAAAACAAAAGCACATAGTCTTCTTATATATGTCATATCGTAAGCATTCGAGTTGATAAACGAGGTCTAGGTATATCCAAACCAGACAAATCATGTATCTACCCCCCGTCGATCTTATGAAGTCTAGCATGAAGAGAAGTCGTTTTGGGTTTCAAACATGGAAATTTCAAGAACATCCCAAAAGCTTCATTTTAGAGTGACTAAGAAGGATACATGCTTACCTTTTAATTTTCATGTTTTAAACTTGTTTAAATCTTGGTTGAACCTAGGATTTGACCAAGATTCAAATATATGGGAATAAAATTCAGAAAAAAACAGAAAAATGAAAAACCAAAGCACATAGTCTTCTTATGTCTATAGTTAGCATTAAAGTTGATAAACAGGTCTAGACATATTCAAACTAGAAAATCATGTATATATCTACACCCCTAACCCTAAACTCTGTCTTATGAAGTCAAGCATGCATGAAGAGAAGTGGTTTTTTTTGTTCCAAACATGGAAATTTCAAAAACCCTCCCAAGAGCTACATTTTGGGGTGACTAAGAAGGAAAGATGCTTATTTTTTCATATTCATGATTTAAACTTGTTTAAACCATGGTCAAACCTAGGATTTGACCAAGATTCAAATGGGCATCAAAATTGAAAAAAAATCAGCAAAAATAAAAACCAAAGCAAATAGTTTTCTTATGTTATATAGTAAGCATTAAAGTTGATAAACAAGGTCTAGACATATTCAAACCAGACAAATCATGTATCTATACCCCTAACCCCTAAACTCTGTCTTATGAAGTCAAGCATGAAGAGAAGTGGTTTTGGGTTTCAAACATGGAAATTTGAAAAACCTCCCAAAAGCCCCTTTTCAAATATTTCAAACTTATTCAAATTTGGTTCAAATTTGAAAGACATACAAGTTATAGCACACATAGTGCATACATTTTCACACAAACTGCACTAGATGCTAACCCTATAATTTGAGGCCATTTGGATGAGGTCGAAAAAATTCTTGGATTAGAATCGTGTTGTTCGAACCCCGTAGTTGGATTTTTTTGAACCCTTGATCTGCAGAACTGGGCAAAACCCGAGTTTAACCTATTTAATTATAGATTCGTATATCGATTTTTCTACTACCTTTTTATTATTACTATGCAGCACATGGGTGTTTGCCCGTCGAGTGAAACACGGAGGAAGAGGGATCACTCGGAAGGAGAGAAGAAGGGGGTGTCTCCCCTTTTTCGGGTGATGATGTTGACTTTTGTGCAGGGTTTGTCAGTGAGCAGGAGGTGCGAGCGAGCGAGCGAGCGAGTCGAGCGAGGCCGAGAATGAGAGAGATTTGTTTTTTTGTGAGAGGGACAACCGAAGGATCCAGAAGGACCCACAGACTTCCAATACGCATCTGATGCGTCTTCTCTTGACAAAGAAGATGGCTGGGAGTTTGCGTACCTACTGCACGTGACTTGTGCTCACTGAAGTGTGGGACCTCAAGGGTGGGCACCACACGTAAGTGACAGACCTGTTGGTGTAAAAACTCGGTTGATTATAATAGTGCATTAGAACAAAGTTTCCTATGGATTCAAGGGTAGGAAATCCAAGTTAACTCATTTACGTGTTAAACTTGTCTAAATCTTGGTCAAACCTAGGATTTGACCAAGATTCAAATGGGCAGAAAAATAAAAAAAACAGAAAAATGAAAAACAAAATCACATAGTCTTCTTATGTCATATAGTAAGCATTAAAGTTGATAAACAAGGTCTAGACATATCAAACCATACAAATCATGTATCTACCCCTAACCCCTAAACTCCGTCTTATGAAGTCAAGCATGAAGAGAAGTGGTTTTGGGTTTCAAACATGGAAATTTCAAAATCCTCCCAAAAGCCCCTTTTCAAATATTTCAAACTTATTCAAATTTGGTTCAAATTTGAAAGACATACAAGTTATAGCACACATAGTGCATACATTTTCACAAAAACTGCACTAGATGCTAACCCTATAGCTTGAGGCCATTTGGATGAGGTCGAAAAAATTCTTGGATTAGAATCGTGTTGTTCGAACCCCGTAGTTGGATTTTTTTGAACCCTTGATCTGTAGAACTGGGCAAAACCCGAGTTTAGAGTGACTAAGAAGGATACATGCTTCCCTTTTCATTTTCATGTTTTAAACTTGTTTAAATTATCTTGGTCAAACCTAGGATTAGACAAGATTCAAATGGGCATCAAAATTGAAAAAAAATCAGCAAAAAGGAAAACCAAAGCAAATAGTTTTCTTATGTCATATAGTAAGCATTAAAGTTGATAAACAAGGTCTAGACATATTCAAACCAGACAAATCATGTAGCTATACCCCCTAACCCCTAAACTCTATCTTATGAAGTCAAGCATGTGAAGAGAAGTGGTTTTGGGTTTCAAACATGGAAATTTCAAAAACCTCCCAAAAGCTTCATTTTAGAGTGACTAAGAAGGATCCATGCTTCCCTTTTCATTTTCATGTTTTAAACTTGTTTAAATTATCTTGGTCGTCAAACCTAGGATTTGACAAGCAGATTCAAATGGGCATCAAATTTGAAAAAAAAATCAGAAAAAAGAAAAACCAAAGCAAATAGTTTTCTTATGTCATATAGTAAGCATTGAATTTGATAAACAAGGTCCATACATATTCAAACCACACAAATCATGTATCTATACCCCCTAAGCCCTAAATTAATTAACTATGTCTTATGAAGTCAAGCATGTGAAGAGAAGTGGTTTTGGGTTTCAAACATGGAAATTTCAAAAACCTCCCAAAAGCTTCATTTTAGACAGACTAAGAAGGATCCATGCTTACATTTGCATTTTCATATTTTAAACTTGTTTAAATCATTATCAAACCTAGGATTTGACCAAGATACAAATGGGTGGGCACAAAATTCAAAAAAATCAGAAAAATGAAAAACAAAAGCACATAGTCTTCTTATATATGTCATATCGTAAGCATTCGAGTTGATAAACGAGGTCTAGGTATATCCAAACCAGACAAATCATGTATCTACCCCCCGTCGATCTTATGAAGTCTAGCATGAAGAGAAGTCGTTTTGGGTTTCAAACATGGAAATTTCAAGAACATCCCAAAAGCTTCATTTTAGAGTGACTAAGAAGGATACATGCTTACCTTTTAATTTTCATGTTTTAAACTTGTTTAAATCTTGGTTGAACCTAGGATTTGACCAAGATTCAAATATATGGGAATAAAATTCAGAAAAAAACAGAAAAATGAAAAACCAAAGCACATAGTCTTCTTATGTCTATAGTTAGCATTAAAGTTGATAAACAGGTCTAGACATATTCAAACTAGAAAATCATGTATATATCTACACCCCTAACCCTAAACTCTGTCTTATGAAGTCAAGCATGCATGAAGAGAAGTGGTTTTTTTTGTTCCAAACATGGAAATTTCAAAAACCCTCCCAAGAGCTACATTTTGGGGTGACTAAGAAGGAAAGATGCTTATTTTTTCATATTCATGATTTAAACTTGTTTAAACCATGGTCAAACCTAGGATTTGACCAAGATTCAAATGGGCATCAAAATTGAAAAAAAATCAGCAAAAATAAAAACCAAAGCAAATAGTTTTCTTATGTTATATAGTAAGCATTAAAGTTGATAAACAAGGTCTAGACATATTCAAACCAGACAAATCATGTATCTATACCCCTAACCCCTAAACTCTGTCTTATGAAGTCAAGCATGAAGAGAAGTGGTTTTGGGTTTCAAACATGGAAATTTGAAAAACCTCCCAAAAGCCCCTTTTCAAATATTTCAAACTTATTCAAATTTGGTTCAAATTTGAAAGACATACAAGTTATAGCACACATAGTGCATACATTTTCACACAAACTGCACTAGATGCTAACCCTATAATTTGAGGCCATTTGGATGAGGTCGAAAAAATTCTTGGATTAGAATCGTGTTGTTCGAACCCCGTAGTTGGATTTTTTTGAACCCTTGATCTGTAGAACTGGGCAAAACCCGAGTTTAACCTATTTAATTATAGATTCGTATATCGATTTTTCTACTACCTTTTTATTATTACTATGCAGCACATGGGTGTTTGCCCGTCGAGTGAAACACGGAGGAAGAGGGATCACTCGGAAGGAGAGAAGAAGGGGGTGTCTCCCCTTTTTCGGGTGATGATGTTGACTTTTGTGCAGGGTTTGTCAGTGAGCAGGAGGAGCGAGCGAGCGAGCGAGCGAGCGAGTCGAGCGAGGCCGAGAATGAGAGAGATTTGTTTTTTTGTGAGAGGGACAACCGAAGGATCCAGAAGGACCCACAGACTTCCAATACGCATCCTGATGCGTCTTCTCTTGACAAAGAAGATGGCTGGGAGTTTGCGTACCTACTGCACGTGACTTGTGCTCACTGAAGTGTGGGACCTCAAGGGTGGGCACCACACGTAAGTGACAGACCTGTTGGTGTAAAAACTCGGTTGATTATAATAGTGCATTAGAACAAAGTTTCCTATGGATTCAAGGGTAGGAAATCCAAGTTAACTCATTTACGTGTTAAACTTGTCTAAATCTTGGTCAAACCTAGGATTTGACCAAGATTCAAATGGGCAGAAAAATAAAAAAAACAGAAAAATGAAAAACAAAATCACATAGTCTTCTTATGTCATATAGTAAGCATTAAAGTTGATAAACAAGGTCTAGACATATCAAACCATACAAATCATGTATCTACCCCTAACCCCTAAACTCCGTCTTATGAAGTCAAGCATGAAGAGAAGTGGTTTTGGGTTTCAAACATGGAAATTTCAAAATCCTCCCAAAAGCCCCTTTTCAAATATTTCAAACTTATTCAAATTTGGTTCAAATTTGAAAGACATACAAGTTATAGCACACATAGTGCATACATTTTCACAAAAACTGCACTAGATGCTAACCCTATAGCTTGAGGCCATTTGGATGAGGTCGAAAAAATTCTTGGATTAGAATCGTGTTGTTCGAACCCCGTAGTTGGATTTTTTTGAACCCTTGATCTGTAGAACTGGGCAAAACCCGAGTTTAGAGTGACTAAGAAGGATACATGCTTCCCTTTTCATTTTCATGTTTTAAACTTGTTTAAATTATCTTGGTCAAACCTAGGATTAGACAAGATTCAAATGGGCATCAAAATTGAAAAAAAATCAGCAAAAAGGAAAACCAAAGCAAATAGTTTTCTTATGTCATATAGTAAGCATTAAAGTTGATAAACAAGGTCTAGACATATTCAAACCAGACAAATCATGTAGCTATACCCCCTAACCCCTAAACTCTATCTTATGAAGTCAAGCATGTGAAGAGAAGTGGTTTTGGGTTTCAAACATGGAAATTTCAAAAACCTCCCAAAAGCTTCATTTTAGAGTGACTAAGAAGGATCCATGCTTCCCTTTTCATTTTCATGTTTTAAACTTGTTTAAATTATCTTGGTCGTCAAACCTAGGATTTGACAAGCAGATTCAAATGGGCATCAAATTTGAAAAAAAAATCAGAAAAAAGAAAAACCAAAGCAAATAGTTTTCTTATGTCATATAGTAAGCATTGAATTTGATAAACAAGGTCCATACATATTCAAACCACACAAATCATGTATCTATACCCCCTAAGCCCTAAATTAATTAACTATGTCTTATGAAGTCAAGCATGTGAAGAGAAGTGGTTTTGGGTTTCAAACATGGAAATTTCAAAAACCTCCCAAAAGCTTCATTTTAGACAGACTAAGAAGGATCCATGCTTACATTTGCATTTTCATATTTTAAACTTGTTTAAATCATTATCAAACCTAGGATTTGACCAAGATACAAATGGGTGGGCACAAAATTCAAAAAAATCAGAAAAATGAAAAACAAAAGCACATAGTCTTCTTATATATGTCATATCGTAAGCATTCGAGTTGATAAACGAGGTCTAGGTATATCCAAACCAGACAAATCATGTATCTACCCCCCGTCGATCTTATGAAGTCTAGCATGAAGAGAAGTCGTTTTGGGTTTCAAACATGGAAATTTCAAGAACATCCCAAAAGCTTCATTTTAGAGTGACTAAGAAGGATACATGCTTACCTTTTAATTTTCATGTTTTAAACTTGTTTAAATCTTGGTTGAACCTAGGATTTGACCAAGATTCAAATATATGGGAATAAAATTCAGAAAAAAACAGAAAAATGAAAAACCAAAGCACATAGTCTTCTTATGTCTATAGTTAGCATTAAAGTTGATAAACAGGTCTAGACATATTCAAACTAGAAAATCATGTATATATCTACACCCCTAACCCTAAACTCTGTCTTATGAAGTCAAGCATGCATGAAGAGAAGTGGTTTTTTTTGTTCCAAACATGGAAATTTCAAAAACCCTCCCAAGAGCTACATTTTGGGGTGACTAAGAAGGAAAGATGCTTATTTTTTCATATTCATGATTTAAACTTGTTTAAACCATGGTCAAACCTAGGATTTGACCAAGATTCAAATGGGCATCAAAATTGAAAAAAAAATCAGCAAAAATAAAAACCAAAGCAAATAGTTTTCTTATGTTATATAGTAAGCATTAAAGTTGATAAACAAGGTCTAGACATATTCAAACCAGACAAATCATGTATCTATACCCCCTAACCCCTAAACTCTGTCTTATGAAGTCAAGCATGAAGAGAAGTGGTTTTGGGTTTCAAACATGGAAATTTGAAAAACCTCCCAAAAGCCCCTTTTCAAATATTTCAAACTTATTCAAATTTGGTTCAAATTTGAAAGACATACAAGTTATAGCACACATAGTGCATACATTTTCACACAAACTGCACTAGATGCTAACCCTATAATTTGAGGCCATTTGGATGAGGTCGAAAAAATTCTTGGATTAGAATCGTGTTGTTCGAACCCCGTAGTTGGATTTTTTTGAACCCTTGATCTGTAGAACTGGGCAAAACCCGAGTTTAACCTATTTAATTATAGATTCGTATATCGATTTTTCTACTACCTTTTTATTATTACTATGCAGCACATGGGTGTTTGCCCGTCGAGTGAAACACGGAGGAAGAGGGATCACTCGGAAGGAGAGAAGAAGGGGGTGTCTCCCCTTTTTCGGGTGATGATGTTGACTTTTGTGCAGGGTTTGTCAGTGAGCAGGAGGTGCGAGCGAGCGAGCGAGCGAGTCGAGCGAGGCCGAGAATGAGAGAGATTTGTTTTTTTTGTGAGAGGGACAACCGAAGGATCCAGAAGGACCCACAGACTTCCAATACGCATCTGATGCGTCTTCTCTTGACAAAGAAGATGGCTGGGAGTTTGCGTACCTACTGCACGTGACTTGTGCTCACTGAAGTGTGGGACCTCAAGGGTGGGCACCACACGTAAGTGACAGACCTGTTGGTGTAAAAACTCGGTTGATTATAATAGTGCATTAGAACAAAGTTTCCTATGGATTCAAGGGTAGGAAATCCAAGTTAACTCATTTACGTGTTAAACTTGTCTAAATCTTGGTCAAACCTAGGATTTGACCAAGATTCAAATGGGCAGAAAAATAAAAAAACAGAAAAATGAAAAACAAAATCACATAGTCTTCTTATGTCATATAGTAAGCATTAAAGTTGATAAACAAGGTCTAGACATATCAAACCATACAAATCATGTATCTACCCCTAACCCCTAAACTCCGTCTTATGAAGTCAAGCATGAAGAGAAGTGGTTTTGGGTTTCAAACATGGAAATTTCAAAATCCTCCCAAAAGCCCCTTTTCAAATATTTCAAACTTATTCAAATTTGGTTCAAATTTGAAAGACATACAAGTTATAGCACACATAGTGCATACATTTTCACAAAAACTGCACTAGATGCTAACCCTATAGCTTGAGGCCATTTGGATGAGGTCGAAAAAATTCTTGGATTAGAATCGTGTTGTTCGAACCCCGTAGTTGGATTTTTTTGAACCCTTGATCTGTAGAACTGGGCAAAACCCGAGTTTAGAGTGACTAAGAAGGATACATGCTTCCCTTTTCATTTTCATGTTTTAAACTTGTTTAAATTATCTTGGTCAAACCTAGGATTAGACAAGATTCAAATGGGCATCAAAATTGAAAAAAAATCAGCAAAAAGGAAAACCAAAGCAAATAGTTTTCTTATGTCATATAGTAAGCATTAAAGTTGATAAACAAGGTCTAGACATATTCAAACCAGACAAATCATGTAGCTATACCCCCTAACCCCTAAACTCTATCTTATGAAGTCAAGCATGTGAAGAGAAGTGGTTTTGGGTTTCAAACATGGAAATTTCAAAAACCTCCCAAAAGCTTCATTTTAGAGTGACTAAGAAGGATCCATGCTTCCCTTTTCATTTTCATGTTTTAAACTTGTTTAAATTATCTTGGTCGTCAAACCTAGGATTTGACAAGCAGATTCAAATGGGCATCAAATTTGAAAAAAAATCAGAAAAAAGAAAAACCAAAGCAAATAGTTTTCTTATGTCATATAGTAAGCATTGAATTTGATAAACAAGGTCCATACATATTCAAACCACACAAATCATGTATCTATACCCCCTAAGCCCTAAATTAATTAACTATGTCTTATGAAGTCAAGCATGTGAAGAGAAGTGGTTTTGGGTTTCAAACATGGAAATTTCAAAAACCTCCCAAAAGCTTCATTTTAGACAGACTAAGAAGGATCCATGCTTACATTTGCATTTTCATATTTTAAACTTGTTTAAATCATTATCAAACCTAGGATTTGACCAAGATACAAATGGGTGGGCACAAAATTCAAAAAAATCAGAAAAATGAAAAACAAAAGCACATAGTCTTCTTATATATGTCATATCGTAAGCATTCGAGTTGATAAACGAGGTCTAGGTATATCCAAACCAGACAAATCATGTATCTACCCCCCGTCGATCTTATGAAGTCTAGCATGAAGAGAAGTCGTTTTGGGTTTCAAACATGGAAATTTCAAGAACATCCCAAAAGCTTCATTTTAGAGTGACTAAGAAGGATACATGCTTACCTTTTAATTTTCATGTTTTAAACTTGTTTAAATCTTGGTTGAACCTAGGATTTGACCAAGATTCAAATATATGGGAATAAAATTCAGAAAAAAACAGAAAAATGAAAAACCAAAGCACATAGTCTTCTTATGTCTATAGTTAGCATTAAAGTTGATAAACAGGTCTAGACATATTCAAACTAGAAAATCATGTATATATCTACACCCCTAACCCTAAACTCTGTCTTATGAAGTCAAGCATGCATGAAGAGAAGTGGTTTTTTTTGTTCCAAACATGGAAATTTCAAAAACCCTCCCAAGAGCTACATTTTGGGGTGACTAAGAAGGATAGATGCTTATTTTTTCATATTCATGATTTAAACTTGTTTAAACCATGGTCAAACCTAGGATTTGACCAAGATTCAAATGGGCATCAAAATTGAAAAAAAATCAGCAAAAATAAAAACCAAAGCAAATAGTTTTCTTATGTTATATAGTAAGCATTAAAGTTGATAAACAAGGTCTAGACATATTCAAACCAGACAAATCATGTATCTATACCCCTAACCCCTAAACTCTGTCTTATGAAGTCAAGCATGAAGAGAAGTGGTTTTGGGTTTCAAACATGGAAATTTCAAAAACCTCCCAAAAGCCCCTTTTCAAATATTTCAAACTTATTCAAATTTGGTTCAAATTTGAAAGACATACAAGTTATAGCACACATAGTGCATACATTTTCACACAAACTGCACTAGATGCTAACCCTATAATTTGAGGCCATTTGGATGAGGTCGAAAAAATTCTTGGATTAGAATCGTGTTGTTCGAACCCCGTAGTTGGATTTTTTTGAACCCTTGATCTGTAGAACTGGGCAAAACCCGAGTTTAACCTATTTAATTATAGATTCGTATATCGATTTTTCTACTACCTTTTTATTATTACTATGCAGCACATGGGTGTTTGCCCGTCGAGTGAAACACGGAGGAAGAGGGATCACTCGGAAGGAGAGAAGAAGGGGGTGTCTCCCCTTTTTCGGGTGATGATGTTGACTTTTGTGCAGGGTTTGTCAGTGAGCAGGAGGTGCGAGCGAGCGAGCGAGTCGAGCGAGGCCGAGAATGAGAGAGATTTGTTTTTTTTTGTGAGAGGGACAACCGAAGGATCCAGAAGGACCCACAGACTTCCAATACGCATCTGATGCGTCTTCTCTTGACAAAGAAGATGGCTGGGACTTTGCGTACCTACTGCACGTGACTTGTGCTCACTGAAGTGTGGGACCTCACGCGTGGGCACCACACGTAAGTGACAGACCTGTTGGTGTAAAAACTCGGTTGATTATAATAGTGCATTAGAACAAAGTTTCCTATGGATTCAAGGGTAGGAAATCCAAGTTAAATCATTTACGTGTTAAACTTGTCTAAATCTTGGTCAAACCTAGGATTTGACCAAGATTCAAATGGGCAGAAAAATAAAAAAACAGAAAAATGAAAAACAAAATCACATAGTCTTCTTATGTCATATAGTAAGCATTAAAATTGATAAACAAGGTCTAGACATATCAAACCATACAAATCATGTATCTACCCCCTAACCCCTAATCTCCGTCTTATGAAGTCAAGCATGAAGAGAAGTGGTTTTGGGTTTCAAACATGGAAATTTCAAAAACCTCCCAAAAACTTCATTTTAGAGTGACTAAGAAGGATACATGCTTCCCTTTTCATTTTCTTGTTTTAAACTTGTTTAAATTATCTTGGTCAAACCTAGGATTTGACAAGATTCAAAGATACATGCTTCCCTTTTCATTTGACATGAATCCTTGTGGCACGACCATGTTGGGGTCACTCCTGGCTGTCTACCCAGCCGAGCATGCGGGCTCTATTACCTTGTACGAATCCTCGTTTTAAACAAAGAAGTGAACAAACGCCCCCCCCCCCCCGCCACACACACACTCTCTCTCTCTCTCTCTCTCTCTCTCTCTCTCTCTCTAACCGGCTTTAGATATCGCATCATTTGTCTGTCAGACTCCATTGATTTGCCCCAAGTTCAACAAGGTCGCCCCCTTTTCCTCTGAGAGTCCATTGATTTTTATTTGCTGGTGTCACTTGTGCTAAACTGTCATTCCTTGTACTCCCTCCGATTCATATTATTTGATGGTAATATAGATGCATCTATACACATTATAGTTGTAGATACATCCATTTTACCATCAATTAATATTGATCGGAGTTGCAGCGTGGTATGAGGCCTGCCGCCTGCCACCGTCGGCGAGGTTCCAAGTAAACGGCGCCAGAAGAAGAGTAGCGCGGCTCCGGATTCAACCAACTGGCGGCGATGGACGGCACTATGGAAATAAACGCTACGAATTTGGAGGCCATCGCGTACAACATCGCTGGAACGGCGCAGGTCATGTGCTCCCACGACGGCTGCGGGGTCATCGTCAGCTACCACGAGTCCCTAAGCCACCAGATCGCGTGCCCGCACGGCCGGTGCAACTGCACGGAGCAGGGCTGCGACTTCGCCGCCCCACCGTCAGCGCTCCTCGTTCACCTCGCAGAGGCCCACTCGATTCAGGTGCACAGGTTAGAGTATGGCAAGTCCATAGAGTTCCGGGTGACCATGACGCACCCGTGCTCGCCGTGCAGGCTGCTCGTCGTCGAAGGGGATGACGGCTCCGTGTTCGTCCTGTACATCGACGCGCTCGGCCCGGCCATTGTCTTGTCTTTGGTATGCGTCAGTTCGGCCACATCCGTGTGGCCGCTCTACAGGGTGAAGATCTGGGCGCACGGCCCGCCGCCGTCCTCGAAATCGGACTGCAGGCGGGATGTCGTGAAGATGTCTGCCGATGCTTCTGGCAGCGCGTCGCCGGGCGCTGTCGTGTTTGAGGAGCTCACGTCGTTCCTCGTTGTGCCGGGGCCATACCTCGTTGGTGCTGGATCGTCCAAGGAGCTGCGTTTCTACATTCGCATATGCAAGCAGATGTAGCTACTGCTACTTTGCGTAGTTGAAAAAACTGTCAATTTGTCATGAGGAATGATAAATTTCGATGAAAAGTACTTGATTGTTCGTACGGCTGCTATTTTTTTATGGATTCTTCGTTTCATATTTGTGCTGAACTGTTTGTAGTAGTACTTATACTGTACTTAATAATAATGCAGCGTGGAAGTGAATACTCCTTTTTTTTGTGAATCGGAAGTGAATACTCCAACTATATGTAATTGTAACCCCTCCATCTGATTTATATAAAACTATGTGCACTTCCAGATCATTTCTCCTGTTTTTTAGATGTCCTTTCACTTACTATAAAAAACAAAGAAGCACTGCTGCTTTGATTCAAAGGAATGTGGAGAGTGTAGAAATAGGAAAGGTGTAGGATTGAAATTTTCCCATAGGAATCAAATCCAACATAATTCCTATGTCAATCCTATGAATCAAAGAAGCCCTAAGTGGTTACCGGTGCTTAATGCACAGTTCCAAAAAGTTCATCCCGCAGTCCAAATAACTAATAATCAGATGATGTCAATTTTTGTGTATGTAGTTGTGCCTATTACCATCACAAATATAGTCTCAAATAGTATGATGGTGGAGATACACATTTTTTAACTACCATGATTTTCGGTAAATGCTTAGTCAATTTTGACATAATTTGACTTTCTAAAAATAATATAAGCTAAGCTTTGAGATGGAGGTACTATATTGGGTTTTCCTCGTCTTAAGCAAAATCCCTTCCCATCCCCTTAAATAGAGTACTCCAGCCTCGAGGCTAGGAGATAAGAGAGGCCATCGATAGGCCACATACTCCTCGCGCGCTCGCAATGCTGGAAACTGTCACCGTTACCCTGAAGATGGACTCCACCGTGCTTCACTGCATTTTCTGCTCCCAGCCCCTCAAGCCCCCCGTCTTCAAGGTCGATCCCTTTCCCTCCCACACTCCATTGATGTTTCTTTTGTGGGTTCACTACTGCAAAAATGGCAATCCACGAACTTTGATTTGTGCAGTGCAAGGGTAATCATTTGGCCTGCGGCCGCTGCCTCAGCGAGCTTCCCGGGAACCGGTGCCATAGGTGCGTGGAACCCCGCGGCGGATTCGAGCACGACCCGGCAATGGACGCCGTCGTATCAGCGGCGACGGTTGAGTGCCCCCACAGCAGCTGCGGGAGCTTGGTGGCCTACCACCAGGTCCACGACCACAAGATTGCATGCCCGCACGCCCCTTGCGCTTGCACGGAGCCCGGCTGCGACTTCGCCGCCCCGCCAACAGCGCTCGTCGCCCACTTTGCAGCGGCCCACTCGATCCAAGTGCACAAGCTCCCGCCGTACAACACGACCAAAGTGTTCGAGGTGCTGGTGCCGGTGCCGGGTTCGCCGTGCCTGCGGATCATCGCCGAAGGGGAGGACGGCGCCGTGTTCGTCCTGATCATCGGCGTGCTCGGTTCGACTTCGACCACCATCGTGTCTACCGTGTGCGTTAGGGCGGCCGCGTGCGTGTGGCCTCTGTACACGGCAAAGATGTGGGCGAATGGGCCGGCGTCGTGCTCGTTGGCGCACTCGAGGAGCAGGGCGGACACCGTGAATGTGTCATTGGAGGCGTCGAGCTGCGCCTTGCCGGGCGACGTCGCGTTTGATGAACTCACGTCGTTCCTCTCGGTACCGCCGCTGTACCAGGTGCTTGGTGGACCTTCCAAGCTGCTGCGTTTCTACATTCGCATCGAGAAGGAGAACAATTAATCCTCAAAATAAGTACTCCTTATATAGAAAGGGACTAACTGTTTTTCGTCCTGCTAATGCAACCTTGAGGTGACCGGGACAACTTTGTACAAAGCATCGTGCTCATATAAATATACGTACTCTACAAAATCATCAGCAGTGGAGTACCTCGTAGGTGCCATGTCCATGGATCGACAAGACAAGACACATACATAGACTGGGTCACTGGGAGATGGATATTACTACTGGATCGTGATAGGATGCCTACATACACCCTACTCGGCAGGTGACGATACCTTCCCAACAAAGGTATCCAGTCCCATCCATTGATTATATTTTATTATGGACGGAGAGCATTCTACTACGTAGAAGAGATGTCATGTCTTGGGGCAGAGGTTCGGCTTAATCATGGTTTAGATGACTCTAATGTAGATGTATCTAGACATATTGTAACTATAGATACTTCCATTTTAGCATCAAGTAATGTGGATCGGAGGGAGTAATACTATAGTACAATATACTCAGTATAAGGTTAACTTTGGCACACGCTGGGACGCACATATTTGTTAGAAGTACACACATGCAAGACAGAGCACAGAGTAAAATAATTACTATTTACTTATGGGCAACCAAAAGCTTGTACGTGTCCACTCTATATATGGGCATGGACTACACTTATTGCTTGTGGACGAGGATAGCTGTTGTGGACAACACAGTGGATGCTGTTAGAGTGAAACGGCACACTTATTATGGATCGTAGGGAGTATGCAAGATAAAAAAAGATCTACCATACATATAGTATTATTATCATCAGTTATGTACTCATGACACTGGGAGCATACACACACGATCGTACATACTACAGTAGTACTGTACTACTTTTAAAACTACTTGCAAGATAAAATATACTGTACTACTTATCACTGGGTGCATACACACACGATCGTATACATACTAGTACTGTACTACTTTTAACACTAGGCTATCCTTTTCAGTGGTCTTCCTCTTCAGCTTCCACAGCCTGTACCATGTTGCTTCTTCTTCTTCTTCTTCTTCTTCTTCTTACTCCCGCTGTCCTGGAATTCCGCCAATTTTTGTTGACCCTTCTCAAAGTTCACTATTCGCCTGTATACCTCATATGTCGCGTATGCGTCGATGCTTGCATACAGGATATGCTTCATGGACAAGGGCACCTGCTTCCACACCTTGTGTTCCTCTTTCGTAAGTTTTTTCATGATAGATTTGTACTGGCTGTCTATAATGGCCGCAGCATAGTAAGCCAACGAATCCTTATTGTTACTAGTGGAATCGGCAGGCTTCCACCTTTTCTGGATGTCCACGAAGTTCGCCACTGAGAGGTTGCAACGCCCAAGCCTGGTAATGTCGTTGCCGATGTCAACACCTGCAAATGTTATGTCAGGCCTGCCAAGAAAGTCAGCGAGTTTGGGGCAGGGCTGGTCGGCCGAGGAAATCTGGTACAGGAGGCAGTCTGTGCCCATGCACAACTGTATGAGGGCAGCCTTCTGTTCAGGCCCATAGGTGTACTCTACGTCTAGGCCAACAATTTTGTACGAGTCTTCTTTCTCCAGTATCAACTCGATTTTGTTGATGTGTTCCTCCACCTTAGACGCCATATTGGTATAGTTCGCCGTAATGGTGGTTGTTCCATGAGCGAGGAAAGTGTGTCCTTGGTAGAACGCTTCCATGGAGGGTAGCGAGAGAGGGGCACAGGCGAGAGTGTCAGGGAGAAGACGAAATGAGGAAGACGAAATGAGGAAGACGAATGTTAACCGCCACGCCAGGGCCTGGAAACCGCCCGTCGCTAGATGCATGCATTTGGACGGTTTTGAAGATGACGGGCCATAGGGCACGAATGCAGTTTCCCTGTTAAAATAATAATAACCGCCCACGTACTTAATTAATTGTATGCTTATTTGTTTCTCGAGAGGAGCCTAGTTTTTTTCTACGAAACTCTGAAGATCTATTAAAAATCATCAACATTAGTACAAAGAGATTCAAAATTAATATTACCTTCGTCTAAAAGGAGGTGTCTTAGTTTTGTCTAATACGGATGTATAAAGACATATCTAAGTTGTAGAAATTACAAATATGTCTTCTTTGCACCACTTAGCTACCACTACAAAGTACAAACACTAACGCAAGGTAGATCAGCATCATGCAATGTAGACATTACAGTATTTTTGTACTACTGTACTTGTCTTCCCTGGTCTATGATTCAATATCTAGTATACTGTACTGCTTATACACCAGGGAGATTCAAAATACGAGTTGAGCGCCAAAACTCCCGCCTCCATACACATATTTCGAATTCCCTTTCGACCCTATTAGCAATGACGCAAAGGCAGACAAGTGAAGCCGGCGTTGGTTGGGGTCTCGTTCGTAATTTACACACCCCCTCTGATATATATAGTCTACCGCCTTCCATTCGTCTTCCCCATTTCCGCAAAAAATCTGTCGCAATACTCCAGGCCCATCATCTCTCACCTGCCGGACCACCGCACCGGAATATCCCAGCCGTACTTAGCCGGCATACCACCTCACCTACCTGAGGCCACCGACTCCCTCGTCCGCAGCACCAGATCCGCTTCACCAACGCCGCCGTGTACTGCATCGGATCTGCTTCACCGACTGCTTCATCCGCAGCACCAGATCCGCTTCACCAACGCCGCCGTGCACTGCACTATCTGAGTTCACCGACTCCCTCGTCTGCCGTACCTGATCCGCTTCACCAACGACGCCGTGCACTGCACCGGATCTGCTTCACCGACTCCCTCGTTTCAGATCTGCTTCCCCGAACCCATCATCGACCGCCCCAGATCTGCTTCCTCGACGCCGACGCCCACCGCAACCGCAGCACCCCCGCCGTCGTCGACGTGACCCGCAAGGATGCCGAGTATGACTACACGAAGCCGCCGTCGAGGTAACCAGACCCCCTCCCCCCTACACGTTTTGGTCTGTTACCATAGAAGGTTCAAGCATGTCTTGGTCAACTAGAATGTGTCCCATAGATCCAGCTCCGCCCCGCTCTCAATGCGCGTGGCAGATGGCAGGATCCTGCGCATTTGCCCATGCCACTCCTCGAGCTCTCTGTCTTGATGTGCTTCACACACAGGGCTTATAATACTAGGAAGCTTGTGCCTCACATACACTTACACACAGGGCTACTACTACTAGGAAGCTTTATTGGATATCTCAGTGGTACAAAGCTTACTTACATGGGACGGGTGATACTCTATTTAAATTTTTGTACATGACCCTTTAGATTGTTGCCATGTGCCAGAATCCAAACCCTATACCATACTTCTAGAATACTCTACAAACTCTAGATATTTCATACTACTCGTAAATATCTTACTCTAGAACATTCCCCATTCTACAGTTCTCTCTACATACCTTGGATACTTCATGACTAAGCTAGCTCCTTTACTAGCCAACCACATTGATAAGATTACTACTAACAATCCCCCCATAATCTTGTCATATAAACTATCTTTACTATTAAATTTAAAATAGGCCGCGGTGGTTGGTGATGGTACGTCAAACGTGTATACAACTCACCCCGAACATAAAAAGTAAGGTCAGCGTGACCGGCTCCATGAGGAGTTCTTATCAGGATTAGTTAGGTCACGACCAAAATCCAATCCGTAGCACTAGGTAGCAAAATCAGCATCCCTTTCCTAATTCTAATCGGTAAGACAAGCATAGATCGGTCCAGCCACACATCTTTTTTGTTCGCTCCCCTTTTTATTCTCTAAGGAACCCTCTCCTTAACGAGCGTAGATTGATGGAGATGGTTTTTGTACCGGTCAATCTTTATATCCTTTCTGGCATAGTTCTGTAAAAGATCGGCAGGTGATCCGTCCTTTCTCCTCTGCCGTAGTTCATCAACGCGTGTCCGGCAATCCCGGTTAGATCGACACAATCGGCAAAAAAGAAAAAGGCCAAAAGAGACCCATTGATTAGGCTCCTCTTGCCGTGCTACTTTAAATTTTCTAACTTTTCTTTCATTCGCAAACATACAGTGACAATCTATATGACTCTAGGTTTCTTTTCCTAATTTTTGCACGTGCATGCATTTTCCCTTTAAAATTCGTAGGACATACAAATCTCAACACTTATGCAACTAAAAATCCTTAAAAAAAACAAAGCTTTCATACCCTGCAGCTTTTAAGAGGTTAGTCACAAGAATCAACCACATGTTTTGGAGCGCAGTGACATTCTCCCTAAAAAAACATGTTTCATGCGTGGGTGTTTCATTAATAAAGAGAAATATCTGTTCAGTTGGGGCCACGTATCGACGTGTGTTCTCGACAAATCAGTTTCTCAGACAAAGTATCTTGAAGGTGTTCATAGAGATTGCATGTGCATTTGTGCGTTCGTAGGAGCGAGTATGCATTTAGTGAGCATTTATATTGTACCGTGTTTTGTTAAAAAAGATGGTGTAAAACGGGCACCTTTTACGATATACTCTCTCCGTCCCAAAATGTAAGGCGTCTAAGGATTGGTCAAAACTCAAAAGTCAAACCTTACGAACTTTGACCAAATATTTTAAAAAATATTTACATTTTCAATATCAAATTGACATATTAAGAAATTATACTTTAGGGTGACTCTATTGATAATGATTTAGTATTGTAAATATTTATATTTTTGTGTGTAAACTTGGTCAAACTTTAAAAACATTGACTTTTAACTAATCCTTAGACGCCTTATTTTTGGCACGGAGGGAGTATCATTCAATAAATACTATGAATTATTCGATCGTCTGTTCAAACATGTTAATTAGATCGGTCGATTGATCAACTCGGATCGGTCGATCGAGCATCAGAGTTGTCTCAGTGATGACAAAAAATAAGCACATTGTATGATACTGACGTACCACAGATTCTAAAGAAAAATGAGGACCATGTGGCCACACATCCTGGACATAGACATTGCGATTATATTCCATTTATTCTATATTTGGAGGGAGCCATCTTTCGTTATTAACCCGTTGCAACACACGGGTATTATGCTAGTATCCCCTAATCCAGATCACATGGACCATGCACTTCATCTTGTGATGGCATCACACCGACTCACGTCAAGCAACGACGCCGCACCTTGCTTGTTAGCCTGACACCGACTTCATTTTAGATATCATGTAGTACATGTCAAGTACCAAATCACTGAGAACCAACCTGTGGTTGGATGGTTAGGAGGGCAGTGGCACCCCCAGATTTAACGCTTTGGTGTCTCAAAAATGGAGGAATATTCTTCTGTGGGACGCGGCGTTCCCGATGACATTGTGGTGCTAGTGGTGACTTCGTCAATCTCAATACCCGTCGGAACAGTTTCTTGGATGCAGTTTCCTGAAGGTGCTCGAAGGGGTAGTGTGTGTGCCTGAGTGATGAGTGTATGTATGTACGTGTGAGCGTCTATGATTGTACTGTGTGTTGCAAAAAATAGTATTAATTTTGTCTTGTTCATACTAAGACTAGCAAAGCGTTCCCTGCTCTATAAACTCTCAAGAAACACCCCTATAGTATCCATCTAGTTCGTCCTAATGTTAGAACAGTAATTGCATGCTATGTAATTCATCTATTTTTGTTAGGAAACCTACATGTTTGTTTGCTTTTCTTATTCTCAGGTGACAGGTTGTGTGCTGGGACCATAGCCGCCGTCTGTTTTGTTCGTTGCAAAATGTTGTTTTATATTCCGCCATTCTGTGCTCTTCTGTGTTCACAAGGTTTTACATTATAATTTCCATCTGTTTTGTTGTAAACAATGACGGTAAATGCCAATTACTATTTCCTTTCTGCTATCCTTTTGCCATCCTGTAGTACATGTGTGAACTCATTGCTCTGGTACATTTAAATTCTTCATTGTTTTTTTTCTTCAAGAGCTGCAACCCTAACTCTTTGCTGTAATTTCATGTTGCACTATCACATGGAACACAGCAAATCGTGGAGTGAATCACCCCTATAATCCAGTAAGTACCTTTCATTTTTGTATTGATATGCTTATCGTGCTGGAACCAGTTTGTGTTTAACACATTTACTCTCCATATAGATAGGATAACTGGTTTGAAATAAATCATGCTATTTGTATGACTGCACGTCTTCGTTCATTTTCCTGCTAGCTTCTCAAACTTGTTCTATTGCCTGTCTAATCTTTTTTTGTTTGATCGTGATTAAACCAATTTAATTGTTCTGCTTAACTTAAATGATCTGGCATTTTATTCTAGCCACATAATGTTTGATTGCTCATGCACTTCCTCATACTGTTATGTCTTCTGGATTTCTTCCATAATGATAAGAATGTTTTGCTTGGTGAATATGAGTCAGATGATGATTCAATTGGTTATTAGTCCTTGATTCATTGAGTTGACTGATGATTAAAACATATAAACCTTGCGACTATCTGGCATGCTTGTTGTGGGATATAATGAGCATATTTGTTTTTTGTAAGACTTTTTTCGGATTTCACTGTTGATTAATCCAATGCCACCTTCTGTAGTAGGAAATCCACCTTCAGTAGGTATCATAAATAAGATTTGTTGTTACTTTTTGGCTGACCCATCTTTTATTTTTAGGCACAAAATGGTTCATTTGTTTGTTTCTCCTTCCCTTATATTGCGCTCATGGGTTAAACATTGAAATAATATGTCAGTTTATATGAATCCCAGAATGGTTGCTGTCTAATCTGTCTTAATTGGTCCTGCTCGTTTATATTTGGCACCAAATGGATATATTTCTCTTTTATCTGAGGCATTCCCATGGCTGGCCGATGATTAAAATAATGAAATTTAGGGGGTTGGAGATTCTCCAACTGCACAATGTCTGGCTACCACTTTTGTGGAACTTAAGGGATCTGAAGCACCCCTTCCAAGTGTCAATTTTAATAGACAGCTGTTATGCAGTTTCCTGGCTTATTTTATTAGGCACAGACTGTCTAGTTACTTGATTTATTTTGTTCATATTTGCCATCCGGTTGCTCTGCCTGTTGCATTGGGGTTGATAGCTTGCTTTGTTATATTATGCCTTGTGCTTTGTGAAAATCTGCCATCTGTTTTGATGCTTTGCAAAAATCTGTGACAACTAATAGTATGGTTGTTTTCTCAAATTGTATGGTTCTGTAACTTGCACTGTCTTGTTTTCAGCCCCTGAATAGAGCAAGGAAGGCAGATGGCAGGGCATGTACATCAAGTGTCCAGGTCTTTCCACAGCACAGCCGTGACAATGCCAATTCATCTGATTGTCAGATGATAGCTACTGTCCCAGCCATTCCAGCGCAAACAATCGCTGCCTTTGCACACGAATCACTTGATATAATTCAGCAGCAAAGAGATGAAATAGATTCAAATATCATCATAACAGTCAATGAGATACATGAATTGAAAAATAGGCAAGCTTGGATTGAGCAGATCCTTAATAATCTACTCTGCAGATCTAATGGAAAGCCAGCTGTTACTTGCACTCCGATGAATTCTACCTAACAGAAATGCAGTTTTGCCGATGATGCCATTTGTATGGCTTGTATCATTTGAGTTATTTCGACTTGTTGTATTTGAGAATTTTTGCTGTTATTGTAATCCTTGAGCATTTTTTCCTGTTATTGCTATAGTTTGCAATCATTGTAACAAATTTTCAATGTAATGATTATTTTATCTTGCACTCGGCCTTAAACAGAACTACTAGTATGGTCTCACAATTTTTTTATCATTATACTATGCAAGATTTAGCGGTTGCCCCAAATTCAGAGCATCTCCACCGGCGGCCCGGCCTGATAGCGATTTGGGGGCCGGCGTCGTTTTATGGCTCGCACCGGTGCGCTCCAAACGGCGCCGGCCATTTTTCGAGCCCAGTAGAATCTCCGGCATCCCCGAGCCGGCCCCTTCGCCAGGGGCGCGAATCAGGCGCTCCGGGTGCCTCGCGGAACGACGGTTTTCGCTGGTGGAGGCGCCTTGTCAGCGAGAGGACGCGACGGTTCGCATCGACTGGCCACGACGCGGGAAGGTTGGTCGTCGGCGTTTAAATGGCCTCCCGCGCGGAAACCGAGGCAGCGACTGGCCACGAGGGCAGCGACTGGCCACGCGGCGTCCAGTCGCCGTAAATGTGGGTAGTTGCCACCGCTAGATATATAGGACGTACGCCGTCCACCACCGCCGCTCCATTCTCTACTCTCCACATCAAGATGCCGCGCCGTCTGAAGACCACCTACTCGATGCTTGGCCTAAACGGCCGCGCGCTGCCTCCACCACCACGGCAGCCGCAGCCGGAGCCGGAGCCGGAGCTGCAGGCCGACGACGAGCACAGCTCCGACGAGGACGAGGACCCACGGTTCGAGTCCTGGCACGATGTCTACGTAGCAGAAGCGGAAGCAGAGGCGGCGGATCGAGGAGTCAGCGCAGTCGGGCGAGCCGCCGCAGGCCCCCACCGACCCGGAGCAGGCGGCGATCCTCGCGTCGCTGAACGCACAACGATACCAGCGGTTGAGGGAGGAGGAGCGCGAGTTCGTCAACGACGCGAACCTCGAGCACGTCCTCGAGATATCGCGCCAGCGAGCGGTCACGGAGGAGGCGGGACGCCGCCTCAAGGAGGCGGAGCGACAGAAGCTCGCAGAGCTCAACGCTCATCGCCACCAGGACGAGTTCGCTCGCCAGCAGGCGAGGCGCGCCGAGATCGAAGCTTCTCGGGAAAGGCTGGAAGCGCGGGGACAGCGCCGCCGGCCGCCATGCTCCACCGCCAGATGCGCGAAGCAACGAAGGAGAAGCGGGCACGAAAGCAGGCGGCAATGGCTAAGAACAACGACGAGGCAGTGCCGTCAAGGAAGGTTGATGGTCGCGAAATGTGATGCGGCGCAACACCAGGGATTCCGGCGCCAACGCGGAACCTGCACAACACAACCCAAGTACTTTGTCCCAACGAAACAGTGAGGTTGTCAATCTCACCGGCTTGTGTAACAAAGGATTAAACGTATCGAGTGGAAGATGTTTGCAAAGAAAACAGTAAACACAAGTATTGCAGTAGATTGTATGCTATGTAAAGAATAGGACCGGGGTCCACAGTTCACTAGAGGTGTCTCTCCCATAAGATAAAAGCATGTTGGGTGAACAAATTACAGTCGGGCAATTGACAAATAGAGAAAGGCATAACAATGCATATACATGATATGATAAATATAGTGAGATTTAATTGGGCATTACGACAAAGTACATAGACCGCCATCCAACTGCATCTATGCCTAAAAAGTCCACCTTCAGGTTATCATCCGAACCCCTCCAGTATTAAGTTGCAAAGCAACAGACAATTGCATTAAGTATGGTGCGTAATGTAATCAACAACTACATCCTTAGACATAGCATCAATGTTTTATCCCTAGTGGCAACAACACATCCACAACCTTAGAACTTTCTGTCACTGTCCCAGATTCAATGGAGGCATGAACCCACTATCGAGCATAAATACTCCCTCTTGGAGTTAAGAGTAAAAACTTGGCCAGAGCCTCTACTAATAACGGAGAGCATGCAAGATCATAAACAACACATAAACCATAGATTGATAATCACCATAATCATAGTACTCTCTATCCATCGGATCCCGACAAACACAACATATAGAATTACATATAGATGATCTTGATCATGTTAGGCAGCTCACAAGATCCAACAATGAAGCACAACAAGGAGAAGACGACCATCTAGCTACTGCTATGGACCCATGGTCCAGGGGTGAACTACTCACTCATCACTCCGGAGGCGACCATGGCGGTGTAGAGTCCTCCGGGAGATGAATCCCCTCCCGGCAGGGTGCCGGAGGCGATCTCCGAATCCCCCGAGATGGGACCGCGGCGGCGGCGTCTCGAAGGTTTTCCATATCGTGGCTCTCGGTATGGGGGTTTCGCGACTAAGCTTTAAGTAGGCGGAGGGTCAACGCGAGGGCCACACGAGGGCCCAGAGGCTAGGTCGGCGCGGCCAAGGCCGCGCCGCCTCCCCTCTGGCCACCTCGTGGCCCCACTTCGTTATCTCTTCGGTCTTCTGGAAGCTTCGTGCAAAAATAGGACCCTGGGAGAAAGTTTCGTCCAATTCCGAGAATATTTCTTTACTAGGATTTCTGAAACCAAAAACAGCAGAAAACAGCAACTGGCTCTTCGGCATCTTGTTAATAGGTTAGTTCCGAAAATGCATAAATATGACATATAATGTGCATAAAACATGTAGGTATCATCAATAAAGTAGCATGGAACATAAGAAATTATCGATACGTTGGAGACGTATCAGCATCCCCAAGCTTAGTTCTGCTCGTCCCGAGCAGGTAAAACGATAACAAAGATAATTTCTGAAGTGACATGCCATCATAATCTTGATCATACTATTTGTAAACATATGTAATGAATGCAGCGATCAAAGCAAAGGAAATGACATGAGTAAACAACTGAATCATATAGCAAAGACTTTTCATGAATAGTACTTCAAGACAAGCATCAATAAGTCTTGCATAAGAGTTAACTCATAAAGCAATAAATCAAAGTAAAGGTGTTGAAGCAACACATAGGAAGATTAAGTTTCAGCGGTTGCTTTCAACTTATAACATGTATATCTCATGGATATTGTCAACATAAAGTAATATAACAAGTGCAATATGCAAGTATGTAGGAATCAATGCACAGTTCACACAAGTGTTTGCTTCTTAAGGTGGAAGGAGATAGGTAAACTGACTCAACAATAAAAGTAAAAGAATGGTCCTTCAAAGAGGAAAGCATCGATTGCTGTATTTGTGCTAGAGCTTTTATTTTGAAAACATGAAACAATTTTGTCAACGGTAGTAATAAAGCATATGAGTTATGAAAATTATATCTTACAAGTTGCAAGCCTCATGCATAGTATACTAATAGTGCCCGCACCTCGTCCTACTTAGCTTGGACTACCGGATCTTTGCATGCCATGTTTCAACCAAGTGTCACAAAGGGGTACCTCCATGCCGCCTGTACAAAGGTCTAAGGAGAAAGCTCGCATTTTGGATTTCTCGCTTTTGATTATTCTCAACTTAGACATCCATACCGGGACAACATGGACAACAGATAATGGACTCCTCTTAAATGCATAAGCATGTAGCAACAATTATTATTCTCATATGAGATTGAGGATATATGTCCAAAACTGAAACTTCAACCATGATTCATGGCTTTAGTTAGCGGCCCAATGTTCTTCTCTAACAATTTTGCATGCTCCAACCACTAAAATGATAGATCCTTCAGACAAGACGGACATGCATAGCAACTCACATGATATTCAACAATAGTTGATGGCGTTCCCCAGAAGCATGGTTATCGCACAACAAGCAACTTAATAAAAGATAAAGTGCATAAGTACATATTCAATACTACGATAGTTTTTAAGGCTATTTTGTCCCATGAGCTATATATTGCAAAGGTGAATGATGGAATTTTAAAGGTAGCACTCAAGCAATTTACTTTGGAATGGCGGAGAAATACCATGTAGTAGGTAGGTATGGTGGACACAAATGGCATAGTAGTTGGCTCAAGGATTTTGGATGCATGAGAAGTATTCCCTCTCGATACAAGGTTTAGGCTAGCAAGGTTATTTGAAGCAAACTCAAGGATGAACAAGTGCAGCAAAACTCACATAAAAGACATATTGTAAACATTATAAGACTCTACACCGTCTTCCTTGTTGTTCAAAACTCAATACTAGATATTATCTAGACCTTAGAGAAACCAAATATGCAAATCAGATTTTAGCAAGCTCTATGTATTTCTTCATTAATGGGTGCAAAGCATATGATGCAAGAGCTTAAACATGAGCACAACAATTGCCAAGTATCACATTATCCAAGACATTTTAGAATTACTACATGTAGCATTTTCCAATTCCAACCATATAACAATTTAACGAAGAAGAAACTTCGCCTTGAACATTATGAGTAAAGCCTAAGGACACATGTGTCCATATGCAACAGCGGAGCGTGTCTCTCTCCCACAAAGTGAATGCTAGGATCCATCTTATTCAAACAAAAACAAAAACAAAAACAAACCGACGCTCCAAGCAAAGAACACAAGATGTGATTGAATAAAAATATAGTTTCAGGGGAGGAACCTGATGATGTTGTCGATGAAGAAGGGGATGCCTTGGGCATCCCCAAGCTTAGACGCTTGAGTCTTCTTAAAATATGCAGGGGTGAACCACGGGGGCATCCCCAAGCTTAGAGCTTTCACTCCTCTTGATCATAGTATATCATTCTCCTCTCTTGACCCTTGAAAACTTCCTTCACACCAAACTTCAAGCAAACTCATTAGAGGGTTAGTGCACAATTAATAATTCACACATTCAGAGGTGACACAATCATTATTTTCACTTCTGGACATTGCATAATGCTACTGGACATTAGTGGATCAAAGAAATAAATCCAACATAGCAAAAGAGGCAATGCGAAATAAAAGGCAGAATCTGTCAAAAACAGAACAGTCCGTAAAGACGAATTTAGAGATGGCACCAGACTTGCTCAAATGGAAAAACTCAAAACTAATGAAAGTTGCGTACATATCTGAGGATCACGCTCGTAAATTGGCAGATTTTTTGAATTTTCTACAGAGAATTGTGCCCAGATTCGTGACAGACAGCAATGCTGTTTCTGCGCAGCAATCCCAAATATAACATCAACTTTGACATAGAAATTTTACTTGGCACAAAAACATGATAAGGAGAGGTTGCTACAGTAGTAAACAACTTCCAAGACTCAATAAAACAAAAAATTGCTGTAGGTAAAAACATGGGTTGTCTCCCATAAGCGCTTTTCTTTAACGCCTTTCAGCTAGGCGCAGAAAGTGCAAATCAAGTAACATCGAGAGTAGAAGCATCAACATTATTATTTTTCATGCAAACACAACTTGTTGCAGAGGGTGCTTTAGGTGCTCCATTATCTAAATTTTCTATGGTGGTGCTAGGGGTTTTAGCAATTTTAGGCCTATAGTAATTCTTTTGTTTAGGCACTTTAGAGGCGTACATGAATTTTTGCTCTTTACCCACATAAGCTTTCTCATT
The DNA here is from genome assembly GCA_030979885.1 of Lolium multiflorum. Taxonomy (NCBI): domain Eukaryota; kingdom Viridiplantae; phylum Streptophyta; class Magnoliopsida; order Poales; family Poaceae; genus Lolium; species Lolium multiflorum. The sequence goes on from CM061752.1 coordinate 177,368,730, forward strand.
ATACTTGAGAGAAGAAAAGGTTGAACCCAAGGTTCCCATAGCTTTTTCAAGTTCATCAATCCTATTGGTTTGATTATCATGGACAACACAAGTTCCTAGGACACTAATTCTTTCATCAATTCCTCCTAAGGATTTATCAAGTTCATAAGTTTTGTCAAATAACATTCCCAATTTAGTTTCAACACTTGGAAAATTTTTCTCTATGGTTTCCAATTTTTTCATAACATCCTCAAGAGAGATTTCAATTTTAACTTCATTAACAGGTGGTATTCCAACTAGACTCTCAATGATGCAACTAGCTTCTAAAGCGGGAGTACCTAGGAAATTACCTCCCGAAAGAGTATCAAGAACATATCTATTCCAACTAGATAAACCAACATAAAAGTTCCTAAGAAGGATAGTGGTGGAGTGTTTCTTAATGCACCTATGATGAGCATTACTAATTCTATACCAAGCATCTTTAAAACTTTCTCCACCTTGTTGCTTAAAAGAACGAACTTCAACTTCAGGATTACTCATTTTAGTAGCAGTAAAATAAAACAAACTAGATAAAGTAAATGCAAGTAACTAATTTTTTTTGTGTTTTTGATATAGAGAGCAAGACAATAAATAAAGTAAAACTAGCAACTAATTTTTTTGTATTTTGATTTAGTGCAGCAAACAAAGTAGTAAATAAAATAAAGCAAGACAAAAACAAAGTAAAGAGATTGAGAAGTGGAGACTCCCCTTGCAGCGTGTCTTGATCTCCCCGGCAACGGCGCAGAAAAAGTGCTTGATGCGCGTAGATGTACACGTCCGTTGGGAACCCCAAGAGGAAGGTATGATGCGCACAGTGGCAAGTTTTCCCTCAGAAAGAAACCAAGGTTTAATCGAACCAGTAGGAGCCAAGAAGCACGTTGAAGGTTGATGGTCGCGAAATGTGATGCGGCGCAACACCAGGGATTCCGGCGCCAACGCGGAACCTGCACAACACAACCCAAGTACTTTGTCCCAACGAAACAGTGAGGTTGTCAATCTCACCGGCTTGCTGTAACAAAGGATTAAACGTATCGAGTGGAAGATGTTTGCAAAGAAAACAGTAAACACAAGTATTGCAGTAGATTGTATGCTATGTAAAGAATAGGACCGGGGTCCACAGTTCACTAGAGGTGTCTCTCCCATAAGATAAAAGCATGTTGGGTGAACAAATTACAGTCGGGCAATTGACAAATAGAGAAAGGCATAACAATGCATATACATGATATGATAAATATAGTGAGATTTAATTGGGCATTACGACAAAGTACATAGACCGCCATCCAACTGCATCTATGCCTAAAAAGTCCACCTTCAGGTTATCATCCGAACCCCTCCGTATTAAGTTGCAAAGCAACAGACAATTGCATTAAGTATGGTGCGTAATGTAATCAACAACTACATCCTTAGACATAGCATCAATGTTTTATCCCTAGTGGCAACAGCACATCCACAACCTTAGAACTTTCTGTCACTGTCCCAGATTCAATGGAGGCATGAACCCACTATCGAGCATAAATACTCCCTCTTGGAGTTAAGAGTAAAAACTTGGCCAGAGCCTCTACTAATAACGGAGAGCATGCAAGATCATAAACAACACATAAACAATAGATTGATAATCACCATAATCATAGTACTCTCTATCCATCGGATCCCGACAAACACAACATATAGAATTACATATAGATGATCTTGATCATGTTAGGCAGCTCACAAGATCCAACAATGAAGCACAACAAGGAGAAGACGACCATCTAGCTACTGCTATGGACCCATGGTCCAGGGGTGAACTACTCACTCATCACTCCGGAGGCGACCATGGCGGTGTAGAGTCCTCCGGGAGATGAACTCTCCGGCAGGTGCCGGAGGCGATCTCCCGAATCCCCCGAGATGGGATTCACGCGGCGGCGTCTCAAGGTTTTCCGTATCGTGGCTCTCGGTACGGGGTTTCGCGACGGAAGCTTTAAGTAGGCGAGGGTCAACGCGAGGGCCACACGAGGGCCCAGAGGCCAGGTCGGCGCGGCCAAGGCCGCCGCGCCGGCCCTCCTGGCCACCTCGTGGCCCCACTTCGTTATCTCTCGGTCTTCTGGAAGCTTCGTGCAAAAATAGGACCCTGGGCGAAAGTTTCGTCCAATTCCGAGAATATTTCTTTACTAGGATTTCTGAAACCAAAAACAGCAGAAAACAAGAACTGGCTCTTCGGCATCTTGTTAATAGGTTAGTTCCAGAAAATGCATAAATATGACATATAATGTGCATAAAACATGTAGGTATCATCAATAAAGTAGCATGGAACATAAGAAATTATCGATACGTTGGAGACGTATCAATGCTCCACCGCCAGATGCGCGAAGCAACGAAGGAGAAGCGGGCACGAAAGCAGGCGGCAATGGCTAAGAACAACGACGAGGCAGTGCCGTCGAGCGCCCCAACCGACGGCCCGTAGACCAGGATTAAGTTTAAGTTTAGTTATGTTTAAAGTCGAGCTACTTTGGTATAAATTTCGTATGATTTTGGGTTTTTAAATGTCAATTTTAATTTTAAAATGGCTGCCGTTTGGGGCCGCTGGTGTGGTGTGGGAGCAGCATCCCCAAATAGAGGATCATGGTAACAGAAATTGTCAACGTGATGATGATTTGATGTTGCACTCGACCTTGAACATAAGTACTAGTACGGTCTCACAATTTTTTTAATCATTATACTTTGCAACATTTAGCGCGGATGCGCCAAATTCAGAGATAGATCATGATCATGGTAACAAATTTTCAACGTGATGATGATTTGATGTTGCACTCGGGCTTGAACAGAAGTACTACTACTGTCTCACAAATTCTTTATCATTATACTTTGCGAGATTTAGCGGATGCGCCAAATTCAGAGATAGATCATGATCATGGTAACACACTTTTCAATGTAATGATGATTTGATGTTGCACTCGACCTTGAACATAAGTCCTAGTACGGTCTCACAATTTTGTATCATTATACTTTGCAAGTTTTAGCGGATGCGCCCATTTTCAGAGGTAGATCATGATCATGGTAACAAATTTTAAACGTGATGATGATTTGATGTTGCACTCGACCATGAACAGAAGTACTACTACTGTCTCACAATTTCTTTATCATTATACTTTGCCAGATTTAGCGGATGCGCCAAATTTAGAGATAGATCATGATCATGGTAACAAATTTTCAACGTGATGATGATTTGATGTTGCACTCGGGCTTGAACAGAAGTACTAGTACGGTCACTAATTTTTTTAGCATTATACTTTGCAACGAATGCACCAATTTCAGGTGCATGTCACCAGATCTGTGTCCGATGATGATCATGGTAGTAACCGATGTTCAACTTGATGATGATTTGATTTTACAGTCGGCCTTGAACAGAGGTACTAGTACGGTCTCACAATTTTTTATCATTATACTTGTACCTTAGCGAAATTCAAAATCTCATAGCGGCAAAACTTCCCGCCCACAAAATACAAAAATTTCACACGCTTCCAAATTCCCATTCTACCCCTGTGGAGATGACAGCAAAGTCGGTTGGTGAGGGGTTTGCCCGTCATTTTTTCGATCACCACCTCCCTAGCCCGGAAACCCTCCCAAAAAAAATACATTTCCTTCAGTCTCTCATCTGAGACCACCCACCGGAACTTCTCAAGTCCCTCTCTCTACCACCTCCACGACCACCGCACCGGAACATCCCCGCCGGACTTCCCTGGCCTACCCGAGCCCTCGCGATCCTCGTCATCCGGCTGCCTGCCGGAGCCGCTTCATCGACGCCGTCATCAACCGGACCGGATCATCCCCGCCGAACCTCGAAACCATATATGCTCATCCAGCAGTCTACCGCAGTCGCTTCAGCTGCGGCATCGTCCACCCCACCGGAGCCGCTTCGCCGGATCCGTCGTCCACCGCATCGGATCTTGCTCACTGATACGTCCAATTTGCATCACTATTTTGTATCATAATTTGCTGTTATTCATTGATATATTTCATATTGGGACACAATACTTATGTTATTTCATCTATTTTGCATGTTTCATCATCATTGGAGGATCGAGCACCGGAGCCAGGATTCTGCTGGAAAAAGCACCGTCAGAACGCAATATTTCGGAAGATCAACTGTGGAAGGGAATTTCACGTAAATTCCTATTTTTCCAGATGACGGAGGGAGCCAGAAGGGGAAGAAGAGAGGGGCCACTGTGGGCCCAGACCATAGGGCGGCGCGGCCCAGGCCTGGCCGCGCCACCCTATGCTCTGGGGGGCCCACGACCCTTTTCGCCTCCTTTTCTTCGCGTACTCCTTCGTCCCGAAAACCTAAGCCACAGAGAGGACCTCACGAAGGGTTACAGCCGCCTCTGCGGGGCGGAGAACACCAGAGAGAAAAGAGCTCTCCGGCGGGCAGGAATCCGCCGGGGAAATTCCCTCCCGGAGGGGGAAATCGACGCCATCGCCATCGTCATCGAGCGGGACATCATCTCCATCATCATCATCATCATCTCCACCATCTACACCGCCATCACCACCGCAGCACCTCGTCATCGCTGTAGCAATTCGGGTTAAATCTTGATTGTTTGATAGGGGAAACTCTCCCGGTGTTATTCTATACTTGTTGTAGATGCTATTGAGTGAAACCATTGAACCAAGGTTTATGTTCAGATTGTTATTCATCATCATATCACCTCTGATTGTATTCCATATGATGTCTCGTGAGTAGTTCGTTTAGTTCTTGAGGACATGGGTGAAGTCTAAATGCTAGTAGTGAATTATGGTTGAGTAATATTCAATGTTATGATATTTAAGTTGTGGTGTCATTCTTCTAGTGGTGTCGTGTGAACGTCGACTACACGACACTTCACCATTTATGGGCCTAGGGGAGTGCATCTTGTATTCGGTTGCTAATTGCGGGGTTGCCGGAGTGACAGAAACCTAAGCCCCCGTTAGTATATCGATGCAGGAGGGATCGCAGGATCTCAGAGTTTAAGGCTGTGGTTAGATTTATCTTAATTACTTTCTTGTAGTTGCGGATGCTTGCAAGGGGTATAATCACAAGTATGTATTAGTCCTAGGAAGGGCGGTGCATTAGCATAGGTTCACCCACACAACACTTATCAAAACAATGAAGATTATTTAGCTACATGAAGCGAAAGCACTAGACTAAAATCCCCATGTGTCCTCAGGAACGTTTGGTCATTATAAGTAAACAAACCGGCTTGTCCTTTGTGCTAAAAAGGATTGGGCCACTCGCTGCAATTATTTCTCTCGCATTTTATTTACTTGTACTTTATTTATCTGCAATATCAAAACCCCCTGAATACTTGTCTGTGAGCATTTACAGTGAATCCTTCATCGAAACTGCTTGTCAACACCTTCTGCTCCTCGTTGGGTTCGACACTCTTATTTATCGAAAGTACTACGATACACCCCCTATACTTGTGGGTCATCAAGACTATTTTCTGGCGCCGTTGCCGGGGAGTGAAGCGCTATTGGTAAGCGGAATTGGTAAGGAAATTTACTGTTTGTGCTGATTTTATTTCTGCCTGCTGCTATAAATCATTATGGAGAGATCTTCTCTTCAATTTCTATTTGGGAAATCTACTACTACTGCAACGGTAGTGGATGAAGCGCCAGGTGAGGAAGTAGTACCATATAAAATACCTATGAAAATTATTGAACGTGTTATGGATAACCGCTATGAAGGGGATGGAACTGTCCATCCTGGTGATCATTTATTGTTTTTGCATGAATTATGCGGGTTATTCAAATGTGCAGGTATTTCTATGAATGAAGTTAGGAAGAAACTATTCACTATATCGCTGTCTGGTAAAGCGGCGCACTGGTATAAATTGCTGAAGAATGGTGATTCTATTGATTGGGAGGACATTGTGCCTTTATTTTATTCCAAATTTTATCCTCCAAGTGAAATTCACAAAGATCGGAACCGCATATATAATTTCTGGCCTCATGATGGAGAGAGTATTGCCCAAGCTTGGGGGAGATTGAAGTCTTTAATGCTCAAATGCCCCATTCATGAGCTTCCTGGTAATGTTATTATTGATAATTTCTATGCAAGACTTTCTTTTCAAGACAAGACCTTGCTGGATACTTCTTGTTCTGGATCATTTACACGCAAGAATGAAGAGTTTAAAAGGGACCTTCTTGATCGGATCCAAGAAAATACTGAAGGATGGGAGAACGACAAAGATAGAGAATCAGGTATAACTTATGATTATAAATGCATTGAAGCTTTTATGGATACTGATAAATTTCGTAATATGAGTGCTACATATGGTCTTGATTCCCAAGTTGTTGCAAATCTTTATAAAGCTTTTGCCTCTCATTATGAACTGCCTAAGAAGAATTTTGATAAGTATCATGAACCGTATAAAGATAAAATTGATTCATCTGTAAACAAATGTGTAGTGGTTGAAACTGTTGATAATGTTATTCCTGAAGCTTATATTGAAAAAACTCCTTTCCCTGCTAAAATGAAGGAGTACTCTGTCATATCTAGTGCGGTTAATAAAAGTGAAAAGAAACCTAAAGAACCTGAAGAACAAATTAAAATTGAACCTGCTGTTGCAATAGTTAAAGATCTTGTGACTGAAAATGTGGAGGATGGTCATATTATTTTCTGTGAAGATGCTTCTAATATTGTTTCACATCCTAATAAATCCAAACAAGTTAGTGTTCCTATGCTATCTGTTAGAATTGGTGATCATTGCTATTATGGTTTATGTGATATTGGTGCAAGTGTTAGTGCTATTCCTTATGAGCTTTACACGGAGATTATGCACGAAATTGGTTCTTGTGAACTTGAAGATATTGATGTGGTTATTCATCTGGCTAATAGAGAAACTATTTCTCCAATTGGTATTGTTCGAGATGTGGAAGTTCTATGTGGTAAGATTAAATATCCTGCTGACTTTTTGGTACTTGGTTCTGCTGCTAGTAATCATTGTCCTATCATTTTTGGTAGACCTTTTCTAAATACTTGTGGAGCTATTATAGATTGTAAGAAAGAGAAAATTTTGACTAGATTTGCTGGTGAACCTTATGAATTTAACTTTTCTAAATTTACCAAAACTCCTTATAAAACTGACTTGCCTAGTAATGATTTTAAAATGGAGCAGTGTGCATCTATTGTTCTTGTTCCTAATAATCCTTTGCAGCAACATTTGGAGAATAGTGAAAGTGAAGCTTTTAGGAAAGAAAGAGATGAGCTTGAGGAAATTTTTCGTCGCCAACCTATTCTCAAGCATGATTTACCGGTGGAAGATTTGGGTACAACACCGCCACCAAAGGAAGATCCTGTTTTTGATTTAAAGCCTTTACCTGATAATCTTAAATATGCTCATATTGATGATAAGAAAATATATCCTGTTATTATTAGTTCTAAGCTTTCAGAGATTGAGGAAGAAAGGTTATTGGAAATATTGAAGAAACACCGAGGAGCTATTGGTTATACTCTTGATGATTTGAAAGGGATTTCTCCTTCTATTTGCCAACATGCTATTAATATGGAAGATGATGCAAAGCCTGTTGTTGAACATCAACGTCGTCTAATTCCGAAGATGAAGGAAGTGGTAAGGAATGAGGTATTAAAACTCCTTGAAGCTGGTATTATATATCCTATTGCTGATAGTAGATGGGTTAGTCCTGTGCATTGTGTTCCTAAGAAAGGAGGAATGACTGTTGTGCCTAATGATAATGATGAGCTTATTCCTCAAAGAATAGTTGTAGGTTATAGAATGTGCATTGATTTTCGAAAAGTTAATAAAGTTACTAAGAAAGATCATTACCCTTTACCCTTTATTGATCAAATGCTAGAAAGGTTATCTAAAAATACTCATTTTTGCTTTCTTGATGGTTATTCTGGGTTTTCACAAATTGCTGTTAAAGCTAAAGATCAAGAGAAAACCACTTTTACTTGTCCTTATGGAACTTATGCTTATAGGCGTATGCCTTTTGGTTTATGTAATGCTCCTGCTACTTTTCAAAGATGCATGTCTGCTATTTTTCATGGTTTTTGCGAAAGTATTGTAGAGGTGTTCATGGATGATTTTTCTGTCTATGGGAATTCTTTTGATAATTGCCTGCGAAACCTCGATAAAGTTTTGCAGAGATGTGAAGAAACTAACCTTGTTCTTAATTGGGAGAAATGCCACTTTATGGTTAATGAAGGAATTGTATTGGGACATAAAATTTCCGAGAGAGGTATTGAAGTTGATAGAGCTAAAGTTGAAGCAATTGAGAAGATGCCCTATCCGAGGGATGTTAAAGGTATTCGTAGTGTTCTTGGTCATGCTGGGTTTTATAGGAGATTTATTAAAGATTTCTCTAAAATTTCAAAGCCTCTTACTAATCTTCTTCAAAAAGATGTACCTTTTGTTTTTGATGATGATTGTAAGGAAGCTTTTGAAACTCTAAAGAAAGCCTTAACAACTGCTCCTGTAGTCGAACCTCCTGATTGGAATTTGCCTTTTGAAATTATGTGTGATGCTAGTGATTTTGCTGTAGGCGCTGTTCTTGGACAGCGGGTAGATAAAAAATTAAATGTTATTCATTATGCTAGTAAGACTCTTGATGCTGCTCAAAGAAATTATGCTACAACTGAAAAAGAATTGTTAGCTGTAGTCTTTGCTTGTGATAAGTTTAGACCCTATATTGTTGATTCGAAAGTTACAATTCATACTGATCATGCTGCAATTAGATACCTTATGACAAAGAAAGATGCTAAGCCAAGGCTTATTAGATGGGTACTTCTGTTGCAAGAATTTGATTTACATATTATAGATAGGAAAGGTGCTGATAATCCTGTTGCTGATAATTTGTCTAGATTGGAAAATATTGCTTATGATCCTGTTCCTGTTAATGATAGTTTTCCAAATGAACAATTGGCTGTAATAAAGGTGAGCTCGCGAGAGAGCCCTTGGTATGCAGATTATGCTAACTTTATTGTTTCGAAGTATTTGCCTCCAACCTTTTCAGCTCAGCAAAGGAGGAAATTCTTTTATGACTTGAGGCATTATTTTTGGGATGACCCACACTTATATAAAGAAGGAGTAGATGGTATTATGCGAAGATGTGTTCCTGAATATGAACAACAGGAGATATTGAATAAATGTCATGGTAGTGTTTATGGAGGACATCACGCTGGAGATAGAACCGCGCAAAAGGTTCTACAATCAGGTTTTTATTGGCCAACACTCTTCAAAGATGCAAGGAAATTTATTTTATCTTGTGATGAATGTCAAAGAGTTGGTAATATCTCTAGACGCAATGAGATGCCTATGAATTATACTCTTGTTATTGAACCATTCGATTGTTGGGGATTCGACTTCATGGGACCTTTCCCTTCTTCAGACGGTAACACTCATATACTTGTCGCTGTTGATTATGTTACTAAATGGGTAGAAGCTATACCTACAAAAAGTGCTGATGGTGAGACCTCTATAAAAATGCTTGTAGATATTATATTTCCTAGATTTGGAGTACCTAGATATATTATGACTGATGGAGGTTCTCATTTTATTCATGGAGGTTTTAGAAAAACTCTTGCTAAGTATGGTATTAATCATAGAATTGCTTCTGCTTATCATCCTCAAACTAGTGGTCAAGTAGAATTATCAAATAGAGAGATTAAAGCTATCTTAGGTAAGACTGTTAATAAATCTAGAAAGAATTGGCCTAGCAAATTGAAAGAAGCACTATGGGCTTATAGAACTGCTTATAAAAATCCTATGGGAATGTCACCTTATAAAATGGTTTATGGAAAAGCTTGTCATTTACCTTTAGAACTAGAGCACAAAGCTTATTGGGCTGTTAGAGAACTAAATAAAGATCCTAAATTAGCCGGTAATAAGAGGTTGTTGCAATTAAGTTCTCTAGATGAATGGAGAAGTGAAGCTTATGAAAATGCTAAACTCTTTAAAGAAAAAGTTAAGAAGTGGCATGATAGAAGGATCATCAAAAGAGAATTTAATGTTGGAGATCAAGTTCTATTGTATCGGTCTCGTCTCAGATTCTTTGCAGGGAAATTACTCTCGAAGTGGGAAGGACCATATGTTGTTGAGGAGGTGTATCGTTCAGGAGCAATTAAAATTAGCTCTCTCCAAGGCAATGCCACACAAGTGGTGAATGGACAAAGACTCAAGCATTATATCTCGGGTGATTCTTATAATGTTGATGTTGATATTATTCAAGTGGAAACACCGGAGGCTTTCATCAAAGGACAAATTGACAGTCCGCCAGAACTCGACTTTGAATAGGTAACAGTATAGGTAATAAAAAGTCCGCGTTTACCTTTCCGAACATTATTTTTGCTGTTTTTGGAAAATATGAAAAATTACGGAATCGAAACGGAGTGGAAAAGACGCGCGAGGGCGTGCCACCATAGGCCGGCGCGGGCCCCACCCTGGCCGCGCCGACCTATGGTCTGGCCGCCCTCGGCGTCCCGTTTCCACTCGTTTTCGGCCTGGAACCTTCCTTTTGTCGTAAAAATATTTGCTATATAATCCCCCGGACCCCTGGAGGTCCGTAATATCGTTTTCTCGTCGTGTTTTGTTTCGAGCTGTTTTCTGCCAGGATCTGCTTCGGATCTAGATCCATCATGTCTTCGTCGGGAACTCAGAAGGACAGCTTCTTTGAGGACGTCGTCAACCCGTACATGAACGAGCTGAAGATGCACCCCAAAGAGTTGCAGCTCGTGGATGGAGAGTTGCAGATCAAAGATGTCCAGGGTCCTAAGGGAGAAGGGAGCTTGGAAGACAGGATGGAGAAGCTGGAACAAGAGGTTTTCAACTACAAGAAGATGGCTGAGCGTGAAGTGGATATCTTTCACAAGATTGTGTCTGAACTCATTGATGGACACAAGAAGGAGACTGCAAAGCTGTGGGACGATATCTTCTCACTTCACGACACCACCAACAAACTCCAAGCTCAACTCTATGATGTTCATAATCAAAACTGTGAGTATGAAAACAGGTTTAAGCGCATAAGTCATGCTGCTAGTTTCAGGTTTCCGGAGACCAAGATGTCTTTTGTTGATGGAGGGCCTCTTCCATGGAAGTCTGATGACGACAAAGATTCGCCATCATCACCGAAGGAGTAATTCATCATCGGTATTGGCATCCCCTTGGTTTGTTCCAAGCTTGGGGGAGTGCCGCGGTATCACATCATCACCACCTTTATCTTTTACTATCAAGTAGTGTCATATCATGAGTAGGGAAGTTATCATATGGAATAGTATGCAATGTGGAAGTATCTCTCTTAGTTAGTTATCTATGTATCCGTTGGTGTGAGTTATCGTTATGGAATATTAATGAGAAGTCTTATCATTTACTTTTTGCACACCTTATTTTAGTTTGCAATCTCCATTATATGATTACTCTTGACATGAGTATTGATATCACTTTGGGAGCATCAAGTAAATCTATTTGGTTTTGGCAAACTTAGCATTGGTCAATAGCAACAACATCTTGATGTTTAATAGAAGAGAGAAATACACTTAGATATATTACTATTATCTCTATGCTTAGTATTCTGAAGTTAAAATTGCTTGTGCTTATGAGAAAGATGCATGATTGTTTCTATCATATGTATATTTGTTTGTTTCCCTCAACTTTATGCTTGCTATCAAACCTTGCTAGCCAAAGACCTGTATCGAGAGGGAATGCTTCTCATACATCCATAACCTTAGACCAAACCTTTGCCATTTGTGTCCACCATATCTACCTACTACATGGTATTTTCTGCCATTCCACACTACAAGAAAAGTTGCCATGGCCGACGAAGTTGAAGTCGCGCCGTGGTTGCTGGTGTACCATGGCCGACGATTTTGGTCCCTCCGTGGTGCATGTCAAAACTTTTTTTTTCTCGTTTTTGAGGCCACCTAGCCCGACGAAAGCGGCCAAAACGTGGCGTATGGTGGCCCGGGACGTGGTGCATCTCGAAATCTCGGGTTCGCCGGCCGAGTCAACGCAAATCCGCACCGCCGAGGGATGTAGGGCCCAGATGGCAGCCTCTCTGGCATTGTTTTTTTTCTACATCGCGCCATCTCGTTCAACGTTCTCCGATCGAGCCGTTTACGATGCAGGATCATGGGTCCCGCATGTCATCCTCTATGAACCAAAATTCTTTCTATTCTTGGATTTTTTTGACCCCCTGATTTCTGGCTACTTCCTTTTTCTTTTGATCCCTTGCCGCCTTGGAAACGTTGAGACCGCTGCTGCTAAATGGGACCCGCATGTCATCCTCTATGTGCAATCAACTTTCTTTTCTTGGAGTTTTTTTGGCACCTCAAATTTGGTCACTTGCCTTTTTCTTTCGATCCCCTGCCGCCTCTCAAACGGTGATACCGCTGCTGCTAATGGGACCCGCATGTCATCCTCTATGTACTATAAAACTTTCTTTTCTTGAATTATTTTTGGCACCTCATATTTGGTCACTTACCTTTTTCTTTCGATCCCCTGCCGCCTCTCAAACGGTGATACCGCTGCTGCTAACTGGGACCCGCATGTCATCCTCAATGTACTATAAAACTTTCTTTTCCTGGATTATTTTTGGCACCTCAAATTTGGTCACTTGCCTTTTTCTTTCGATCCCCTGCCGCCTCTCAAACGGTGATACCGCTGCTGCTAACTGGGACCCGCATGTCATCCTCAATGTACTATAAAACTTTCTTTTCCTGGATTATTTTTGGCACCTCAAATTTGGTCACTTGCCTTTTTCTTTCGATCCCCTGCCGCCTCTCAAACGGTGATACCGCTGCTGCTATGGGACCCGCATGTCATCCTCTATGTACTATAAAACTTTCTTTTCTGGATTATTTTTGGCACCTCAAATTTGGTCACTTGCCTTTTTCTTTCGATCCCCTGCCGCCTCTCAAACGGTGATACCGCGCTGCTAAATGGGACCCGCATGTCATCCTCTATGTACTATAAAACTTTCTTTTCTTGAATTATTTTTGGCACCTCATATTTTTTCACTTGCCTTTTTCTTTCGATCCCCTGCCGCCTCTCAAACGGTGATACCGCTGCTGCTAAATGGGACCCGCATGTCATCCTCTATGTACTATAAAACTTTCTTTTCTTGGATTTTTTTGGCACCTCATATTTGGTCACTTGCCTTTTTCTTTCGATCCCCTGCCGCCTCTCAAACGGTGATACCGCTGCTGCTAAATGGGACCCGCATGTCATCCTCTATGTACTATAAAACTTTCTTTTCTTGAATTATTTTTGGCTCCTGATATTTTTTCACTTGCCTTTTTCTTTCGATCTCATGCCACGTTTGAAACGTTGAGGAACCTGCAGGCTCATGGGACCCGCATGTCATCCTCTATGTACTATAAAAGTTCTTTTTCTTGGTTTTTTTTCACCATCTGATTTTTGGCAATTTCTTTTTTTCTTTTGATCCCCTGCCACCTCTCAAACGCTGATACCGCTGCTGCTAAATGGGACCCGCATGTCATCCTCTATGTACTATAAAACTTTCTTTTCTTGAATTATTTTTGGCTCCTCATATTTGGGCACTTGCCTTTTTCTTTCGATCTCATGCCACGTTTGAAACGTTGAGGAACCTGCTGGCTCATGGGACCCGCATGTCATCCTCTATGTGCTATAAAAGTTTCCTTTGTTGGATTTTTTTTCACCCTCTGATTTTTGGCTTGCCTTTTTCTTTTGATCCCCTGCCCCCTTTGAAACGTTGAGTAAGCTGTTGGCTCAAGGGACCCGCATGTCATCCTCTATGTCCATCAACTTTCTTTTCTTGGATTTTTTTCACCCCCTAATTACTAGCTACTTTCTTTTTCTTTTGATCTCAAGCCGCATTACAAACATTGAGACCGCTGCTGCAAAATGGGACCCACATGTCATCCTCTATGTACAATAAATCTTGGATTATTTTTGGCTCCTGATATTTGGTCACTTGCCTTTTTCTTTCGATCTCATGCCGCCTTTGAAACGTTGAGTAAGCTGCTGGCTCATGGGTCCCGCATGTCATCCTCTACGAACAATAAAAGTTTCCTTTCTTGGAGTTATTTTTTACCCCTAATTTCTGGCTATTTGCCTTTTTCTTTTGATCCCCTGCCCCCGTTGAAACGATGAGGACGCTGTTGGCAGGTCGGTCCCACATGTCATCCTCTATGAACAATAAAAGTTTCCTTTGGTGGATTTATTTTTGACCCCTAATTAATTTCTGGCTATTTCCTTTATTTTTCTTTTGATCCCCTGCCGCCTTGGAATTGTTGAGAATGCTGCTGCCTCATTTTTCTTTTGGTCCTGTGCCGCCTTGGAAACGTTGAGACCGCTGCTACAAAATGGGACCCGCATGTCATCCTCTATGTACAATAAAGTTTCTTTTCTTGGATTATTTTTGGCTCCTGATATTATGTCACTTGCCTTTTTCTTTCGATCTCATGCCGACTTTGAAACGTTGAGGATGCTGCTGCCTCATGGGTCCCGCATGTCATCCTCTCAGAACGATAAATGTTTTGTTTTCTTGTATTTTTTTACCAACTGATTTTTGGCTTTTTTTATTTTCGATCCCCTGCCGCCTTTGAAACGTTGACTCCGCTGCTGGCTCATGGGTCCCCGATGTCAGCCTCCCCGTACAAGAAACATGTGATATTTTATTTTGCAGACAATAAACGTTGTATTTCGCTCTGAGCTATTGCAAACGGATAAATTAAATCTTTATATCTACATAAACAAACTTATATGTTGAATCTCCTTGTTTTTTGTTTTTGCGAAGCATAGGACTTTCCTGTTTTTTTTTTTGAGAAAAATCCGACCTTTCCTGTTTTGGAGTGGGCTGAAATTGTACGAGTCAAAAGGCCCAGCAGGATAGTTCGAAGGCCCAGATGTCCAGATACAGCCCAATTAAAATCTTTCTTTTCTTGGATTTTTTTCACACCCTGATTTCTGGCTACTTCATTTTTCTTTCGGTCCTGTGCCGCCTTGGAAGCGTTGAGACCGCTGCTACAAAATGGGACCCGCATGTCATCCTCTATGTACAATAAAGTTTCTTTTCTTGGATTATTTTTGGCTCCTGATATTATGTCACTTGACTTTTTCTTTCAATCTCATGCCGACTTTGAAACGTTGAGGAAGCTGCTGGCTCATGGGTCCCGCATGTCATCCTCTATGAACAATAAAAGTTTTCTTTGTTGGATTTATTTTTTTCCCCTAATTTCTGGCTATTTGTCTTTTTCTTTTGATCCCCTGCCCCCTTTGAAACGATGACGACGCAGCTGGCAAGTCGGTCCCACATGTCATCCTCTATGAACAATAAAAGTTTCCTTTGATGGATTTATTTTTTACCCTAATTAATTTCTGGCTATTTCCTTTTTTATTTTGATCCCCTGCCGCCTTGAAATAGTTGAGGATGCTGCTGCCTCATGGGTCCCGCATGTCATACTCTCAGAAAGGTAAATGTTTCTTTTCTTGAATTTGTTTACCAACTGATTTTTGGCTTATTTTTTCTTTCGATCTCCTGCCACCTTTAAAACGTTGACGACGCTGCTGGCTCATGGGTCCCCAATGTCAGCCTCCCCATACTGCAAATCCTCTTTCTGCAAAGGTTGTATTTCTAGATAGATAAGGTGGATTCGAATCTGCCATGGTTCAGGCAGCTCAGGTAAGCCTTCTTGCACTAATTAATGGAAGTAGTGTATCGCAAGGTCAAGACATGTGGCTCGGTGTAATGAATCTATATGAATCATGTTGTGGGTTCAATCTGATAGTTCTCTAACAGGTCAGCCAAAATAGAAATTAAGTTTTTTTCTAAAAGGGAAATGCAAATTAAGATGAACACAAACATTAGTTATCATAATAGCTGATCATACATACATACTTGCTAAGAGCAAAAGCTTGCCAGAGTTTTACCACCCATACAATTAATTAGCAGTTCAGATAAGATAACCTTATATAAGTATAACTACAAATGCATTTGCTAAGGGCTCATGGGACAACAGAACTAGACAACCGCGAACTTTATGACCAGCATGTCACAGCGGCATCGAAAGATCTTGACCTTCAACTTTGATCCAATGCGAAGTTTGGCACCGTCAATGAACTTTTTCCACCTGGAAGTAACAGCCAAGCGGCCATCTGTGG
This sequence comes from Lolium multiflorum, assembly GCA_030979885.1. Taxonomy (NCBI): domain Eukaryota; kingdom Viridiplantae; phylum Streptophyta; class Magnoliopsida; order Poales; family Poaceae; genus Lolium; species Lolium multiflorum. The sequence continues at coordinate 177,384,866 of CM061752.1, forward strand.
GACTGACAGAGTACCGTCCCTCCACGGTGAGACCTTCACTCTCCATGACGAGGGATATCTTGCCCCTTCGGCCAGCATTGAGATCCTTGGAGATACTTTTAGGCAATTTCTGATTCAAAGCAAGAGATACCACCAAAAATTAGTCAATGGCACCAATGCACTGAACCATGTGAGACTTTGAGCAGAGAAGACATCAAGATAAGAGCAGTTATGCTGTCATATACTCACGAACATAGCCTTCAGATGCGTCCTGGTCACCACACGGGTGGCCACAGCAATGAGCTGAGACCTCGGTGATCTGGCTGGGGCAGGTGCATGAGCCTGGGCTGGTACACGAGCTGGTGCTGATGCAGGAGACTGCTGGGCAGGTGCAGTAAACGGTGCCTCTAGAGGAACCGGTGCTGATGCAGGAGACTGTTGGGCAGGTGCAGTAAACGGTGCAGCTAGAGGAACCAGTGCTGATGCAGGAGCCTGCTGGGCATGTGTAGTATATGGGGCCTCTACAGGAACCAATGCTGATGTAGGGGACTGCTGGGTAGATGCAGTAAACGGAGCTGGTACAGGAACCGGTGCTGATGCAGGAGAGTGGGAAGCCGGTGCCGGTGCTGGTGTGGTTGCCCTTTGTGACATCCGCTCCTGTTCCGTCAGGGGATCTGCAGCTTTGATCATGTTAAACCCAGCAAGCTAGAACAGAGGGAATGGTTTAGAACAACTGCTCAGAATGCAGTTATCAAAAGATATGAGTAGAAAAAAGTTACATATTATATATTTGGAAGTGTCTCCAACTCTGTAAGCAGTTACGTATATCTGCCCGTTTGAGTTTCTGATCCTCAGCTCGTCGCCCTTCTTCAGACCGTAGTCAAAAGCAAACTTTCTCCAATCATGTCCATACAAATATGTGATGGCCTGCGTCTTGTAGACATACACCTCATAGACCGTGTAGGTGTTCATCAATTTGCCATTGCCATGCATAGTGAAAGATCCTTCATGCGGACACATCTGGTTAATCATTGGACGAAGTTCACAAGGTACAGTCTGCATGTGAAAATTGATACAAATGTAAGAAGCAGGAAGACTAAAAACAAGACTTTACTATATGCCAATTCATGCTAAACCACTGAGAATACATACCTGTAACTCTGTGAAGGAGCTACTAGAAAGGTAGATAGAGCCATAGGAGGTGTTATATGCGGGGTATGTACATGGGCCCGCCATATTCCCGCAAGCTCGGCATCGGGATGGTGAAGGAAACATGGGAGGTACTACTGGTGCGTAGCGCTGAACGTAAGTGGAAGAATTAGGTTGTGTAAAGTGCATAGTTCAGAGCAATGCAAATGTTGACAAGCAAGTGCATAACACTATGTTACAAACTGAACAGTGAAAAATTAGTGTATGATGAATATAAGCATGCTAATTTGGTGTTTCCGAATTCCAAAAAGCATTAGACAGAGCCAGTGATAATATCAGACATAAATCATGGCATGTATATGTGGCTTAAGAAAATATACCCGAACCCTTGGATGGTTACGGCCCGGCTGATCCTTGGACTTGAGCTTATATAAGCATCCAGAAGGTGGGGCTGACAGTAACTTGGTGGCAGCCTCTGCAGATGCCTCATCAGCAGCAGTTGCAATCCTTTTGACCAATGAAGGCTTAGCAGTTTCAGTCTGCATATAAAAATTGAAGAGCAACAGACATCAGCAGTGATATATAAAATGAATCTATGAGACACTGATGCATATAGTGCTGGATGTAAGTGGAAGAATAGGTGTGTGTGTTTCTGAACTATTGGTAAGCATTAGACAAAGCCGGCAATAAACAGACAAAAATCAAATCATGTATGAGGATTAAGAAAATATACCTGCTTACTGAAAAGGGTACCACCCAGCTGGCCCGTGGCCTTGTGCTTGAGGAGGTTTTCAGAAGATGGTGGCAGCACCATCGTCTTCACAGCAGCCTCATCAGGATCATTTTTTATCCATTTGAGTAGAGGAACAGAAGTTTCATCCTGCATATGAATAGCAACAGAACTCATCATTGATATTTAATAAATCTATGAGATAGACTGATGCAAATAGTGCGGGTGTAAGTGGAAGAATAGGGTTGTGCATAGAGAACAGTTGACAACAATGCAAATGATTACAAAAGAAGCCAATGGAAATCAACAGTTTATATACTGGATGAGACAGACTGAAAAGTGAAAAATTAGTGTATGATGATTGTAAGCAAACGCAGTGTTTCTGAACTTTTGGTAAGCATTAGACAAAGCCAACAGTAATTAAACAGATAATAATGAAATCATGTATGTGGATTAAGAAAATATACCAGATTCATTAAAAGGTCACCACCCAGCTGGCCCATGGCCTCGTGCTTGTAGAGGTTTTCGGAAGATGGTGCCGGCACCATCGTCCTCACAGCAGCCTCATTAGCCCCATTTTGCATCCACTTGAGTAAAGGCGCAGCAGTTTCAGCCTGCATAAGAATGGGAACAGATCTCAGCAGTGATATTGAATGACTCTGAGACAGACTGATGCATATAGTGCTAGATGTAAGTGGAAGGGTATGGCCGTGTATGGACAACAGTTCACAACAATGCAAGGGTGTGTTCGGTTCTGAAACAGCGTGGAATGGAATGGAATGGTTCCATTTCAGAGGAATGGAATGGTTACATTTTTGTTCGGTTGGGAAAAATGGAGAGCAGAAGAGATCGAGGTTAAACTAACCAATTGTCTCAAAATTGTAATTAACAATTGCAAATGACATTTTAATCTCAAAGTCGTAATTAACAGCGCCTAATGGTGCTCTTTTAATCTAAAAATCGAAATTAACATCATTTTATGTTGGGTTAGGGGAACTGGAGTAGATGAACATTACTGTATGATGATTGTAAGCAAACGAATTTGGTGTTTCTAAACTTTTGGCTTCGAGATCTTATGGGTTTCAACTCTAGCCTACCCCAACTTGTTTGGGACTGAAAGGCTTGGTTGTTGTTGTTGTTGTTGTAAACTTTTGGCAAGCATAGAAAAAACCGACAATAAACAGAGAAAAATCAAGGCATGTTTTGTGGATTAAGAAAATATACCATATTCATTAAAAGATCACCACCCAGCTGGTGCGTGGCCTTGTGCTTGTAGAGGCATTTAGAAGATGGGGGCGGCATCAACATACTGGCAGCCTGATCAGCCGCAGTTTTGATCTTCCTTTTGAGTAAAGGCCCTAAAGTTTCAGTCTGCATATGAATAGCAAAACAAAAGGCAGACCTCAGCAGTGATATTGAATTACTGTATGAGATAGACTGATGCATATAGTGGATGCTCTTAGCCTTTTGCAGCGTGAACACTAGCTATGGACAGACAAAAAAACTAGTTAACTCAGCTTTGTCTAGATATGAATGTACTACCACCATCCAAAAGCTTAAGCCTTATTTATTTTTGAGAAATCAAAACAAGCAAAGTTTGACCAAAATTTTAGAACATTCTATCAACAAATATAATACTGTGTAGATACCGTAGGAAAATATATTTTATTATCTATTTAATGATATTAATTTTGTATTTTGCATGTTACTGATTTTTGGTAAAAGCTTAGTCAAACATGGTATAGTTTGACTTTCTAAAAATAATATAAGCCCAAAGCTTTGGGATGGAGGCAGTAGTATCTAGAGCTAAAACACATCTAGATACATCCGTATCTACAGATAGTTGAGTCAATTAATTTGGATCTGAGGGAGTATCAGATTCAGACTACATCATGGTAAGTTGGTTAAAAAAATTACCCCTGGGCGGTCCCTGCCCAGCTCGGCAGTGGCATTTCGCTTCTTGTGCTGCAGATCGGGCCATGCTCCTGCAGCAGGTGGGGCGCTATTCTCGTTCCCCATAGCCTCAGCACGGAACCTGGAGGTACCAACCTGATACAGAGAATATAGAGCATGGTGTCACAGAGGCTTTACGCACAAACAGCTGAAGACATGTGCTACTTTAAGCATATTCCAGAACAGGAACAGATTGAGGATGCAGAGACCAGAGAGACACTTAAAAGGTAAAGAGTGGATAAGCAAACGGAGTACCTGCTTCGCGGGGCTGGGGACGCAGCTCAGGCTCAGCCAACTGCCCACATGCGTGGTGGCCTTACGCTCCATTGCCCCCACCGCCGAGGTCTTGCCTTTCCTGTACAAGCTGACAAAAGATACAGTGAGGATCAGCAGAAACTACAAAGGTTGCAAATGTCGACAAATAAAGGAAGAACACCCCAATCCAAGCAAAGGTAGCCCCCGCCCCCCACCCCCATCAATCACTCCCAGCTCGAGGGTGACCAGAAAGACACCCCTTTGCCCAGAATAGGAAAGAGATGCGCAAGATATCGAGGAGAGGAAAAAAGAACCGATCTCGAGAAAGGAGAGAACATTACTAGTCCTACCTAATCCGCTTGGGCTAGATGCAGCTTGCCCCTCCAAGCTGGATGCCTGGACGGTGGAGGCGAAAGGAGGGGATCGAGCTAGCGGCTTGCATCCGTCGGCAATCGGCACTCGATCGGGAGAGAAGGGGTGCTACATAAAGGGGAGGGGTAACATATTTTATTACACAGTGAACTTACTGATGTGACTAGTCATTACATGTCTCACTGAAACTAGGGCCCATAGTGTGGCACCCCAAATTTACTTGAAGCTGCCCGGCGGGACGCATTGGCGCGTCAAGAAACCCCCGAATTGTAGCGGGGAAATGAAACATTTCACAAAAATTCGAAATTCAAGCACACCGCCACGCGCCAAGCACGCGGCTGTTCCTTCCTCTTCCTCGGTTCCTCCTCCCCTATCCGAAAAAACCCCAAATCCCAAGCTCAAACCAAAAAAAAAACAAAAAACAAATCCCCTGGCCGCCATGCATGTCCTCGTTAACCCGCTGGAGATCGTTCCCGGACGATGCGGACCACCCGCCCTGAGATCCAGAATTCCGTCCACCTCGAGGCACTGCGTGCTGTCTCGCAGCAGCGGCTTGAGGGCGCTGAAGAGGAAGTTCCGCCGGAAAGTGCTCATGGCAACCGTGCAAGCTCACCGGCGTGCTGTATCCCGAGAGGAACTGGTCAAAGCTTTGCTATTCGCCACACACAAAAAATTGCGGGCCAAGATCTGGTCAAAGCTTCGTCGATGGCTTGCCGCGAGAGGCTTGGAGTCCAGAGTCAATAAACTAGCTGCTCGAGGACTTGGGCGGTTTACACGGATTCATATTAACTGACTCAAGTTTGTTAGTCTAGTTAACAAATGCATCTAGATACATCCATATCTAGACAGAATTGAGTCCATTAATATGAATCAGAGGGGAGTACCTGAAAGTGTTTCATGCTACCAACTAATGCGCTGGCAGGAATCGCTGTAGAAGTAATTGTGCTACTACTTGTACGATGAACTGATTGTGTGGGTGTCGAATTTTGCAACGCGATCATCCACTGAATGCTTAATCTAGCGCCAAAGGCGTACAAATCATAACATACTACAGCACCAGAACATAAGAGTACGAATCATAAAGTAGCTCAACATTTTGCATCAGGGCTGGGTGGTCCTGAGACTACCGGGACGCCCCTGATGATCTCCGGGTGTGCATCCTCTTCAACGCAAAGCTGTGTACTCGGTCCACGGCCTCCTTCTGTAGGCTGGATAATCTCAGGTGCAGGACCTTCGTCTATGAGAGGCTCGTCATCAGTACCATCCACAGGTGCATCAGGGCTGGGTGGTCTTGAGACTACCCGGACGCCCGTGATGATCTCCGGGCGTGCATCCACTTCAACGCAAAGCTGTGTACTCGGTCCACGGCCTCCTTCTGTAGACTGGATAATCTCAGGTGCAGGACCTTCGTCTATGAAAGGCTCGTCATCAGTACCATCCACAGGTGCATCAAACTGAGATTCATCTTCAAATCTCCCATCAAACTGAGAGACCTCTTTAACTCTATGCTTCTGCAATTAGTACATCAACCGATTAGACAAACATCTAAGGGATGCAACCTGAACAAATGCCGTTTTACATATTTACCTTCTCATCTGGCACAGCACATGTCCCAGAGCTGAAACCCGTTTCCTGAAGCAAGCGCTTTTTCTCTCCTTCCCGTCCATCCATCTGCAACAAGTTAAATTTGAGTACAGAACCTTGCACAGCAATGCAAACTATTGATTGAAACAGCGGCAGCATCAATATAAATAATTAACTACATATGCCAGCACACATACAGTGTGAGCAAGATCTGCTTCTCCTGCTAAAGGATCATTATATGGTTCACCATGCTAAACCCGCCTAACATATGTGCGGTCCATCCCAAAAATGTGTAAATGATCTGCCACTACAGGGTGAGGCCTCTTCTCACCATTCATACATGTGCAGCGCGGGCAATACACGTCCAGGTTGTGACCATCATGAGCTCTAATAAACCCCATAAAGGGTTGAACACCATTTATATATGAAGGGGAACATAAGTGTCCATGCAGTTTCCAAGTTCTGTCCATCTGTTTAATTATGAGATACAGTGGTTGGTGATTAATTTAAGGCGAAGTAGGAAATGTATATCCATCGAGTACAAAACTATACTACATGATTATGCATTTCAGCAATCATGTCGAGTACAAAACAAAAAATGCCCATCGACATTTTAGCAAACAGATCGTGTACAAAACTCTGCCATGGCATTTCAGCAAATTAACGGATCGAGTGCAGAACTGACTCTATATGCCCACGCAAATGAACAAATTGATCGATGACAAATCGAGCGGAAAACTATAAAGTGCCAATTAGTTCGAGCATACTGACGAATTTTTTTAGCAGCATCAAGAAAATATAAATCGTTAGGCTGTCTTGCCCGATACATGATTGAGCTAGAGATAGCAGCCCTACCGTGGATCAACTTGACCGCCGGTGCGTCTCGAGAAGAACGACGGGGAGGGGAAGCTTCTTCTTCGCACGGACGGGACGGGGAGGGGAAGCTCTTCGCACGGACGGGGATAAGTTGTGTACGGGTGGGTGGGGGGTCATGCGGCCGGGCCGCCGGGGTGATAATTAAGGTTGGTAGGTGGCGTTTAATGGAGTTGCGTGTGTAATTTGCCGTGCACAAGGTTGAGGAATAGGCGGTTCCCTTTGCCGCGCGCACAATTCAAACTATCCCGCCCATGTAGTTTAAATTCGCCATATTTTCGTTAAATCGACATAAAGTCATGTGAGTGGGGGAAAATTAGCAAAGTTGCTTGAAAAATAGTAAAACTCTGGAATTATCCTTTAAATATGCTCTACTTCGTGTGAAAATCGGGGTGTGGAAGCATGTTGAGCTGTTTTATTTGTACTTTCTTCATTAAAACTCCCATTTTATGCACTTTGGATGGAAAGAAATCATTTGTACATAAATTTTGACAACGCCATTTGCAAACACTAATTGTTTACATGCCAAGATGCACCCATCCACCAAATATATATGTGGCAAAAGTTTATCACAATCTAGCAGATATGCATAATTAGTGAGGGACCCCTTTTGATTTTGTGCAATTTCCACTAATTAGGTAGAGATCGAGAAGGGTTAATTAATTAGGCCATGTTAGGGGTTATGTGTTTTAATAGGTTGTGTGGATTCAAATACAACTTCTTTATTTGTGTGCTATGATTAATCAAAACTAGATCGATCGACTGCGCACACATTATTAGAGGCGCATGCCTTTGCGCACAAAGTGCATGTGTGTGTTGTTGGCCACCAACGAGAGAGAGAGAGAGAGAGAGAGAGAGAGATAGAGGTAGAGAGAGAGCTACATACGAGAGAGCGATTGAAATCCCCAAATTAAACACATATATATGCATGGCACATTTAATTTAATTAGAGGACCGCGAGGCACCCCTGGCCTGCTTGATGCATAATTAAGTGTCATTGGCCTATATATATAGGGTTTAATTAGGGTTTAGGGTTTAGGGTTAGGAGGTTAGGGTTTAGGGTTTAATGTTTATGGTGTTTAGGGTTTAGGGATTAGGGATTAGGGTTTATTTAGGGTTTAAGGTTTAGGGATCATCGATCGAGTGCGCACACACACATTATTAGAGGCACACGCGCCTTTGCGCATAAAGTGCATGCGTATATGTGTGTGTTTTTTGGCCACCAACGACATATAGATGATCGAGAGAGAGAGATTGAAATCCCCCAAGAATATGTTCAAATATATATTAAAATATATGCACGAATTAATGCATGCATGGTAGGCCATGCATGCACACTAATTATATATATATTATGAGGAAACTTAATCAAATGTGTTTTCATTCGAGAGAACTTGTCAAAATTCAAGTTAATTAATTTATCATCGATAATTATATAATTAATTAATGAATCTCAGGGAGATGTTATACAACATATGATCGATATATAGGCCATGTATATATTAATTGGTTTTAATCTACCGTTTTTGCTAGCTAGCTGCATGCTATATATAGAGCATGTTTTTATTAGATCGGGTTATAGCTAGTATAGTTTAGGGTTATGTGTTTTAATTAACTAGGGTTTGATTAGCTAGGGGTTAGTTATATATATATGGTTTAGGGTTAATGCATGTCACATTTAATTTAACTAGAGGACCGCGAGGCACCCCTGGCCTGCTTGATGCACAATTAAGTGTCGTTGGCCTATATATATAGGGTTTAATTAGGGTTTAGGGTTAGCTAGCTGGGTTTAGGGTTTAGTGTTTTGGGTGTTTAGCTAGGGTCTAGGGTTTAGGGTTTAGTGTTTACTGTGTTTAGAGGGTCTAGGGTTTAGTGTTTAGGGTGTTTAGGGTCTAGGGTTTAGGGTCTAGTGTTTAGGGTCTATGGTTTAGGGTTTAATTAGTGTTTAGGGTGTTTAGGGTTTAGGGTTTAGTGTTTACGGTGTTTAGGGTCTAGGGTTTAGGGTTTAGTGTTTAGGGTCTAGGGTTTAGGGTTTAATTAGTGTTTAGGGTGTTTATAGGGTTTAGGGTTTAGGGTTTAGGGTTTTAGGGTTTAGGGTTTAGGGTTTAGGGTTTAGGGTTTATGGTTTAGGGTTTACGGTGTTTAGGGTCTAGGGTTTAGGGTTTAGTAGTGTTTAGGGTGTTTAGGGTCTAGGGTTTAGTGTGTTTAGGGTGTTTAGGGTTTAGGGATTAGGGATTAGGGTTTTAGGGTTGTTTAAGGTTTAGGGATCATCGATCGAGTGCGCACACACACATTATTAGAGGCACACGCGCCTTTGCGCATAAAGTGCATGCGTATATGTGTGTGTTTTTTGGCCACCAACGATATATAGATGATCGAGAGAGAGAGATTGAAATCCCCAAGAATATGTTCAAATATATATTAAAATATATGCACGAATTAATGCATGCATGGTAGGCCATGCATGCACACTAATTATATATATATTATGAGGAAACTTAATCAAATGTGTTTTCATTCGAGAGAACTTGTCAAAATTCAAGTTAATTAATTTATCATCGATAATTATATAATTAATTAATGAATCTCAGGGAGATGTTATACAACATATGATCGATATATAGGCCATGTATATATTAATTGGTTTTAATCTACCGTTTTTGCTAGCTAGCTGCATGCTATATATAGAGCATGTTTTTATTAGATCGGGTTATAGCTAGTATAGTTTAGGGTTATGTGTTTTAATTAACTAGGGTTTGATTAGCTAGGGGTTAGTTATATATATATGGTTTAGGGTTAATGCATGTCACATTTAATTTAACTAGAGGACCGCGAGGCACCCCTGGCCTGCTTGATGCACAATTAAGTGTCGTTGGCCTATATATATAGGGTTTAATTAGGGTTTAGGGTTTAGTGTTTTGGGTGTTTAGCTAGGGTCTAGGGTTTAGGGTTTAGTGTTTACTGTGTTTAGAGGGTCTAGGGTTTAGTGTTTAGGGTGTTTAGGGTCTAGGGTTTAGGGTCTAGTGTTTAGGGTCTATGGTTTAGGGTTTAATTAGTGTTTAGGGTGTTTAGGGTTTAGGGTTTAGTGTTTACGGTGTTTAGGGTCTAGGGTTTAGGGTTTAGTGTTTAGGGTCTAGGGTTTAGGTTTTAATTAGTGTTTAGGGTGTTTATAGGGTTTAGGGTTTAGTGTTTAGGGTTTAGGGTTTTAGGGTTTAGGGTTTAGGGTTTAGGGTTTATGGTTTAGGGTTTAGGGTTTAGGGTCTAGGGTTTAGGGTTTAGTGTTTAGGGTGTTTAGGGTCTAGGGTTTAGTGTGTTTAGGGTGTTTAGGGTTTAGGGGATTAGGGATTAGGGTTTTAGGGTTGTTTAAGGTTTAGGGATCATCGATCGAGTGCGCACACACATTATTAGAGGCACCCGCGCCTTTACGCATCAAGTGCATGCGTATATATGTGTGTTTTTTGGGCCACCAACGATATATAGATGATCGAGAGAGAGAGATCGATTGAAATCCCCAAGAATATGTTCAAATATACATTAAAATATATGCACGAATGCATTGTAGGCCATGCATGCACACTAATTATATATATATTATGAGGCAACTTAATCAAATGTGTTTTCATTCGAGAGAACTTGTCAAAGTTCAAGTTAATTAATTTATCACGATAATTATATAATTAATTAATGATTCTCAGGGATATGTTATACAACATGATCGATATAGGCCATGTATATTTTAATTGGTGTTAATCTACGGTTTGCTAGCTAGCTAGCTGCTATATATAGAGCATGTTTTTATTAGATCGGGTTATAGCTAGCTAGTATAGTTTAGGGTTATGTGTGTTAATTAAGTAGGGTTGATTAGCTAGGGTTAGTTACATATATATGGTTTAGGGTTAATGCATGGCACATTTAATTTTATTAGAGGATCACGAGGCACCCATGACCCACTCGATCGATGCACAATTAAGTGTCGTTGGCCTATACATAGGGTTTAATTGGGGTTTAGGATTAGCTAGGGTTTAGGGTTAGGGTTAGGGTACGTTTAGGGTCTAGGGTTTAGGGTTTAGTGTTTAGGGTTTAGGGATTAGGGATTTAAGGTTTTAGGGTTGTTTAAGGTTTAGGGATCATCGATCGAGTGCGCACACACATTATTAGAGGCACCCGCGCCTTTACGCATAAATTGCATGCATATATATGTGTGTTTTTTGGGCCACCAACGATATATAGATGATCGAGAGAGAGAGATCGATTGAAATCCCCAAGAATATGTTCAAATATACATTAAAATATATGCACGAATGCATTGTAGGCCATGCATGCACACTAATTATATATATATTATGAGGCAACTTAATCAAATGTGTTTTCATTCGAGAGAACTTGTCAAAGTTCAAGTTAATTAATTTATGACGATAATTATATAATTAATTAATGAATCTCAGGGATATGTTATGCAACATGATCGATATAGGCCATGTATATTTTAATTGGTGTTAATCTACGGTTTGCTAGCTAGCTGCTATATATAGAGCATGTTTTTATTAGATCGGGTTATAGCTAGCTAGTATAGTTTAGGGTTATGTGTTTTAATTAAGTAGGGTTGATTAGCTAGGGTTAGTTACATATATATGGTTTAGGGTTAATGCACGCACATTTAATTTTATTAGAGGATCACGAGGCACCCATGACCCGCTCGATCGATGCACAATTAAGTGTCGTTGGCCTATACATAGGGTTTAATTGGGGTTTAGGATTAGCTAGGGTTTAGGGTTAGGGTTAGGGTTAGGGTTAGGGTATGTTTAGGGTCTAGGGTTTAGGGTTTAGTGTTTAGGGTGTTTAGGGTTTAGGGATTAGGGATTTTAAGGTTTTAGGGTTGTTTAAGGTTTAGGGATCATCGATCGAGTGCGCACACACATTATATTATTAGAGGCACCCGCGCCTTTACGCATAAATTGCATGCATATATATGTGTGTTTTTTGGGCCACCAACGATATATAGATGATCGAGAGAGAGAGAGAGATTGAAATCCCCAAGAATATGTTCAAATATACATTAAAATATATGCACGAATGCATTGTAGGCCATGCATGCACACTAATATATATATATATTATGAGGCAACTTAATCAAATGTGTTTTCATTCGAGAGAACTTGTCAAAGTTCAAGTTAATTAATTTATCACGATAATTATATAATTAATTAATGAATCTCAGGGATATGTTATACAACATGATCGATATAGGCCATGTATATTTTAATTGGTGTTAATCTACGGTTTGCTAGCTAGCTGCTATATATAGAGCATGTTTTTATTAGATCGGGTTATATCTAGTATAGTTTAGGGTTATGTGTTTTAATTAAGTAGGGTTGATTAGCTAGGGTTAGTTACATATATATGGTTTATGGTTAATGCATGGCACATTTAATTTTATTAGAGGATCGCGAGGCACCCATGACCCGCTCGATCGATGCACAATTAAGTGTCGTTGGCATATACATAGGGTTTAATTGGGGTTTAGGATTAGCTAGGGTTTAGGGTTAGGGTTAGGGTTAGGGTTAGGGTACGTTTAGGGTCTAGGGTTTAGGGTTTAGTGTTTAGGGTGTTTAGGGTTTAGGGATTAGGGATTTAGGGGTTTTAGGGTTGTTTAAGGTTTAGGGATCATCGATCGAGTGCGCACACACATTATTAGAGGCACCCGCGCCTTTACGCATAAATTGCATGCATATATATATATGTGTGTTTTTTGGCCACCAACGATATATAGATGATCGAGAGAGAGAGATTGAAATCCCCAAGAATATGTTCAAATATACATTAAAATATATGCACGAATGCATGGTAGGCCATGCATGCACACTAATTATATATATATATTATGAGGCAACTTAATCAAATGTGTTTTCATTCGAGAGAACTTGTCAAAATTAAAGTTAATTAATTTATCACGATAATTATATAATTAATTAATGAATCTCAGGGATATGTTATACAACATGATCGATATAGGCCATGTATATATTAATTGGTGTTAATCTACGGTTTGCTAGCTAGCTGCTATATATAGAGCATGTTTTTATTAGATCGGGTTATAGCAGCTAGCTAGTATAGTTTAGGGTTATGTGTTTTCATTAAGTAGGGTTGATTAGCTATGGTTAGTTACATATATATGGTTTAGGGTTAATGCATGGCACATTTAATTTAATTAGAGGACCGCGAGGCACCCCTGGCCTGCTTGATGCACAATTAAGTGTCGTTGGCCTATATATAGGGTTTAATTAGGGTTTAGGGTTAGGGTTAGGGTTTAGGGTCTAGGGTTTAGTGTTTAGGGTGTTTAGGGTTTAGGGATTAGGGATTAGGGTTTCAGGGTTGTATAAGGTTTAGGGATCATCGATCGAGTGCGCACACACATTATTAGAGGCACCCGCGCCTTTGCGCATAAAGTGCATGCGTATAGTTTAGGGTTATTTGTTTTAATTAAGTAGGGTTTGATCAGCTAGGGTTAGTTACATATATATGGTTTAGGGTTAATGCATGGCACATTACATATAGTTTAAATCTCAAGAATGTTTATACATGATAGGCCATATGTGCAAAGGAATTTTTTTCCTCGTGAACTTGTCAAAATTCAAGTTTATCAGTGCCAATGGAAACTAGTCCAAAAAATTACATAGAGGACCAAAAGTACTAGACAATAACTAATAGAACCTGCAACTTTACAAAAAGGACCCCAAAACATATAGAAGAAAATCAATCGAGTCCTTCTCGACCGCACATCAGATCTCTGCTCCGCATCCTTTCCAGCAACTCCGTCGCCGGGGACGCACCACTTGGGACGGTGTCGCCGGTAGTCGCCAGGACGAAGGAGAAGAAGGGCCTCAGCAACGGCATATTGGCTCTGAGAAGGGTCGCTGAAAGTCCAAGATGTGCACGGGCAAGACGGATGACGCCGTCGTATGCCCCGAGCTTGTGAACTTTAGCAGCTTGACTTCCCCATTGGCCAGATCTGAAGCACTGACCAAAGCAAGCCTCACCGTTAGCGCCATCACATTGATGGCACCAGATCGGGGTTTGGCCGGCAAGATCCGCCAGATTCACCATAGGCCAGATCTGAAGCCGATGACGAGATCCCCGACTCCATTGCGCCATTCTGCTCATGGGAAACACTGGATCTAAGCTTACAACAACACTAACTCCCTCGGATCCAAATTAGCTGACTCAACTTTGCTTATCTAAATATGGATGTATCCACACATGTTTTTACTCTAGATACATACACGTCTAAGGAAAGTTGAATCAATTAATTTAGTTCGGAGGGTGTACAATATACAGAGAGAAGTCGGCCTCGTCTCCGGCCGGCGAGGCCGCCGGAGAGAAGGGGGAGAGGAGCCGGGGGAGTGGGAGAGACTCGAGAGAGAAAGAGAAGAGGAAGAAATGAGAGCTCCCTGGGGAAGAACATTATTTTTGTCGTTCTGCTCGTAGCTTGAAACTGAAAATTTCGGCCACGCGCCAAATCATCCCGCCGCATCCATTCGAAAATCCCGTGACCAGTTTTACCCTTTTAACCCTGGTCCGGAAGCTACAACCCACCGACCATGGAGGGCTCATTCGGTAACAATGAAATATCTTGCCTAGATCCCGAACCCTCCCCACAGGCCCACACCCACCCACCAACCATTCGCCCCATTAGCTCAAAAATACTCTCACACGCCAAAGCTCTGACTCTCTACAGTACTAGATCTGCTTCGCCGCCGGCATACTCCTCCACAGCGTAGCCTTGATCGTGTTGGCTGTCCACCCACCTGATCCGCTCCCCCGCCGCCCTCGTCACCGACGGATCTGCTTCACCGCCGACCTCGCCACCGACGGATCTGCTTCACCGCCGACCTCGCCACCGACGGATCTGCTTCACCGCCGACCTCGCCACCGACTACCTCGCCGCAGCGGCTGTATCAACTTCACCGAATACCTTGCCAGCCAACCAGATCTGCTTCACTAACGCCCGCTTCTACTGAAACATGGTCGATTCATCGTCTCCCGCGTTCGCCGCCGCTGGAATGCAAGTTGCCGCCCCCGTCCACCCCGCCGCAGCTTGGTTAGTACGCTGGCCCGTTAGATCGCGGTGTTTCTTTAGCCATGTTTTGTGTAGTTATTTGCAGATCTCATATGCCGTTAACTTTCTTGATGTGTTGCTTCGCATGAAGTTTGTTTAAATGTTGTACAGTACAAAAGCATTATCCGGTCGCTACCATCCTGTTCATTCTACTGACACCTGTGTGCATCCACATATTTATAGCCTTGTACCCATTCATTTGCTGCCAACTGTTTTTGTACTGCATGCTATTGTCGCACTGCTTTTATAGTCGTGCTATGGGCATTTCCAATCTGCTTGTTCTTATACCACGTCATTAGCTCACCGCTAGCTGTTTTCTCGTGTCTGCTATTCTCACACTGCTTTTATAATCATGCTATGTGCATTTCCAATCTGCTTGCTCTTATACCTCGTCTTTAGCTTATATAGTTATTGCTGCGTGCATGTCTGGTCTTTGTATTATCGTAGACTGACTTGTCAATGTTATTTTTCCTTGGGATTGATCATGCGAACCACTTATTAGAACATCCAACATTAACAGCGGGGACGCTAGGTAAGGTTGGAATCTGAGTTCGTGGTTGGTAATTTTGGCAGTTTACTTCCGTTATTATCTATAACCTATATGCATTGTTCCTTATGCAAGAGATTAACACTTGGAACCCTGCCATAGCAATGCCATTCATGCTTTACTATGTTTCTGCCTATTTGATATGCTTGTCTTGGAGAAACTTCGAGGGTGATTTGAACCTGACATTTGGTCATTCTTAATGCCAGTTTACTTTATGTGTAAAACCTTGGCATTACCCTACTCTAAATCTGAATGTCTGAAATTCGTATCTCATGCAAAGCAACATCTAGTTGGTTTTAATTTGATATCTGGTAACTATTGGCTTATTCATTTGGCAGCTCAAGTTTTTTGTTATTTGAAACCAGCTGACTTGGTCTTAAATGTGATATCTAAACACAGATTAAGGACAATGGAGCAGGAGGATTAGCATTTCACTTGATGGCTGAACCTAAAATGATAGGCATGTTGACCACGACTAGTGCACGCAAGAGAAGGACCTGCAGTGAGCCAGTATGTGCTTAGTACATGCATCTTATCTTATCTTGTGCTTATTTCTGCTACATGCTGTTATCTGATCTCTACATTGCGTAATACATGTTTGAATAGTTAATTGTTGTAACTATGTTTACAATGTTACCAGAATGCTGTTTTAATGAAGCAGTCATCATTAGAAGATAGTCGCCAAAAAAGGATCTGTAGCGACCCTGTGCAACATTATGATGTAAGTTTGTGCTTAGTACAAGTTCCATACATGTCTTATTTATGCAACTTGTTATTATCTTATATCTACATTGCATAATAAATGTTTGCATAGTTCATCGTTTAACTCTTTTTGCATTATTATCAGAATGCAGTTGTGATGAAGCAATCTTCATTACCAGTGAGGCCCACAAAAAGTTCTGATCTTTCTTCTGATGCATCTTCTCATAGCCGTCAACCTAGACCATTTCTTTCATCAGACAGTAAATATCTCAAGGCTGTACTTTATAAAAGACATGGTATTGCTGCTTTAAGATCTGTAGCTGATATGTTGACAAAGAGTACACAAGATTCAATCAAGGCGATTGCCAAATGTCAACCTGTTATTGATGATGCTAATAGAAGTCCTCAATGATTCTATGTAATTTTTTTATTTGGGCACATTAATTGCCTTGTAATTTTCCTATTTGTTTTATTTGTGTATGTAATTGTGTGTATCATTGAAATCAGATTTTAGGCTCATGAAATTTAATGCAAGTTGACTAGTCAAACAAGTAGGGCCCTACAACAGATTGGGCCGGCCCACTTACAGTAGTGTGGGACCCACTTTCATTTTGGGCCGGCCCACTTCTTTAGTAGGCCGGCCCGGTTACACGATAATGGGCTCCACATGCTTATTGGGCCGGCCCACTTGCTCTATGGTGGTCCCACATGGTAAATGGGCCGGCCCTTTAATAGGAAGGTGGGACCCACCTGTGTTTTGGCCCGCCCACTATCTTGTTGGGCCGGCCCACTTTCTAGATGGTGGACCCCACATACCAAATGGGCCGGCCCACTTTCTATATGGTGGACCCCACACACCAAATGGGCCGCCCTTTAATAGGATGGTGGGACCCACCGTGTTTTGGCCCGCCCACTATCTCGTTGGGCCGCCCACTTTCTACATGGTGGACCCCACATACCAAATGGGCGGCCCATTAACAGGAATGTGGGACCCACATGTGTTTTTGGCCCGGCCCACTATCTTGGGCCGGCCCACTTGCTATATTGTGGACCCCACATACTAAATGGGCCGCCTTTAACAGAAGATGGGTCCCACCTGTTTTTGGCCCGCCACTATCTTGTTGGGCGCCCACTTGATATATGGTGGACCCCACACACTAAATGGGCGCCTTTTAAAGTGGGACCCAAGTTTTGGCCCGCCCACTAGCTTGTTGGGACTCGCCACTTGCTATACAGGACCCACACACTAAATGGGCCCTTTTAACAGAAAGTGGGACCCACCTGTGTTTTTGGCCCGGCCCACTTGCTTCTTGGGCCGGCCCAGTTGCAGGTGGACCCCACATGTTAAATGGGCGGCCCATTTAACTTTTGACCAGTCAACATTAGAGGTTAGGCCCGGCCCACGTAACTAATGGACCGGCCCAGCTATATAGTTGACCGGTCAAACTATGTCATCTGGCCCGGCCCGCTTAAGACGTGGCAGGCCTCGTGTGGGCCTACCATCTACCACGGGTTTCAGCCGTTAACGCCGTTAATCGTTAACGGCGTCTGCCACGTGTCAGTTTGCATGACGTCGCATCAACGGGCTCGAAAACACTTCCGCAACGGTCCGATTTTCCGTGGCGAAGGGCGCCCAAGCGACGGACCGAAAAATCGTCGTTGGACTTTGCCTGACGCTCACAACGAACCCATATCGTCGGGTTAGGCCCATAGGCGACGAAAAATACCCCTTAGCGGACGATTTTGAGACGTTGTCTATCAGAACTTTTCTTGTAGTGCCAAGTAAATACTTCATGTGCTACCTTTAAATTATTCAAACTACTACTCCTTATTTGTGTCAATGTTTTATAGCTCATGAGGAAGTACGTGGTGTTTCATCTTTCAATCTTGTTGGGCGGACTTTCACAATGGACTAGCGGCACATCCGCTTATCCAATAACTTTGCAATAAGAGCTGGCAACGGGGTTCCCAGCCCCAATTAATAACTTTCATTAATAATTCTCTTCACATGTTTTGCTCTGAGTTATCAGTAAGCAACTTAATTTTGCAATAGACACTCCTCCATGGTATGAGAATGTTGGAAGGCACCCGAGGATTCGGTTAGCCATGGATTGAGAAAGCCAAGGTTGGGGGGAGTGTCATCCTTAATAAAACTAAAATACATGTGTAAACAAAAGAGAAGGGGGATGATCTACCTTGCTGGTAGAGATGCCGTCCCTCATGGGAGCCGCTCTTTGAAGGTTCGTTTGGCAAGGGGGTTAGAGTGCCCACTACCATTCGTTGACAACAACAAACACCGCTCAAAATCTTACTTTTATTCTCTTTATATGATTTCAAAACTTGAAAAGCTCTAGCACATGATTTAATCCCTGCTTCCCTCTGCGAAGGGCCTATCTTTTACTTTTATGTTGAGTCAGTAAACCTATTTCTCTCTATCTCAAGCAAGCAATTGAGTTGTTGTGAACCAATCATTTATGCTATGATTCAGTTAATCATGTCTTTTATACTTTCTTGTTTAGTACCAATTTTATCTGAATGAATATGACTTTGAAGTTATCAATGATTATGAAGAGATTGTCATGCTTAAATATGAAGGCTCAGCTATAAAATCTAATATGAAAGCTTTGCTTAGAAGTACAATCCGTTAGTAGTTCTCTGACCAAGAACAAAGTTTGCCATCACCAACTATGATTTCTTATGCACCTTTACTTGTGATTTCTCTTTACTTATTTCGAGATGAGTTATATGAGGAAGTTGTTTACTAGAATGTCTTGTGTAAATGAATATGATGCTTCTTGTCCGTATTTTATTTATCGACTCTTCACTCCATAAACATGTGGTCTTGTTTATCGAGCTCAGTTTCGCTTGGGGACAAGCGAGGTCTAAGCTTGGGGGAGTTGATACGTCCAATTTGCATCACTATTTTGTATCATAATTTGCTGTTATTCATTGATATATTTCATATTGGGACACAATACTTATGTTATTTCATCTATTTTGCATGTTTCATCATCATTGGAGGATCGAGCACGGAGCTGATTCTGCTGGAAAAAGCACCGTCGAACGCAATATTTCGAAGATCAACGTGGAAGGGAATTTCACGTAAATTCCTATTTTTCCAGATGACGGAGGGAGCCAGAAGGGGAAGAAGAGAGGGGCCACTGTGGGCCCAGACCATAGGGCGGCGCGGCCCAAGGCCTGGCCGCGCCACCCTATGCTCTGGGGGGCCCACGACCCTTTTCGCCTCCTTTTCTTCGCGTACTCCTTCGTCCCGAAAACCTAAGCCACGAGGGACCTCACGAAGGTTACAGCCGCCTCGCGGGGCGAGAACACCAGAGAGAAAGAGCTCTCCCGGGGGAACTGGGAAATTCCCTCCCGAGGGGGAAATCGACGCCATCGCCATCGTCATCGAGCGGGACATCATCTCCATCATCATCATCATCATCTCCACCATCTACACCGCCATCACCACCGCAGCACCTCGTCACCGCTGTAGCAATTCGGGTTAAATCTTGATTGTTTGATAGGGGAAACTCTCCCGGTGTTATTCTATACTTGTTGTAGATGCTATTGAGTGAAACCATTGAACCAAGGTTTATGTTCAGATTGTTATTCATCATCATATCACCTCTGATTGTATTCCATATGATGTCTCGTGAGTAGTTCGTTTAGTTCTTGAGGACATGGGTGAAGTCTAAATGCTAGTAGTGAATTATGGTTGAGTAATATTCAATGTTATGATATTTAAGTTGTGGTGTCATTCTTCTAGTGGTGTCGTGTGAACGTCGACTACACGACACTTCACCATTTATGGGCCTAGGGGAGTGCGTCTTGTATTCGGTTGCATTGCGGGGTTGCCGGAGTGACAGAAACCTAAGCCCCCGTTAGTATATCGATGCAGGAGGGATCGCAGGATCTCAGAGTTTAAGGCTGTGGTTAGATTTATCTTAATTACTTTCTTGTAGTTGCGGATGCTTGCAAGGGGTATAATCACAAGTATGTATTAGTCCTAGGAAGGCGGTGCATTAGCATAGGTTCACCCACACAACACTTATCAAAACAATGAAGATTATTTAGCTACATGAAGCGAAAGCACTAGACTAAAATCCCCATGTGTCCTCAGGAACGTTTGGTCATTATAAGTAAACAAACCGGCTTGTCCTTTGTGCTAAAAAGGATTGGGCCACTCGCTGCAATTATTTCTCTCGCATTTTATTTACTTGTACTTTATTTATCTGCAATATCAAAACCCTCGAATACTTGTCTGTGAGCATTTACAGTGAATCCTTCATTGAAACCGCTGTCAACACCTTCCTGCTCCTCGTTGGGACACTCTTATTTATCGAAAGTACTACGATACACCCCTATACTTGTGGGTCATCACTCACCGACACCGCTGTGCATGAACCGGATCTGCTTCACCGGCGCCGTGCATGATCTAAACTCTTCTACTGTCGCTTTTCTATTGCTTGCCTGCAAGTTCTTGCTTAATCTTGGGGGAACCTGTTTGTGCTAACGACGCGCCGTTACGTTTTTGCAGATGAGATGAGTAATCATGAAGTGTAATGGCCGTCTCTCCAACCCCAAGTAGCACATGTAGCGTACTTCATCACCGGATCTATCAACCCCAAGAAGATCTGCTGTGACTCCCACAGTGCTTCTCCTAATGTAAGTCCCTTGTTTTAGCGCCATGTTCTGGGTTCGATGCTTGTTTGTCTGAAGCTCTTTTAGTTCATTCCTAGCTATGACCGTAACACGTTGCTATTTTCTACTTCATTGCTAACTTTAAGCGATTGAACATTTTGGTTTGCATTCCCTGCTCTGTAGATGTAGCCATCATAACTTCTATCTTGCTCAGTCGTTGTTACAAAAATTATACTGTAGGTATTATAGTAACATCCTGCTATTATTTAGTTCATGGCCAATTTTAAGTAATTGCACATGTTGGTTCGCATTCCCTGCTCTATAGCTTTTGGCATCGTATTTGGTTTACATTCCCTGCTCTGTACATCTAGCCATCATAACTTTATCTTGCTCAGTCGTTGTTACAAAAATTATGGCCTGCTACTATGTTGTTTGTGCCAATTTTTTACTCCATGAACATGTTGGCTTGCATTCCCTGTACTACAGGTGATGCCATTGTTTTGTATCTAGTTCATTGTAAGCTAACAAAGTAAGGACTTAGTTTGGCATGCTATCACTCTGCTATCTAGCCTGTAGTACAAATAAACTTGTCATACTACTAGATAATAATTTTGCGTGCCATCTTGTTCTTCAAAAGCTGCATTATTGACTTGTTTCTCTGACTTGGCATGACGCTCACATATGGAAAGCTGAACATATTGGTTTGCATTCCCTCTTATACAAGTTCACAGGTGATCCCACTATATTCTGTATCTGGTCCATCCTAAGCTCCAGCGTTAACTATCCTCCATGTGTTGCTCATTACAAGTTTATATCCCGAAACATCTTGATTTGCATCCCCTTCACTATAAGTTCAGGAGTATTATTTAGTTCACGGCCAAAATGAAGTAATTGCACTTGGCACATGTTGGTTCACATTCCCTCCTCTTTAGCTTTTGCCATCGTAACTTCTATTTTTGGTTTACATTCCCCGCTCTGTAGATGTAGCCATCATAACTTCATCTTGCTCGTTGTTACAAAATTTATAGCGCTACTATGTTGTTCATGCCAATTTTGTACTCCCTGAACATGTTGGTTTGCATGGGACTCGACAGTAGTAAGTCTGCTTCATTCTAACATGCTCTGTTATATTGGTGTTGGTATGCGGCATGCACTCTTTGTTTGCTTATTGTGCGCATTACAATGATCTTGTTATAACGACGAAATGATGAGTTCCAAATTCTTTGGCAAACAATATTGTAGTGTCTTTGCCTTTCCATTGTTGTTGTCTTAACTTGTAATGTCTTTGTTTCAGATATAGGTGCTGCATGGACAACTTAAAAGATTGCCGGATCGCTTCATTGTATTGCTAGGTTTAATTACCATTCAATTTCTCTGGGTTCTGTAATATTTTTTCAATGCCTTGCAGCTGATGTAATATTTAGTTAGTTTTTATAGTTCTTTCGCGCATTTTTTTTTTGGTGCTTGTGGTAAGTGAGGCTATCCGACGTAAATCAACTAAATCACGAATTCCCATCCCTTAAACGGCCCAATTAAGCGAAATCACATATGTGCCTGCCCGCAAAATCCTAAAGCGCATATTATGCCGACATATAAATGAAGACCAAACAGCCCCACTTACTTCTTGGGCCAGCCCATTTGATTTACTATGGACCCCACACACTAATTGGGCTGGCCCACTTGCTTTAAGGTGGACCCCACTAACTACTTGGCCGGCCCACTAATTAGTTGGGCCACCCCATTTGCTTTTGGGGGACCCCACATAATAAATGGGCCGGCCTTTAAGAGGAAAGTGGGACCCACTGTGTTTTTGGCCCGCCCATTATCTTGTTGGGCCGCCACTTGCTAAATTGTGGACCCCACATACTAGTTGGGCCGCCCTTATCAAAAGTGGGGCCCACTGCGCGCTATTGGGCCGGCCCACTATCTTGTTGGCTACCACTTGCTCTATGGTGGTCCCACATGGTAAATGGGCCGCCTTTAAGTGGAAGGTGGGACCCACTCGTGTTTTGGCCCTACCCACTATCTTGTTGGGCCGCCCACTTTCTATATGGTGGACCCCACATACCAAATGGGCTCCCATTAACAGAATGGGACCCACTCCGTGTTTTTGGCCCGCCCACTATCGTGATGGGCCAGCCCACTTGCTATATGGTGGGCCCCACACACTAAATGGGCCTTTAACAGAAAGTGGACCCACAGTTTTGGCCGGCCCACTATTTTGTTGGGCCGGCCCACTTGCTATATGGTGGACCCCACGAACTAAATGGGCCGACCCTTTACCGCAGCGGACCCACTCGTGTTTTGGCCCACCACTAGCTTGTGGGCCTACCATGGGCGGACTCCTTACACATTAAATGGGCCGCCTTTAACAGAAAGGACCCACGTGTTTTTGGCCCGCCCACTTGCTTTTGGGCTGCCCATTGCCGTAAGGTGGACCCCACATGTTAAATGGGTGCCCATTTAAGTTTTGACCAGTCAACCTTAGAGGTTAGGCCCGGCCCACGTAACTAATGGACCAGCCCAGCCATATAGTTGACCGGTCAAACTATGTCATCTGGCCCGCCCGCTTAAGACGTGGCAGCCTCGTGTGGGCCTACCATCTACCGCGCCACGTGTCAGCTTGCATGACGTCGCAGTCAACGGGCTCCCGAAAACACTTCCGCAACGGTCCGATTTTCCGTGGGGCGCCCAAGCGCGACGACCGAAAAATCGTCGTTGGACTTTGCTCGACGCAGCGACAACGGAACCCATATCGTCTGGTTAGGCCCAGGCGACGAAAAATGCCCCTTAGTTGACGATTTTGGGACGTTGTCTATCAGAACTTTTCTTGTAGTGTGTGTCATTCAGAGTAATTGATCATCATATCATCAAGTAATTTAGTCGCGGCGCCCAGGGTGATGGACATAAAAGTACCTCTAGCAGCTGAATCCAATAGGTTCCTTGAGGAAAAATTCAATCCTGCATAAAAGGTTTGGATAATCATCCAAGTAGTCAGTCCATGGGTTGGGCAATTCTTTACAAAAGATTTCATTCTCTCCCATGCTTGAGCAACATGTTCATTATCAAATTGTTTAAAATTCATTATGCTACTTCTCAAAGATATAATCTTAGCAGGAGGATAATATTTACTAATAAAAGCATCTTTACACTTAGTCCATGAATCAATACTATTCTTAGGCAAAGAAAGCAACCAATCTTTAGCTCTTCCTCTTAATGAGAAAGGAAACAATTTCAGTTTTATAATATCACCATGTATATCCTTATACTTTTGCATTTCACAAAGTTCAACAAAATTATTAAGATGGGCAGCAGCATCATCAGACAACACCAGAAAATTGCTCTCTCATAACAAGATTCAAGAAAGCAGGTTTAATTTCATAGAATTCTGTGTAGTAGGTGGAGCAATAGGAGTACATATAAAATCATTATTATTTGTGCTAGTGAAATCACACAACTTAGTATTTTCAGGAGTACCCATTATAGCAGCAATAAAGTAAACTAGGCAAATAAAGTAAAGACAAGTAACTAAATTTTTTGTGTTTTTGATATAGAGCTAGTAAACAAAACAGTAAGTAAAGTAACTAATTTTTTGTGTGTTTTTAATATGAAGCAAACAAGACAGTAAATAAAGTAAAGTAAAGCAAGACAAAAACAAAGTAAAGAGATTGGAAGTGGAGACTCCCCTTGCAGCGTGTCTTGATCTCCCCGGCAACGGCGCCAGAAATTTATGCTTGATACGCGTAGATGCACACGTCCGTTGGGAACCCCAAGTGGAAGGTATGATGCGTATAGAAGCAAGTTTCCCTCAGTGAAACCAAGGTTATCGAACCTGGGAGCCAAGAAGCACGTGAAGGTTGTTGGTGGAGAAATGTAGTGCGGCAACACCTGAAACCGGCGCCAACGTGGAACCCGCACAACACAATCAAAGTACTTTGCCCCAACGTAATGTGAGGTTGTCAATCTCACCGGCTTGCTGAAAACAAAGGATTAAACGTATCGAGTGGAAGATGGTGTTTGTTTGCAAAGAACAAAAAGAATGGAATGTATTCAGATGTAAAAGAATGGACGGGGTCCACAGCTCACTAGAGGTGTCTCTCCAATAAGATAACTAGCATGCTGGGTGAACAACATTACAAGTGCAATTGACAAATAAAGATTCAATACATATCAACGATGATTACTATGTGATTTAATCGGGGCATTACGACAAAGTACATAGACCGCTATCCAGCATGCATCTATGCCTAAATAATCCACCTTCAGGTTATCATCCGAACCCCTTCCGGTATTAAGTTGTAAACAACAGATAATTGCATTAAGTATGGTGCGTAATGTAATCAACACAAATATCCTTAGACAAAGCATCGATGTTTTATCCCTAGTAGCAACAGCACATCCACAACCTTAGAAATTTCTGTCACTGTCCCAGATTCAATGGAGGCATAAACCCACTATCGGCATAAATACTCCCTCTTGGAGTTACAAGTATCAACTTGGCCAGAGCCTCTACTAGCAACGGAGAGCATGCAAGAACATAAACAACACATATATGATAGATTGATAATCAACTTAACATAATATTCTATATTCATCGGATCCCGCCAAACACAACATGTAGCATTACAAATAGATGATCTTGATCATGTTAGGCAGCTCACAAGATCTAAACAATGATAGCACAAGCGGAGAAGACAACCATCTAGCTACTGCTATGGACCCATAGTCCAAGGATGAACTACTCACGCATCAATCCGGAGGCGGGCATGATGATGTAGAGCCCTCCTATGTGATGATTCCTGAGGGTGCCGGAGGCGAACCTGAATCCCCGAGATGGGATTGGCGGCGCTGGCTCTCGGAAGGTTTTCCGTATCGTGGCTCCGGCACAGGGTTTCGCGAAGGCTTTAAGTAGGCGGAAGGTAGGTCGGGGGCGACGAGGACCCACACGCCAGGCCGCGGGCCCAAGCTGCCGCGCCGCCCTAGTGTGCGCCTCGCGGCCCCACTTCGTATCTCCTCCGGTCTTGGAAGCTTCGTGGAAAAATAGGACCTGGGCGTTGATTTCGTCCAATTCCGAGAATATTTCCTTACTAGGATTTCTGAAACCAAAAACAGCAGAAACAAAGAACTGGCGCTTCGGCATCTTGTTAATAGGTTAGTGCCGGAAAATGTATAATAATGATGTAAAGTATGTATAAAACATTCAAGTATTGTCATAAAGGTAGCATGGAACATAAGAAATTATAGATACGTTTTATCCCTAGTAGCAACAACACATCCACAACCTTAGAACTTTCTGTCACTGTCCCAGATTAAATGGAGGCATGAACCCACTATCGAGCATAAATACTCCCTCTTGGAGTTACAAGTATCAACTTGGCCAGAGCCTCTACTAGCAACGGAGAGCATGCAAGAACATAAACAACACATATATTATAGATTGATAATCAACTTGACATAGTATTCTAGATTCATCGGATCCCATCAAACACAACATGTAGCATTACAAATAGATGATCTTGATCATGTTAGGCAGCTCACAAGATCTAAACAATGATAGCACAAGCGGAGAAGACAACCATCTAGCTACTGCTATGGACCCATAGTCCAAGGATGAACTACTCACGCATCAATCCGGAGGCGGGCATGATGATGTAGAGTCCCTCCGGTGATGATTCCCCTCTCAGGGTGCCGGAGGCGATCTCCGAATCCCCCGAGATGGGATTCGCGACGGCGGCGTCTCCGGAAGGTTTTCCGTATCGTGGCTCTGACAGGGGGTTTCGCGACGAAGGCTATTTGTAGGCGGAAGGGTAGGTCAAAGGGCGCCACGAGGCCCACACAACAGCTGGCGCGGCCAGGCCCTGGCCGCGCTCGGTGTGGCGCCACCTTGTGGCCCCACTTCCTTTCCCCTCGGTCTTCTGGAAGCTTCGTGCAAAAATAGGACCCTGGGCGTTGATTTCGTCCAATTCCGAGAATATTTCCTTACTAGGATTTCTGAAACCAAAAACAGCAGAAAACAGCAACTGGCACTTCGGCATCTTGTTAATAGGTTAGCGCCGGAAAATGTATAATAATGCTGTAAAGTATGTATAAAACATTCAAGTATTATAATAAAAGTAGCATGGAACATAAAAAATTATAGATACGTTTGAAACGTATCAATTAGCTATGTGTCCCCCTTGTTTATTATGCATCTGAAGAGTGTCTTTTGTTGGTGTTTGCATTGCTTAAGCAAAACGTTATACCATTATGATTGTGACGGACATAAAAACTTCTTGAAGGCTTGGCAAACCACAAGTTGGTGCCATCTTAGTTTTTTGAAAAAATCGACGACACCGCAAGGTGATAGAATCACCCCTGTATATAATTAGTATTTGGTAATGGCCCCAACGGCACCTGATTTTTCTTTTAGATTTGACATGTTTTGGTTGATCTTACGTGGTGTAAAAAATGCCCGTGAAAATCACATGCTTTTTTAGATTCGAAATGAAATGTGTGTCAAGCGAGTCTAGCGGGAGGATGTTCTCTCGTTACTCATTAATCTCTCCAACTCCACCTCGACTCATAGACAGAGTTTCTTCTCTAGACCTCTAGTGATTTTGGTCAGCCCAAAAGGAAAAATAAAATAATAGCGCATATCAACTACAAGTAATAATGTAATAGTAGCGCAAGTGTTAACATATCAATCAACAAAGAAGAAGAAACGACTAATTCTCTGATGTTAATGTATCAAGACAGAAAGAGAACATGATTAACATGCCATGAGATAACTCCTACATTGTTCAATTTCCACTTTGTCAAATAGATAGTGTTCCACTCACGTAGATAAGCCACAAAGAAAATGTTTTCAGCACACATAGATAATGTAGATAATACATTGCCCCTACAGTGATTTATTTCCAACTCATTTCTTTGTAGAAGTACAATCTATTGGCGGATCCTTGTCTGCTGCCTCTTTGGCCTCAACTATTGACTCCTCCACATCGAGGTTAGCCTCCTTATTGTAAAGAAGAAGGACCTTCTAATCAAGAAGAACCATTTTCCGTCCAAGCAAACCAGCGTCATCCTTGTCCCTCTGCGATCGCAACCATATTTGTTTTATTTCTTTCTTAAGTCGTGAGACATTGGTTTCCAGCATCACACCGGCCCTTTCATGTGAGTAATATCGCTAGCAGATAATTACGAATTGCAGCAGTGCATACACATAGACATATAACGTAGCCATCGCCGCTAAGACAACCTGCCACACTGTTTTCCCATGTTACTAGGTGGACTCAACTTTGTTGATCTTCGCAATGGTAGACCCATTTGTCACTTGCTTGGCAGGGGCGGACCCAAGTGTAGCTACGTGGGGGCATAGGCCCCCATTATTTTTTTGAATACCTATATTATTTGTTAAAAGTTAAATGAAATTTCTTCAGATTTACCAATTTATACAATACATATGCCCAACCATTTTATTTGCCTCCGCTGCTAATTTTTTCGGGTCCACCACTGCTGCTTGGAGAGCTTCGATATGATATCTTCTAATTTGATTTGAAGTATCTTTGTTTGAACCTCATTCTCTAGATACCCTTATGGGACATGCGAAAATAAATATAATTATTTATACTTAAACTATTAAGACGTTTAAAATCATTTTTGTCAATTCAAAGACAGTCAACATGTTGCGCTAAATTTAAACCACGGTATGCAATAAATTTACGTTTTTTTTAAAGATAGCGCCTTAGAGAGATATTTAGATGAAATGATCTCAAATACCCAAAAATGAAATTAAAAATCACATTTCTTTAATTTTTGGGTAGGTTTCTGTGAATTACATGAATATGGTACATATAGACGTTTTTGTATCCTCACTCTATTGGTAGACATATCTAAATTGAATGCTAAAGATATCTTCATACAAGTTTCTAGTTTGAATGCTAAAGAATATCGTCGACTTAAATTACAACGTCTAAAATAACTCATCGGTAACAGCTTCACTAATAGTGTCTGTGTCGTCGTGCATTTGCCGCTATGACTTGGAGGGAAGAGACAAGAGAAGGAAGGCACCAGAAAGGAACATAGTCACCGCCTTATGTGCAGCCCACCAGAGATGTAGTTTATTATGGAGAAGCAAGGAAGAATATAGAAACACTATACTTCAAATCCATTCACAATATTTCACTTTACTCCCGCTACAAAGAGGAGATGTTAGAGTATAATTTGTAGAGGTAATTTGGAGATTACATGCAGACCCTAGAATTAGAGATAGACTCGTTTAAACCTTATTGGTATGGCTTTCCTTATACTTTGATTACCTCCCATTGCACCTCTGTATATACCCCATGAGAGTTCAGGCAATACAACAATAATTTTCAGTCAACTGAGGCTTAATTCTCATTTGACTCCCACACCATTGGAATACATCATGATTTTTCTAGCTTAGTTGCAATATGAGTTGTAGCTGAGATTTTTTCAGTTACACATGAGGTTGCAACTAACATTTAACTCTTTGCAACATGGTTTGCAACCGAGAAAAATAATTTAGACCATTTAATTTCTTTAAGATTTGTGTTAGTTATGAGTTGCAAAATGCATTGCAACTAAAATTTTATAACATCGAATGACTGGAAATTAAGTTAGTTTTCAGTCGACTAAGAAAGTCACTCTCATAAATATTAAGGATTCATCTAGTTTGGTAGGTAGGGGAAGATAGGAAGGTCAGGTGAGTTCACCATAGCCACGTGGATGCATCCCATATATGCATACAAGGAAGCTTGGCACAACAACACAATGCGTCCATGGCTGTTAGATTCTTGGTTAAACTGTTGTAGAAGTATTATAATACATAGGTTGTTGAAGTACTGCAAAAGTGTTGGTGTAGAACCATAGATAAAAGAAGCAACATACGATGGAGTAAGTATATTTTCTTTGAAGGTACAGTAGAAGAGGGCATAGTATTTTTCCTTAGATGAATAAAAGAGTCAGTGAATATTGGAGTACGCCATAGGGCGATTGTAAACTATTGGCAAGAAATAAATGTTGAAAATTTACTGCCAAAAATTACTGGAGATGATCAGTAGAAGAACACGGTGGCATTTTTTCAAATAAAAGAGGTGATGAATAGTGGAGTAGTATTTGGTTTCTCAAAGTTACCGTTGGAGAACTTTCAAGTTACCTTTGAAGTGTTGGCGTTGAAGCATTACTGTTCATGCACCATTGAAGGAATACTACTGGAAAGTTAGAGTCAGAGAATTCCGCGTCGGTGAAGAATTACTGTTGGGTATTACTATCTAAGAATTACTGTGAGGTTGGATTTGTGTAAAAAAAAAATCAAAGTGGAATGTCCAGAGCTAATTTGACTTGTAGAAATTTTTACGTATGGTATGCTTCACGTACAATAATTCGAAGTGGAATGTCCAGTGCTTTATGACGACTATGATATGCACCTTATCTATTACTCCCTCTGGGTCTAAGTACTTTTCGCAGATTCAATGAATCTAAACATATTTTAGCCTGCACTTTGTATAAATCCAAGACATGTATTTACAGCTGGCGGGAGTAGAAAATTCTAGTATTTTCCCTGGTGCAACCAATCAAACTATTTCTATCGTAGATTCTACTTCTGTAACATTCAATATAACATGACATCCAAAGGAAATCAGAACCATTCAGAATTAGAATCCTGCGGCCTAAATAAGCATCAACATTTATTAATCCACATAAGAAGTAGTATAACCCAGAAGCTTCTCCAGCTGTTGATATATCCAAGTCGTGGGTTTGAGCTGACATCTGCGAGAACTTGACATGATCCCTTGACGATGTCAAAGAAGCTTCTAGGCCTAGGTTGGCAAGCCGCGGCAGAAAAAGTGGTTCAGAGTTCAGGTCACTTCAAGTCTTCAACGGTCACCACTACTCACCAGTCACCACTCGCTAGCGCGGAGGAGATTGTGAGGCTGAAAGCTCTGCGATCGGTCTCAGACCACAAGCTTTTCATAGCAAAAACAATTGTGTTTTGCCAGCTCACTTGCCATCTTGTCGCTCTTTTTTTACCCAGTCATCCCGAGGTGAGGCTTTTGCCAGGCTAAAACAAGAAATGTTTTGCCGCGTTGCTGTGTGTCGGCTGACACCGTTGTTTAGCTGCGGTTAGCACGTCAGTGCAATTCACCGAGCAAGTCCAGCGTCCGCTTAGGATTTGAATACTTGCAATATACTCTGCTAGTATTAAAAAATTCCTTAATTTCTCAGATTTAGTAATGTCTTTTTCTTATCTTCGTTACAGAGCAACCAAATCGACAAGGTCGATATCAGCCGAAAATTATTTATGGGAATTATTTTTTCTTGCTGTGGTTTGCCAAGATACCAAGAATCAATTTGTTACGCTAAAAAAGTTCTCATAATTTTAGTCTATAGCAAACGATTTTTTTATATCTTGTTGTCTAGGCAATTTTTTAAGAAGCATGATGATACTTGTATGGCACTGGATAATCATACATTATGTGCGGGTTTTATGATTCTATTCATCACGGGGGTTTGTTGAAATGTGTGAGATGGCCCTTTATTAATTTTGTGGAAACAAGATGGCCTCACGGGTACACGTGGCGTGCCAATGTGGCATACATGCAATTTTCCCACGGTTTTTTTTCTCAAGGTTGAACTGTTTTCACTTCAGAGTCAGTCAGATCCACCACCTGTGAAAGGGCATTTCCCTGCCATAGCAGGTTGTAGGATTTGTGCTTAAGTATTTTAGGTCTACTTGATAAAAAGCACAAGACAATAGTCGACCCCTCAACAGCGAAAAGATCGAAGAGAGTGTTACATAGTGTTTCTAGTTTTTTTAGGAAGGGAGTCTGCTCTGGAAGGTTGTTGAACTTATTTTGCGTACACAAAACCATAGGTGCACCCGCCTAACCTTCCCAAAGCTTCGTGTGAGAGAGCCCTCGATTTCAGGTTGTTGCAAAATCTGTGGGGCCGGAATTTTCGGTGTACGCCTCACCATAATGTTCGGCCTTAGGACCAAAAAATTTGACCCTAGTGTCGGAGCAAATCGGGCCTGGCCAAACTTTGAGTCGGGATGGGCAGAATATCTGCCCCTGTTGGCCGTTAATACGCACTGGAGATTCTAGCCCTGACTTTCTCGGAGCTTCCGGCGCCCTGATTCCTGCAACACCTAGAAATTGTGTGTGTGTGTGTGTGTGGGGGGGGGGGGGGGGGCTATAAAAGGTTTATGAGGGCTACCTTTACATTTTCTCTCTTCTATGAATGTTGATCTCAGTTTCGGGCGAATCTCCCTCCGATAAAGGCCCCGATAGCATTTTGGGGGGGCGGCATCGAAAATGGACTTGCACCGGCGCGTCCCAAATAGTAACAGCGCTATTTCGAGCCCAATATAAGCGCCGGCAACCCCGTGCCGTCCCCTTCGCGAAGGGCGTGAATTGGGCGCGTCGGCGCCTCGCGGCACGACGGTTTTCGCGGGTGAGGACGTCTTGTCAGCGAGAGGACGCGATGGTTCGGATCGGAAGCAACGCGGGAATGTTGGTTGTCGGCATTTAATGGTCTCCCGCGGGGAAACCGAGGCGGCGACGAGGGCGGCGACTGGCCACGCGGCGTCCACCCTCCTACGTCGCCGTAAATGCGGGTAGTTGGCACCCCTATTAGTATGTATGCCGTCCACCGTCGCGGCGCTATCCTCTCATCTCCACCACCGTAGTCGTGTTGTCCTCTCTCGAATCCACCAACGTCGCCGCGCCATTCTGTTCTCTCCACCACAAAAATGCTGCGCTGGCTCCGCACGATGTACTCCATGCTTGGCCTCAATGGGCGTGCGCTGCCTGCGGCGCCTCAACCACCACTGCAGCCGCAGCTGCCGCAACCCGATGTCGACTACAACTCCGACAACGCAGTCGACCACGGTTCGCGGTGTGGGACGAATCGTACGTCGCAGACGCAGAAGCTGAGGCGGAGGCGCAGTGGGGCGAGCAACCGCAGGCCCCCGCCAACCCGGAGCAGGCTGCGATCCTGGCTCATTAAACGTGCAGCGCTTCCAGAGGTTGAAGGAGGAGGAGCGGGAGTTCTTCAACGACGCGAACCTCGAGCACGCCGTCGAGATCTCGCGCCAGCGAGCGGCCACGGAGGAGGCGGGATGCTTCCTCATGGCGGCGGAGCGACAAAAGCTCATCGAGTTGAACGCTCATCGCCACGCTGAGACGTTCGCCCGCGAGCAAGCGAGGCTCGCCCAGAACGAGGCATCTCGGCAACGGCTGGCAGTGAGGGGACAGCGCCGCCGGCAAGCTCCTGCGACGCTGGCTGCCATGCTCCACCGCCAGATGCGCGAAGCAAGGGCGGAGAGGTGGGCACGGATGTAGGCGGCAAAGGGGAAGAACGACGACGAGGCAGGCCCATCGCGCGCCCCAACCGATGGCCAGTATATTAGGGTTAAGTTTAGGTTTAAATTCGAGTAACTTTTGTATAAATTTCGTATGAATTTCGTTTTAATTTTGGTTTTTAATGTCATTCCAAATTTAAATTTCTGTTGGGGATGCCGTATTGGGGCGCTGGTGTGGGAACAACATCCCCAAATAGAGGATGCTCTGACGGCGCCCCCCATACAGCAGTGCCGGCGCCCCTGCCAGTGACTATTTGGGGCACGCCGATGGATGCTCTTATGGGAACTAAGGTAGGAGACCTAGATCTACCTTCTCGACAAAGGAACTTGAATCCCCCCATCATTCCATTGTGAGACTTGTTACTATTGAGTTTCTTGAGAACCCTAGATGGAAGAGGTCGTCCCGGAGCTTGTCTTGGTGTTGTAAAAGCTCTGTGGTTGTCATTGGGGACCTCCAATTGAGTTGTGAAGATTGCTTCAACCTTGTTGTAAAGGTTCTGGTTGCCACCTCAAGGGCATCGCATAGTGGAGTGTGAATGAACCTTTGTAACATTGTGGTTTGTTCACCGGAGAATAGGTGAAGTACGTGTGACTTTGATGACCTTTGTGCACCGCACATCTCCAACGTAGATATATTTCCCCTTAAAAGGGATACACTAAGGGAATTGAACCTCGTGTCTCGCGTCTTTCGGTTACTTCTATTCGGTTACTTCTATTCTTTACTACTTGTATCATGTTTTTTACTTGCTTGTTTGTATCTTTCCACATAATAATGTCCACATGGTTGCATATATAAACAATTTATATTCCTATATCAAGACTAAATTGCATAAGAAACATTAAAATTTGAAATAGCACCCCTTCCCCTCCTCTCCGCTAGTTGTCTATATGATCCTTTCAATGTGTACCCAACATTGTTCTCGAGTATTTTAAAATGGTAGAATTGACAAAAAAAAATCCACTAAGTGGGGGTACTCCTGATTAAAATCTCTACTACTTAAAAAGACTAAAGTGGTTCCTTATTCTGCCCACCACCAATAATACGTCAAGAAGTTTCGTCGTCACGCGGTACATCGGTTTCGTCCACCCCTCGCTGCACATTTTGCACTTTAGCCCCTAATGAGTAATGACTTGAAAAATCGTCCAGCACTTCAATCTCCCTTCATTTTCCCAACCCCAGGGCAACCCTCCCTCCTCCCTCGCGCGTCCTGCGCCGCCGCCGCTTGGAGTCTTGGAGAGTGGAGCCCCTCTTCTCCAGCCCTCGATGGCGACCTATCCTGCGCCAACCTCCTCCCGTCGTTCCCTGTCCTTGGGAACGCCAGATGCCGCCTCCGCGACGTGACGCCGCCGCCGCCCCGGAGCCCCATGCTTTCCAAGATCTGCCTCTTGTTGGCGGCCGCCAGCAGCCCCTTCAGGGAGCCCCACGACTCGGCGTCGTCCCTAGGGACACCCCATGGCGATGACGGTCGGCCGGCCGCGGTGGTGGACGGGAGCCACAGGGACGACGCTCTTTCCGGCGCTATGCTCTGCTCCCACCAGCCACTCACCTTCCTCGGCCTGCACCGCACCGGTAAATCACCATCATGTCACATGCCTCCCTTTCCCCTACCTTACTGAGTAATTGAATCGGTTTTATGAATCCCTGCAAAAAAAAAACATAATCTTATGAAGACAATCCTGAACATATGCTGTAGTTCGTGTTGTAGTTCTTTTAAGACAATCAGAGAATTGAACAATGTGGTCAAGTTTTCGGTGGCTTTGGTAGTCATGTAGTCAAGGAAAATATAGTCATTTTTGGCTACTTCCGATTATTGAATCGGTTTTATGAATCCCTGCAAAAAAAAAACATAATCTTATGAAGACAATCCTGAACATATGCTGTAGTTCGTGTTGTAGTTCTTTTAAGACAATCAGAGAATTGAACAATGTGGTCAAGTTTTCGGTGGCTTTGGTAGTCATGTAGTCAAGGAAAATATAGTCATTTTTGGCTACTTCCGATTACAAACTAAATGCAAGAAAAATGCTTCACGCACCTTCTTCATAATATATATATCATGCAGCATATATATGGATGTGTCATGCTCAATCAAATGAAGTTGAATCAACATTGCCATCCATTCTTTCGATGCCAATTTAATTTTCCATGGCCTGCTGGACATATATATATATCATGCAGCATATATATGGATGCCACAATGATTACATTTTTTTAATGAAGTGAGTGTTGCCTAATACTTGCTCTTCATTTTTATTTTGTACACATCAACTGGAGTTGACGTTTATTATGATGCAGTTGTTGGCTTAGCAGATGCAACTACTCTCTTCTGTGTCGTAATACTTATGTCTCCTCTTTAACATAAACTTGCTACTATTAAAATTATAGACTGGTGTGAAGTACTGATATGTTAAATCTTTGTTATGTATTTGTTAAAATTAGATGACTCATCTCCTATGTTTTCTGAAGAGAGTCATCCAAGTGTATATATGGCTGAAGTATTAAATATTCTCTTTTTTTCATTTTTACAATTCCAGGCACTTGGGGTAACCATTCATAGGCTGGTCAAATCATGTCAAGTTCATTTGTCTGCAGACTTTTCAGGTTATATTGTTGCTCAACCATTTATAGAGTTAGTGTCTCTTGGAAGTGTCCTCTTTCTTGCATACGGTTGACACTACTATCATTAGCAAATAACATTAGGCATTGCCATGTGGTATAGAAAAATGAAACAACTGTGGTTAATCTTCTTTCTGTTCCAGATACATCCAATCAAAACCTTCAGGTTTTGAGCTTTCTTTTTTATTTTTAGATCAAATGATGGAGAGGTCTCTTGGGTTGCTCATGCAAATATTTGTGAAGCTGTTCCTCACCATGGAGGTGGGAAATTTTGTATTTCCTTACTTTTCTTTTCTAGATTCATGGTGTGTGGAACTGTGGTTGATTGGTATGACATCTGTACATGGAGCAGGTTGACATGGAGCAGGTTGACGTGTTGTATTTCCTTACTTTTCTTTTCAAGATTCATGGAGCAGGTTGACGTGATCTTACTTTGCTTCATCTTCAGAGAAGGCCATGAGGAGTCGAGTATGAGAAGTTGATACCCATATTTCCACTATTTAGTTCTGCAGCTATATGAGTACTGATACTAATAAAAAAGAAAGCTAATTTTGTTTCTTCTATGGGTGATACAGCTAAAGTCAGGAGATTGTATGACATTGCAAATGTATTGTCTTCACTGAAGCTCATTCAGAAGGTAGGCTACAATAAAATTACTGACAAGCCGGCTGCACTTGAGTGTTAAGCGATGTTTCTGAATCTGTTCTTGAATCTTGTCAGTCCGATAGGTACCGAGCGGCTCGACAATATTATGTCATATTAAGCGTTGAACAGCTATATGCATCTTTTTTTTTCTTATTGCCCTCTTCTAGAGGTTGCAAGTACTAACATTATATGTGTTCCATGAAAATTAGTGTTCCATGCATATGTGTGATTTTGAAATACTAGCTGTAGGATGCATCTATTTTCGATAACTTCACTGCAGGAGTCTCCTACTGCTTAATGGATTGAAGAAAATAGGTAGTTACATCATTTAGATAACTGCAATCTTGGGCATTTTAGTTTCGTATTCTTATCAGTTTATTTTGTCAGCGTGTCTTCACATCGGCATCTGATTCAGTTCCTGCGAACAGAGGAAGATGCTAGAAGCTTTGGCGTCGGGAACTCTTCCACGACTGCATGTTATATTGACAGCAATAGCTGCTTGATGCGTCTACTTGAGCGATTTAGCATGGCGTGGAGAAAACAAGATGGAAAGCATTAATGATTGTGTCCATGAGTGTGCTTTGTTGCTGGTTGGGGATATTCTTTGGAGAGGAGACTCATCAGCTCCTCTATTGTTGATATGATAGGTATTTCCATCTTTTGCTGATACACATCTATGTTATGGGTGCCTGGTTAGTTAGTTTTTCTCCCTTCAATGTTGGTACAATGAGGACATGCAAAATATGGGCTTAATTTCTGAGATGAAAATTTAGTGTGGATGGCCATGTCTTTTTTTTTGCGGGTAGTGTGGATGGTGTCTACCTCCCTTTCAGAACCCCCTCACGGACATCCATGTCGCGAGAGCGTGTCAATGTGCGTGTAGTGCTGCGAATCGTGGAGGGACAGATGCATGGGGATGACACGAGTCAGTGGGAATGGGAATAGGGATGTGAAGCGACTATCCTTGCTGCTTGGGGAGGGGGGATCGGAACGACGACGACCGCGTCGGGGAGGAGTCTGTGGAAACACAGAATTCAGCGAACAAAAAAACGAACTAAAGTAATGAACATGATACTGGAATTACTTTGCTTCGTTGAGAATTCTCTCGGCCCTTCTATTTTTTTACCCATCAGGCACTATTTTATTCACATGTAAAATTTGGGCCATCGATGAGCCTACAGAACAGATCTCCAAGCATGTAGTTTTTAAAATAAGCCAAGGATAACGACAAGAAAGACTCATCATTTTCCTTTGCACGGTGCAGAAAGATGCACTACTAATGATTTACTGGAGCTTTTTGGTCGTCTTTGGCTGATGTTTTCCTAGGTTTTCATCCATTAGAAGGCCTAAATAATTCAATGGTTATGATTAGTGCTACAGTATTTCTATTATTAAAAAAATCCACTGTGTTCTAACTTCTAGATCCGGTATAGAAGACATTTGATAACATGTCTATGTATTTTAGTTTGGCTCCCACTACTATCAAGCATAGGTGTGGAAATACTTGACAATGAGATTGATGAGATATTTTAGCAGGTTGGTGACATACCAGTGTAGCATTAGGGAAATCTTCATCAGTTGCTTCCTCTCTTTTCCTAAGAACAGGATGCACCTGTTATTTAACTCTATCTCTTTATGCAAATGTCCAACAGGAACAAGTTAAGTTCTTGATTGGCAGGACACACCACCTCCTCCGCCGGCTAACTAAGAGAAGCCTGGGTTATCCGCAAATTCTGAGTTTAGTCATGTAAAATAGTACTCCATGTATGTGGATTATTTTAAAATACAAATGATAGATGCATCTATTTTTTGACAACTTCACTGCAGGAGTCTCCTACTGCTTTATGTCTTAAAGAAGATATGTAGTTACAATATTACATAGCAGCCTTTCTGGCCTACATGGGGAGGAACACCTTTTACAAGTTTTACAAGTGTAATCTATGAATATACATCACAAGACATTTACTATGCTCCTATTGTACTCTACAAATATATATACATCTTTTTTTTTCGAGAATACTAGGTAGATACCATTTTCATAGTAGCTCAAATAAATGTACCTGGTACCATGAAAGGAATAGTTACCCACTTAATACTTGCAAATACTGGACCTTAAAGAAACTGTACTTTAAGATCTAGAAAGAGTAGCTATATTCATGTGAATAGAGCATCAGATTTGATACAAAATAGTTTTTAGTGGTGCTCGTTCCCTTAGAATAACAAGTTAGTTTAGGATAATTTGAAAGCATGGAAATCTCACATCTATGCAAAAATAAAGAAATTAGTTTTGTGTAGATGTGCATCCTGTGTTTGATTCATGAATAGGAATTGCATTGACATTGATTGCGCTAGAAGATACTTTACTTTGTCAGCCTCGTAAACTTCACCTCATCTTATTTATGCATATTTGCATATTGTTAGTTTTAGGTGTGGTCTGGTAAATGGTGCTGCATAGTAGTTTAAATAAATGTATCTGGTACGATGAAAGGAATGAGTACCCAAAGAATTTATTTTTTGAACAAGAGTATTAATATTTGCCATGCTAGACCTTAAAGAAGTTGTACTTTAAAATCTTGAAAAGAGAGCTGTATAAATGTGAATGAGTTGGTATATTATAATTTAAAATCATGGAAATCTCTCATGTATGCGGAAATAAGGTGATCTTATTTGTTAGCAGGCACTGGAAGTGTTTTATACCACTTCAGTATGAACTTTTGTTTGTTATTATTGCTTTTACAGAGAGATACACATGACTTTTTCTCGATAACCCAATATATTTCATCAATTGAGCGTTCCCGACTCGAGCCTGTCCATAAAATTCTGATGAAACATTATCTTTTTTGGGTCAGAGTTGGCTTTTTTTCTACTCATCATTGTCAATTACATTGCAGGTATGATCGTGTAGATGTGTCCTTCAGTTATTCTTAGATGGATTCACTAGACTTTGTACATCGTATATTAAAGAACACTGAATGTTTAGAGATAACAGATGGCTCAGTTAACTTATTTTTTCTGTACCACAGATTTTCTATCTGTGTAAGCTTCTAGGATGTCAACTATGTTCTTATTTAAATTTTGGGGTGCATCATTTTTCTTGGGAATTATTTGTATTTTTATTGATTTATTAATATTTGGTTATGCTTGAAGGGAAGAATTGTGGTATTTTTATGGATCACGAAGCACAATGGCGGCACAATATGCATGGTGAAAGTGGTGAAGCTGATGGGCTGGTGAGGAAGGGGTGATAAATGCATCATTGTCATTGCTTTGCAGTTATCTGATTTTTCTGTGCGTGTATCAGTGACAGAAAATATATAGTACAGATAAGTAACCCAAAATATGATATTTCCCTCGGTTGGACGATATAGTCATTTAAATATTAGAATCTTATTATATGTTCACATGTGAGATAAATAAAAAAAACATCTGAGATTTAAAGATTCTTCTTTCACATATTTTAAACATACCGGGCTAACTTTTTTTAGGTCCCCCTTGCCCAGTCAAGGGCTGTGCCATCGTATGGAAGTTTTCTAATAGAAAGGAAGGTGATATATTACTTATACTAAGAAAGGGGAGAACACATATTGGGTGTCGTCATGCTAGGAGGCACTTCTGCATTGTCCATAGTCCAACTATTTCTTGCTACTTATTTTATAGTTTGGTGGAAGTTGCTTAAAATATTGATGTTATCCCCTATTTTGTAATTGAGTTTGGGCATATTTAACGTACTCATGTCCTGTGTTGTCCAATTTTTGAGCATATTGTTGTATTTTTTCCAAGTTAGTATGGCAATGTTAACTAAAATGTTCAGATATGATTTCTTAGTGTTTAGTACTTATGCTATTTTCACATTCTCGGGAGACACATTTCAATGGGCTATTTTTTTTAGTTTGTTAAACCTAAACTCCTTGCTGATGCCTAAGAATGAATGTAAGACTCATCTTAGGGCATCTC
The DNA here is from genome assembly GCA_030979885.1 of Lolium multiflorum. Classification (NCBI taxonomy): domain Eukaryota; kingdom Viridiplantae; phylum Streptophyta; class Magnoliopsida; order Poales; family Poaceae; genus Lolium; species Lolium multiflorum. Next base: position 177,425,347 of record CM061752.1, read on the forward strand.
CAACGGGGCGACCCATCCCGCGCCCGCGCGTCCGGATGGGTCGAGCCGGACAAAAAAGCGGCCCAACGCGGGAATGCACCGCAAAAGCGGACGGTGGCGTCGGAATGACGCAAACCCGGCCCAAATCTGGGCTAGGTTTGCGTGGCCGCGGATGGCACGCAGCGTCCACTCGCGTCCGGGCGCTTGTCGCCTCGTCTCCCTTGGGCCCACCTGTCGGTGACCGGGGAGGCTATTAAATGGGGACTGGAGGGGATCTGTCCCTCCACTCCAGTCCCCACTCCACTCCCCGAGCGAAACCATCGCCATGGCCCCGAAGCGACGGTTCGCTCCCGGAGCCAACGACGACGAGGCGAGCAGCAACCGCCGTCCTCCGCCGGCGCTGCGGCCATCCGGAGGAAACCGAGGTGGCCTCCACATCGGAGAGGCCGCCCGCGGCGGCGCGGCATTGCCGCAACCGCCATCGCTGCTGCTCGAGCCCAAGCCCGAGTCCTCGGAAGAGGACCCCGACCTCCGCGCCGCCTGCTCATCTCGGCGGCGGAGGAGGATGCGAAATGGCCGCACCTCCATGTGGCCATTCGCACCTCCGAGATGGAGGAAGCGTCCCGGCGGGAGGTGGAGGAAGCCGAGGCCTGGGAGCTGTACGCCCAGGCCCGCCGGGCGCGACGGGAGGAGGAGGAAGCCGCGCGGCGGTAGGAGGTCAGGCGCCGCGCGGAGGAGCAGTGGCGGCAGGAGGCAAGGCGCCATGCGGAGGAGGATCGACGCCGAAGGCCGCGCCGCGCCTCAGAGAGAGGGAGCAGCGCCTCAGGGAGGAGGCGCTGCTCCGTGCGCCGCCGCTTCCTCGGGTGGCTCCGGACCCCCACTTGGCCTGGGAGGAGGCCGTGTGGTCTCCGTGGCCGGAGTTCCCCGCGCGCTCGAGCCACAACAGTGCCTCGCCCTCCGGGGACGTCGTCGACGCCGCCGCCGACGACGACGCCGCCGACGCCGACGCCGCCGACGCCCACAGGGGCTAGGCGGCGCACCGGCGGCCAGCGCGCCGTCGACCAAACCCTAATAGAGGGTTTTTAGTTTAAATTTTAAAGCCCATATAGAGGGCTTTTTTTGTTAGTTATTTGCCCAAAATAGGGCTATGTACAAATTTGCCCAAAATAGGGCATATGTTTAATCAAATTTCGTTTAAATTTGCATTTTTACTTTTCTTTTTCTTTTTCTTCGATTATGCGCTGAGTCCGCGCGTTGGGCGCAGCGTGCGACTCAAACGGACACGCGGACGCGGGCCGCTGTCCGGGTGTCCGCGTGGCCACCCAAACGGTCCAAAACAGACGGCCCGGCGCGTCCGTTTGGGTCGCTCGGTTGGAGATGCCCTTATCTAGAGTTGTATCGCTAGCCTTTTCCAGTGAGAGGCATGTAATGGCTACTTACAAGAGGATAGAAACAATTTATAATAAACGGTTGTATGCATTGCAAAAAATTATAAATTGTCAATATAGTTACTATACAATACTTATCAAAAAAGCACAAAGTGTACAAAAGAGAGACACTATACATTTTTTTATTTCCTTTTTCATTTTGTATTATTGTCTAATATTGTTGCACTTTTAGGAGTCAATTTAGTATCAGCAAATCATAGTACTTTTATGGCGCAGCAAAATGAAACCACATCTTTTTTATGTTTTGTTTTCCCGTGGCAACGCACGGGCATTTTACTATATATTAAATGTGGAGAACGTTCCCACGACCGCTCGGAAAGACACCTCATTGCTACTTATGCTCACGGCTTAGTTAATCTGGAAGCATCGCAATGCGGTTATCTTCGATGCCGCACACCTTGTGCTCTTCGATGCCGCAAACCTTTATGTGTTTTTCATTGTCTAGAGCAGGCTGAGGCCTGAGATTTGGCTACCGTAGTTGCAAAGGGACTTTTGAGCTGCTCCCCGTAGTACCTAGTTCCTAGAGGCGTCTTATTGTGATCTTGGATGTGGCCTTTTATTTGGCTTGTAGATATAACTCTCTTTTTTATCACCGTATTGAGAGGCAAATTTTTTGCATTTTATCTAAAAAAAGGTAATTGGCATAAATAGATGAATACACTGATCATAGAAAAAATGTTACCAAGCCGTGTTCAATATTTGAACCTACTTGAACCAAATAAAACAAGAGATTTAGAATGTGGGGTCATAATTTACTTTTAGGAGATGCTGCCTTGTTGCTTAATTCTCACCTCGATGCTCCGAACAACTAAACCAGTCTTTGCATTCAGACCTTCCGTCTCGGTGAATGCAAAACACACCTCGCCATCATCATCTTCCTCATTGCAGAACCCACCTAGCTCTAGCTCCATCCAACCATCTGTTCTTCTCTGGGGAAGAATCACGTCATCTTCGACAAGAACCATGCCAAACCCTCGCCGAAAACGTGCCAATACCTGTTTCCGAGGCACCATGCAGCCTGCGCCATCTTCGTAGTAGCTATCGAGGCAGGCCCTGTGGGTTGACTCGCTCCCTCCTATACTGATCGATGCCTCCTGAAATGGGTGACTTAGCCCAGATGTTGTGTGCATGAGCTTGAATACCATGTAAGCGGCGTAGGTAGAGTTGTGGGAGAGCATCTTGCTCGGTATCTTGCCACGGATCTCCAGCCTCTGAACATTCCAGAGACGAGCGGCTTCTGACACGATACTATTGCAAAACATAGCCATGGTTAGCATAAATGATTTTTTTTTTCTGAAAGGGCCATGCATGCTTAATAGTTTACGGCAAATAGAATCAATCAATATATTAAGATGGCTATAAGTTTTTTCTGGAGATAAACTAGGTAAAATATTTGATCAAATTTATACTAAAATAAATGAACATTTAGAATCTTAAATCAATATTATCAGATTTGTTATTTGTTATAAAGTATTAATATGGTAACTAATAGAGTATCTAATTTTCTCAATAAATTTACTCAAAGTTAGCGAAGTTTGATTTTCAAGAAAACTAATGCATACTATATTATGGTAAGGACGAAGTAGCATCCGTAACAAGTTCAATCAAGAGCAGGGTTTAGTGTGTGAGACCTTCTGCCTGTTTTGGTGTCATGGGCAACGGCAACATGCATCCAGCGCCAATGGGGCAGAGAAGTATTCAGCGCCCTCGCCGACAGCGCGTAGCATTTGCCGCCGGTTGCCTTGTCCAGCCACATCCTCTGCACGCACGCACGCACGCGCGCGCGTCGTAACGTAAGCATATGTTTTTGTTTTTATTCATTGGAGGAGAGGAGAACGTGAGAAGCAGCGCGGAGCAGCGGAGCTAGATTGCCGTCTGGGGAGGGGTCGGAGTCCGTACCGTGACTCTGCCTAGGAGGAGGGCCGGATCGTCGGAGAGACGCCGGAACCGCGCCTTGCACGACGGCAGCTCCATCAGCGACCGCTCGGCGGCGGCGACGAACCGCGGGAGGTCGCGCGGCAGGAAGTGAGACCACACAGCGTCGGAGTCCGCGGCGGAGCGGATTGTTCGGCAGACGACGGCAGCGCGGCAGGCGTCCAGCGGCGACGTCAGCAAGATGATCGCCGCGAGGAGCTCCTCCGGCAGCCGCCCGATGTCGCTCTCGGCCTCGGTTGCCTCCATATGGTTGCCTCGGTCCGTCGCCCCTCGACGTAGATCGAGTTTTTATTTCCATGGAGTCCCACGAACAGTACTCCGTAGTAAAAAAGGAACCGCGGTTGTGACCGTCTACAATACGTACATGATTTTTTTTTTGAAATTCAATACGTACATGACTTAATCGGCGGTATGGATTACACGTACCCTCCAGAAGTTATGGTCACATAACAGTACCTACGACAACGACTGGATAGTTCCACGCAAGAAAAAATAGACGACGGCTGGATATGCTGAGAACGAGTTCAATGGGCCGAGGCCCAGGTGTTGAGGAGAAAGGGATTATGAAAAAATAGCCAATGGCTGGATAGGCGCGTGACTATTTGGGGCGCGCCGATTGATGCTCTTATGGGAACTAAGGTAGGAGACCTAGATCTACCTTCTCGACAAAGGAACTTGAATCCCCCCATCATTCCATTGTGAGACTTGTTACTATTGAGTTTCTTGAGAACCCTAGATAGAAGAGGTCGTCCCGGAGCTTGTCTTGGTGTTATAAAGGCTCTGTGGTTGTCATTGGGGACCTCCAATTGAGTTGTGAAGATTGCTTTAACCTTGTTGTAAAGGTTCTGGTTGCCACCTCAAGGGCATCGCATAGTGGAGTGTGAATGAACCTTTGTAACATTGTGGTTTGTTCACCGGAGAATAGGTGAAGTACGTGTGACTTTGATGACCTTTGTGCACCACACATCTCCAACGTAGATATATTTCCCCTTAAAAGGGATACACTAAGGGAATTGAACCTCGTGTCTCGCGTCTTTCGGTTACTTCTATCCTTTACTACTTGTATCATGTTTTTTACTTGCTTGTTTGTATCTTTCCACATAATAATGTCCACATGGTTGCATATATAAACAATTTATATTCCTATATCAAGACTAAATTGCAAAAGAAACATTAAAATTTGAAATAGCACCCCTTCCCCTCCTCTCCGCTAGTTGTCTATATGATCCTTTCAATGTGTACCCAACATTGTTCTCGAGTATTTTAAAATGGTAGAATTGACAAAAAAAATCCACTAAGTGGGGGTACTCCAGATTAAAATATGTTAAATGTGGAGAACGTTCCCACGACAGCTCGGAAAGACACCTCATTGCTACTTATGCTCACGGCTTAGTTAATCTGGAAGCATCGCAATGCGGTTATCTTCGATGTCGCACACCTTGTGCTCTTCGATGCCGCAAACCTTTATGTGTTTTTCATTGTCTAGGGCAGGCTGAGGCCTGAGATGTGGCTACCGTAGTTGCAAAGGGACTTTTGAGCTGCTCCCGTAGTACCTAGTTCCTAGAGGCGTCTTATTGTGATCTTGGATGTGGCCTTTTATTTGGCTTGTAGATATAACTCTCTTTTTTATCACCGTATTGAGAGGCAAAGTTTTTTGCATTTTCTCTAAAAAAAGGTAATTGGCATAAATAGATGAATACACTGATCATAGAAAAAATGTTACCAAGCCGTGTTCAATATTTGAACCTACTTGAACCAAATAAAACAAGAGATTTAGAATGTGGGGTCATAATTTACTTTTAGGAGATGCTGCCTTGTTGCTTAATTCTCATCTCGATGCTCCGAACAACTAAACCAGTCTTTGCATTCAGACCTTCCGTCTCGGTGAATGCAAAACACACCTCGCCATCATCATCTTCCTCATTGCAGAACCCACCTAGCTCTAGCTCCATCCAACCATCTGTTCTTCTCTGGGGAAGAATCACGTCATCTTCGACAAGAACCATGCCAAACCCTCGCCGAAAACGTGCCAATACCTGTTTCCGAGGCACCATGCAGCCTGCGCCATCTTCGTAGTAGCTATCGAGGCAGGCCCTGTGGGTTGACTCGCTCCCTCCTATACTGATCGATGCCTCCTGAAATGGGTGACTTAGCCCAGATGCTGTGTGCAAGAGCTTGAATACCATGTAAGCGGCGTAGGTAGAGTTGTGGGAGAGCATCTTGCTCGGTATCTTGCCACGGATCTCCAGCCTCTGAGCATTCCAGAGACGAGCGGCTTCTGATACGATACTGTTGCAAAACATAGCCATGGTTAGCATAAATGATTATTTTTTTCTGAAAGGGCCATGCATGCTTAATAGTTTACGGCAAATAGAATCAATATATTAAGATGCCTATAAGTTTTTTTCTGAAGATAAACTAGGTAAAATATTTGATCAAATTTATACTAAAATATATGAACATTTAGAATCTTAAATCAATATCATCAGATTTGTTATAAAGTATTAATATGGTAACTAATAGAGTATCTAATTTTCTCAATAAATTTAGTCAAAGTTAGTGAAGTTTGAGAAAACTAATGCATACTATATTATGGTAAGGACGAAGTAGCATCCGTAACAAGTTCAATCAAGAGCAGGGTTTAGTGTGTGAGACCTTCTGCCTGTTTTGATGTCATGGGCAACGTGAACATGCATCCAGCGCCAATGAGGCTGCAGAGAAATATTCAGCGCCCTCGCCGAGAGCGTGTAGCATTTGCCGCCGGTAGCCTTGTCCAGCCACATCCTCTGCACGCACGCACGCGCGTCGTAACGTAAGCATATTGTTTTATTCATTGGAGGAGAACGTGAGAAGCAGCGCTGAGCTCGATTGCCGTCTGGGGAGGGGTCGGAGTCCGTACCGTGACTCTGCCTAGGAGGAGGGCCGGATTGTCGGAGAGACGCCGGAACCGCGCCTTGCACGACGGCAGCTCCATGAGTGACCGCTCGGCGGCGTCGACGAACCGCGGGAGGTCGCGCGGCAGGAAGCGAGACCACACAGCGTCGGAGTCCGCGGCGGGGCGGATGGTTCGGCAGACGGCAGCAGCGCGGCAGGCGTCCAGCGGCGACGTCAGCGAGATGATCGCCGCGAGGAGCTCCTCCGGCAGCCGCCCGATGTCGCTCTCGGCCTCGGTTGTTGCCTCCATATGGTTGCCTCGGTCCGTCGCCCCTCGACGTAGATCGAGTTTTTAATTCCGTGGAGTCGGACGAGCAGTAGTAAAAAAGGAACCGCGGTTGTGACCGTCTACAATACGTACATGAATTAATCGGCGGTATGGATTACAGGTACCTTCCAGAAGTTATGGTCACATAACATCTACGAACGCAGGAAAAAATAGCCAATGGCTGGATAGGCTGAGAACGAGTTCAATGGGCCGAGCCCCATAGAAAGGGATTATGAAAAAAATAATTAAAACGTTTACTTCATCAGGAGGAGATATGGATGAAACAACCTTCCCGAGTGCAATGGTTGCGGGAGGGGCACATAAATACTTCGTGTTTTCATCGACAAGCTGCACAAAGGAAACGTACAAACAAGATCGAATACATCCCTAGAGTAAGCAGATGGCAGCACTTGTGAAAATATGGAAGCAGTTTATGGAGAGGTGCAGAGTTTCTATCAAGAACCGTACCGGTCGCAAGGTTTTAGAGAGATGGAGGAGTTTCTCCAGTCTGTGAAACCAAGAGTGACTAGTCAGATAAGTGTTGGGATGGATACTACGTATGCCGAAGAAGAGATAGAGAAAGCTTTTTTTTCAAATGGCTCCTTCAAAAGCTCCTGGGTTAGATAGTTTTACTGCGGGGTTCTTTCAGCCGCGCTGGAATCTTTTGAAAGATGATATAGTGTAGGGCTGCAGGCTGTCACTACGGGAAAAAAAACTGTTGTCGTGCGACGCGCCTTTGCCGTGCGGCTGTGCACGGCAAAGATGTTTTTGCCATGTATCAGCAAAATGGGGCGCACGGCAAAGAACTTTGCACGGTAAAATTACTGACGACGCACGGCAAAGAAGGTTTACACGGCAAAGCCATAATTCGGCGCACGGCAAAGAATAAAACCACGGCAGAAGTCAGAAACGCACACGTCAAAGGAATCACACGGCACAGCAGGGCTTTGCCGTGCGGCTCAACCTCACGCACGACAAAGTATTGAAAAATACTCATGCGGATTGCTGACGTGGTCTACCCTGGCCGGCAAGGCAAATGGACGAACACCTGACGGGCGTGGTCGAGGCTAGCCGAGACGCGACCGACGAGAAGTAGGCCGCCGTCGAAAAACAGGCAGGCGGAGGAGGCAGATAGGCCCCGTCGAAAGACGGCGGAATATAGGCAGGTGGGAAGGAGGGACGTCGGAATCTGGGCAACAAAACGGCGGGATGGTGCCGGCGGCGAGAGAGAGAGGGGGGGGGTTTGAGCGAGGTGGTGGTGGGGTTCGTGTGTCCAGTCGCCGACAGATCGGGCCCTTTTCACTCGTCCGGACTCCCCGATAGCTCCCCGGGGACCGGGATGGCGTGGCTCGCCGGATGGATGAAGTGCCAAATCCGAACAAAAACGAGTAACCGGGGGCGCGACTGGGCCGAATTTCGCCGTCCGGATGGGAAAAACGTCGCTCGGGGCCTCGTCGGGTAGACGAGTGGAGATGCTCTAAGAGAAAGAGATATTCTAGCATGAAGCTTTGGGTGTTCAGAATAGTGTTTTTTTTTGTGTGTTAGCCTTAGCTAGCTTTCTTCAGGTGCTATCCTCTAGCTCCTTCTGTAGAATTTTCAAACTTTTTCCTAAAAGAAAATAATGAAAACTATGCAGTGGGAAACCTACCACTACTAGAAAAAAGCTCTTTAGTGGCGCACCACTCTTCCCCTTCAGTGGCGCACTGCTGGTGCGCCACTACTATCACGCCACTGCTAAGTTTTAGTAGTGGCGCACTAGTGGTGCGCCACAACTACCCTAAGTAACAGTGGCGCACTGCGTGGTGCGCCATTGACATGTCCAGCAGTGCGCCACTATTACTCCAAAGTGGTGCGCCACTGTTGGTCAGAGGCAGTGCGCCACCACTGTCTAGATGTGGTGCGCCACTGCTAACGTTTTGCGTGCGCCACTGTTTCAGCGAGGTGGTGCGCCACTGCTGCGTGTGGACGTGCGCCACTGCTGTCTCAGGACGTGCGCCACGCTGAGGTTCCTGGTGCGCCACTGCCAGTCTCGGAGGGGATCACAGGGTGCGCCACTGGATCCAGGGCAGTGCGCCACTGCTACTTAGTGGACGTGCGCCACTGATGGGCCTCTAGTGCGCCACTGCTACTATTTCGAATTTTTTTTGGTATATGCTGGCAGGTACAGGTTGTATATCACAATACAATAGCACAATACAGGATATATAACACATATAAACAACAGCACAACTGATCCATACATAGTTCTTCACATTAGCCCCACATGATTCACAAGAATTGACATTAGAGAAGTTACGAGGTTACAATGCAAGTTACGGTGTTACAAGTCACAAATGAGCTAGTGGCGGTTACACAAGGTCGATCATCTAAACTAGCATCACATAGAAGAGAGCTAGAGTCACTACTATCACCGTCCCGATGAAAGTGGTCTTCATCCGGTTCCTCCTCCGCTCCGTCCTCTCTCCCGCCAGATAGCGTGCGTATCTGTCTTCGGCCTCCGCTCTAGTGGTGTACCCTTTGTAGCTGTTACCGCTAAAACGGTGAACCTGTCTCCGACACTCCTCCCAGTCGTTGTAGACTCCGGGAACCTTGCCCTTGTACACGACATACCACGTCATATCTGCACATATATGAACAAGCCAAAGAAACATTAGTGCACGCTCATAGATGTTTGCAACGAATAAGAGCAAACTCAAAAACGATCCAAGTAGTATGAACTAAAAGGCATGCCTCATACATTGTTGGTCGGAACAAATATCAACATTTAGGGAAGGGGTCAGTGAAACCAAGTAGGATGCACAAGAGATTGATACTTGTGTCATTGCACCAGGTTCACTGACCCCTCCCCCAAGTGTATAGGTGACCAAACATTCTAATCATCGGCATTTTGAGATACCAAAGCAAATGGAAGAATGACAAGGGCCTCATACTTTGTCGGTCGAAACAAATATGAACATCCCGGGATGGCGTTAGTGAGGCCAGGTAGGATGCACAAGAGATTGATATTTGTGCCATCACACCAGGCTCACTAGCGACACCCCGGAGTGTACAGTTGACCGAACATTCTAATCATCGGCATTTTGAGATACCAAAGCAAATGGAAGAATGACAAGGGCCTCATACATTATTGGTCAACACAAATACTATGGTCGAAACCATAGTTGCAGTACACCAGTATAACTGCAGAAAGGCTCCCTTTCCCGGCCGCCGTTGAACGGGTCCTTAACGACACAACAACGCTGATCTGCCTCTCCGGCGCAGAACCACGGACCAGCCGCGTCCCTTCGGCGCGTCTCTGCTCTTCGCATGGCCGGACCACGAGTGGGCTCACCGGGGGAATAATGATAATCGCCATCAACACTATCGCCACTCCACAGAGCATAGCAGTTTGCAGCAGATGCCACTTTTCTTCCCTTGCCGTGCTGAACGAGTCTTTGATGCAAAGACCGTGCCGGCCTGCCCGGGCCGGCACGGTCTTTGCATCAAGGACTCGTTCACGGGACGGCGAAGAAAAGCGGCCTGGCAGTACTCTACACCTGTGGACTCGACGATAGTGGTGATGGCGATTATCATTTTCCCGGTGAGTCCAATCGTGGTCCGGCCATGGAGAAAAGCGCAGAGCCCATTAGACACGGCCACAAGGGAGACGGCTGGACTGGCGTGGTTCTGCGCCGAAGAGACATGTCGGCGTTGTTGTCTCGTCAAGGACTCATTCAACGAACGGCGGCCAGGGAAAGGGGGGCCCATCTACAAAGTATATTGCGGCGTATAGGTGACCAAACATTCTAATCATCGGCCAATGGTGCGAAAGCAAATGGAAGAATGACAAGGGCCTCATACTTTGTCGGTCGAAACAAATATGAACATCCCGGGATGGCGTTAGCGAGGCCAGGTAGGATGCACAAGAGATTGATATTTGTGCCATCACACCAGGCTCACTAGCGACACCCCGGAGTGTACAAGTGACCAACCATTCTAATCATCGGCCAATGCAATTAAGAAGTGCCAACTCAAATAAGAAGATAAGTAGCTAGTATGAACTAAATGGAATGCCTCATACTTTGTCGGTCAAAATATTAACATTTAGGGATGGCGTTAGCGAGGCCAGGTAGGATGCACAAGACATGGATATTTGTGCCATCACACCAGGCTCGCTCACGCCATCCCCAAGTGTACGGATGACCAACCATTCTAATCATCGGCATATGCAAACAAAATTAACGACCAAATCAAGTGCGGAAAACGACAGAGCCATATATATAAGTTCACAAACATAGCCGAACTAGTAATTAATAGCAAGTAAAGTGCTGGATAAAGTTTATTACAACACATGCAATCACGTCTTTAGTTCACACAACTACATAACTAGGCTCGCACATCAAGACTTTCCACTCGGAGCGTGGATAAAACCGCCGCCTTTCTTCAAGCACATCCATGAGCGGTAGTCGTCACCCTGCATTTGGAGCATCGTGTCTATGTCACTGTTTGACCGCTGATGGCCGGCGTAGAACTCCCCCGCGCTTCTAATGACATCTTGATGGATGATTTCACAAAACTCTACTTGGATGCGGAAGAAGTCTTGCTTGATGCCGTCGTCAGGGACCCGCGCCAATTTGTTGGCCCAGTCTCTGAGATGCTCAGGTAGCGTAAGCTGCTGCTGGTCCCGTATGAACTTATCCATGTGATAGAGGGCGTAGTAGGCATCCTTGTTACTAGAAGGCGGCTTCTTGACGCAGGGAAACTTTGTTTGGTGCTTGAACACATGCTTCCCGTACCTAATATTTGGCCTCTGCATGTTGCCTTTCGCTTTGACGTAGCCATTGAGAGCATCATCAAGTACGGCCTTGACATTCGTGTAGTCCGTGGTTGACTTACCGTCCGCATCGAGGTATGTGGCCATGGAATGTTTCGGGGTTATGGAGATGAGTGTGCAGGTTTTGTCTCTGCGTAGAAGACATAATGTTTAAGAACATGACGACTGAAATCTAAATAAATCACGAGTTAAGACCGGTACGGTGAGGGGGTGACTTACTCGGGAAATACAGGCAGGAGGATGTTACACTTCTTCTGGTGCGCTAGAAAGAAGTCTTTGAGGTATCCACTCGCGACTGCCCGGTCTCCGGCGGTGGCCAAGTGGACGGCACGCATGTAGAAGGGGTCGGCTATCGCGATGTCCGGGATGTTGTGACTAATGATCCGCATCGCCTTGCTGAGCGAGTATAGGCGAATGAAGGTGTAGTGCAGCGGATAACTGTTCAGCATGGCGAAGATGTCATCATACCGCAGGAAGATCTTCTCCGCGAAGCCACTATCGACAAAGCCATGGCCCGAGGGCACCTTGGCAATATACACCGGGTATCCATTATCTCTCTCCCTGATACGCCGCTCCTCCATAAACTGAATACCGTCAACCAGAGATCGCATAGGACCGGGTGCAGCATCGTACAATCTTTTAATTAGCATCCGCTCACCCGACACATGCACCCTCGCCTCGATATTCTTGGGCACTGGTGGCCCGTCCTGAGCACGGATAGGTGCCGGCTGGCTGGCAGACTTGTCGTCCTTCTTCTTTCTTTTCCGTCCCTTCGGCTTCGTATTTACTGGGACTGCATTCTCCTCTGCGCAAGCCTTCTTCAGTGTGTTAGGACTGATAACACTTCTCACCTCGGCTATCGGCTGAGTCTCGGTGAAGTCGGCAGCTGGAGGCGTCTCCTGAGAACTGAATAGGCGCCGCTTGTTGCAATAGGTTTTCCCCTCGGCGGCAGCTTGAGAGGGTTGGCTACTGAGATCGTAGTCCACCCCAAAATCGAAGTTGCAGTCAAGGTTGGCAAACGTACTGTCCTCGTACGGACCATCGTTCGGATCCTGTGCCATCTGCATGTCCTCATCCTGTGCCATCTGCATGTCCTCATCAGCTGATGGCGGCACCGTTGGGGTGGTCTTGCCATGGCTTGGCGCCGGCAGGGCTGGGGGTGTTGTCTGTGGGGTGGTGCCCCTCGCCCCCAAACGAATCTGGCTCTTTGGCCAAACCATGGACCAATTGAAGCAATGCTGGAGGGTAAGGACCTCATCTTCGTCGGCACCATGGGGTTGAAAGGGAGGTACCACGTCGTCGTAGCCGCTAAGCACCCGAACCAGTTGAATCCTATACACGTCGGGTTGCATGGGTCTACCGTGGAACTGGCGGTTGCTCGGTTGAACGATGGTGGCCTTGGCAACATCGATCAACTCGCCGTTCACAAAGTGCAGGAGAGTGCATGGGACGTCGACGGCGGAGCTCTGCGGAAAACATGTAGGGCGTTAGGGATGGCTAGCTAGTCAAAGGCAAGAATATGGAAGTCATTGGCCGAGGGTTGGTTACCGTGATGGCGTCCAGCTCGGCTAAGGTCGAGGCACCGCCGGCGGCGGGCGTGCAACTGATGGAGTGGCCGCTTGTTGGCGCGGTGCCGGGCGGCGTATTATCCGCAGCGACGGGTGCATTGAGCTGAAGTAATGGCGCCGCGGGAGACACCAACGTTGGCGCCGCGGGAGACACCAAGGTTGGCGCCGCCGGAGCCACCAAGGTTGGCGCCGCCGGAGACACCATTGTTGCCGCCTGCGGACTCACCGATGGCTCCACGCTGTGGGAGTTGCTGCCCGTGAAACTGGGAACCGGGGGAGGCCCCTTTTTTCCTCCCCTATACCACTCGTCAAGACCGGCAACCAAGGTAGGGATGATGGAGCTAAGCGTCGTGCCCACTTGGTCCTCCACTTGCTGTCGTTGCGTCCTCTGTTGGGTCTCCACGATTTGTTGCACTTGTTGCCGCACTTGCTCCTCGACCAATGTCGGGATCTGCGCAACTTGTGCCTTGAGATGTGCGACCTCCTTCTCATCGATGGTGGCCTTTTTCTCCTTTTTCCCCGACTTATAGTATTCTGACCATTTCATAGAGCATCCTTCGCCGACCACACGACCGGCCGACGTCGGCTTACTCAATGGATCCCTCTTCTTGTGGGCATTCAACGCCCTATTTAAAGGGTTATCCCAAGGGGCACACTGCGAGGAGCTCGTGGACCCCGCGCCGCTACTAGCTTCCTTTTCACTTTCCGCAGCGATCTCCTTAGCCTACGGGAGGAACATGCATGAACCATTTAGAAATTTGGATTCATCAATAAGAATGCAACCATAATGGAGCTAATTAAGCGGGTGCATTCCTTACCAGAAGAGCCTCAAAATCCTTCACCTCCGGAGTGGTGGTGAGCTCCTTTGTTTTCGGGTCAATACGGTACCGGGCCAGGAGAAAGTTCCTGGTTTGCTTGTTTTTGTATTGCGAGAAGAGGGGCTCGAGGCCGTTCTTCACACGCTCCTCATCCGCGGCGTCCCATTTCGGTTGCGCCACCCTAAAACCGCCAGGACCTAGTTTGTGGGTGCCTAAGTTCAGTTTTCGCATGTCCTTCCCCCACTGACTAGAATCCGACGTTGACTCGCTCTCGCACTTGATCTTGAAATCAGCGTAGTCTTGCTCGGTGATCGAGGGATTTGACTCCTTGATCTTGTCGTAACTCGCACCACTATTAATCATTTTCTTCACTCGGTTCCTCCAACTAGCGAGGGCGGTGCTCATCTTCGTGAGGGCGGCATTGTGCACTTTGTTCCGCATGAGACGCTTTTCTGAGCAGTCCACCGGGAACTCGTATCGTTCGTGCAGCTTCTTGAAGAGGAGGGTGCGCAAATTCGCTCGGTCAGGATGCCTGAGGTTCTCGGTGTTGATCGAGACCGTGCTCCGGAGGATGCACCCGAGTTGGGCAGAGTACCCTTTGACTAAATTAGGGGGCGCCGTTGGATGCCCACTATCGTTCACTTCGGTGAATGCCTGCTTCACGGTGCTGAGCACATTCGGGCGACGCTCCCTCCGTAGTTTCTTCGGTGCGCCGGTGTCATCCTCGGCGGCACCATCCGTGGTGTCATCCTCGGCGCACCATCGGTGGTGTCATCCTCGGCGGCATCATCCGCTCGGTACTCTGGATCGGTGCCATCATCCTCGCCGTCGTCGCGGCGAGGTTGTGACTCCATCACCTCCATTTCATCGGTTAGCATCCAGAATGGCTTGCTACCGCTGCCGCCGGCCTCTTCGTTGTTGGCCATGTTCGAACTAAGTAGGAAAAAATGCATAAAGTTAGCGCAAGATTTCACGGAAAAATTGGGCATGACCTATGCTAATTTATGGACATATGAGTGCCCCATTTTCGCCGAAACGGAAATGAATCAACATTTCGGCGATAATGGGCAACTCTGTCGATCCCTGCACAAGAAAATGACACCATATACACACGACAGAAATGTTGACACCACCATATACACACCAGCAACAAAATGCTAGCAGCAGTAGCAACAACAAAATGCACCAGATGGCAAGGAGCATCAGCATAAGCTAGCAGCAACATCAGCATCAACAATAAAACAATGGATAAATATATACAATTGATCCTCCAGGTGCTGCTCTAGGTGCTGCTCAACAGAATGCATCAGCTAGCTATATGCATCAGCTAGCAAGCAGCAGCTACAGCTAGCAGCAGCAGCAAGCAGCTAGCAGCTAGCAAGCAGCGGCAGCTACAGCTAGCAGCAGCAGCAAGCAGCTAGCAGCTAGCAAGCAGCAGCAGCTAGCATCTAGCAAGCAGCAGCAGCTAGCAGCTAGCAGCAGCAAGCACCATCAGCACCAGTAGCAAGCTCACCGTGAGTCGCGTGGAGTCGCCGAGAGGTGAGCTGTTGCTTCGGGTCGAGGAAGATGCGGCAGCGACGGTCAGGTGCTCTTGTTCCAGGGCTGTGAAAGAATGACAATATGGTAAATAACACTAAACATCCTTCTAACACCCATAGAAAAACAGCACTAAATCTATGAAGAACAACATAGTAAATTCAGAAGCTCATGTTCTACTTTGTAACCTGCTGCAAGGGTTCTCTCCACAGGTGTTAGTTTCAGTTAACACTTAGCCTTTTTTTCAAGCAACCTAGCAAGCACATAGCAGCAGCAGCAAGCAAGCAACCTAGCAAGCCCTAGTAGCAGCAGCAAGCAACCTAACAACCTAGCAGCAGCAGCAAGCAACAACCATAAACAAGGTCATAAAAACAACAGTCAACCAACACAGACACATTACATTACATCTAAATTTCTAGTGTTTATTTTATACTATGCCACAGTCTCCGTTTACACATAATATCAACAAAATATAAAAATAAAACACAACAGTACTGCAGGGAAGGAATTTAGCAAAAAAAGAGGAACAATACCAGGAGATAATTGTTTTACACTAGACTGAAGAGGGCTACTATGCATATGCAAAACCAAAATTCACATCACAGGAGAACCTTAATCAAATAAAAGAAGCCAGCCGTAGCAGAGCACTTGTCTGCAACAAAGCACATCTTACTCGCGCAAATTCTGAATAACATTAACCTGATGGTGAATAACATTAACAATATCTGAATGGACTTTTATTGCTTAAAGTGTACTTTACATGTAACAATGCTCTTAATAGCAGAGCACTTGTCTGCAACACTACTGCTCCTAAGCAGCAGCATCAATTGTGAACCTAACAGCAGCAGCAGCACCTAAGCAACATCTAACAGCAGCAGCACCTAAGCAACAACCTAACAGCAGCAGCACCTAAGCAACATCTAGGAACCAGAACAACAACCTAACAGCAGCAGCACCTAAACAGCATCATCATGCAAGCAAGCATAAAACTACTGCAAGGGAAAGCATCTAAAACAGTAGGTTTATCTGACGAAACTGAACATTTGCAACAAAATAAATGTGCATTACACTAACAACTTTTCCATGATATTTTCCATGATTTTCCCCCTTCCTTTCTGCTTGCTACACTACCAAGAGTCCAAGATCAATGGAAATGATGCTGCCTTTATGATATGCATATAACCAGAGACATAGCATAGACATATTCAACACTACAAAGAGCATTCCTATGAACTCCAATGAACTACAAAGAACTACATTTGCTCTCAGCAGAAGGAGAACTCGCATGCATCACTGGCCACCTTCTCCTGCATCCCCTACTTGTTCCTTCTCCACCTCGTGTCTCCCAAATCGCTCAGAAAGAAACTACATCTAGCAGCAGAGGAGGGGGAGCAGCAGCAGCAAGAAACCTACCTTGGAAGGATGCGGCGGCGGCGTCAGCGGTCGAGGGCGGCGGCGTCAACGGTCGAGGTCGGCGCGGCTCAGCTGCTGCTCCACGACGCGCGCGTGGCGTGCTGCTCCTCCGTGGCGAGGCCGGGGAGAGGCGGTCGCCGGCGTTAAATCGAGGGGGAGAGGCCACGCACCGGTGGGAGGAGGGGGATCGAGGTCGAGGGGATCTGGCCGCCGGGGTCTATGGTCGCTCGCGTGAGAGGAGGGGTGGCGTCGCTCAGGGGAGGGGTGGCGGCCGCCGGTGGGAGGTGGCGTCGCTCAGGGGAGGGGTGGCCGGCGGAGAGGAGGGTGCAGTCGCGAGGAAGAAGAGGAGGGATTTGGTCGGGACGAGGAAGAGAAGGGGGATTTTTCTAAGTCCCCGACTCCCCTTAGCAATAGCGCACGTCTAGGGGTGCGCCACTATGAGGCTTAGCAATAGCGCACCTCTAGGGGTGCGCCACTGCCTCTTTAGGTTTAGGTCAAAACGAGCGCGGCACCTACAGTTGACAAGAATCGCACTGTACCGTAATGGCTAGCTCCCCCTGTTTGGTTTACCCTAGCCGGCCAGGTTCGAACCCTGGCGGCCCCAATTTTTTTCACTTGTTTATTAAATTGATTTAACACTATAATAAATAGCATAATACACCAAAATAAAAGGCATAAATAATTAGAATTATGTAGAATATTTAAAATACTATAGAATCTAGAAAATATCCAAAAATATAAATTATATGTCTATTTTGATCGGTACAATGTGTAGATTAACAATATGACATCCATTATTCATACAAGAAAATGATACATAATTATCTTTTCACAATCTTCTTGCCCTTCTTTCTCGCGGTTGAATAATTTAGCCCCGGAACTCCTAGACTTCTTCTCTTGAATGGACGGCCTTTAGGTAGGGTGGTCCTGCTTCTTCTTGTTGTGTATGGTTCTTCATCATCGTCGTCGTCATCTTCCATCTTCGGATCGCCGTACTGGTCAAAGTCTAGCTCGTTGGCTGCTCCATCCATTCCGATGATGCTCCTTTTGCCTCTCCTCACGACAACACGGCTGGGCTTTTGCGGGTCGGTAATGAAGAAGCATTGGTCCACTTGGGAAGCTAGTACCCATGGCTCATATTTCGCGGTGACCTTTGCGCCCGCTGTCTTGGATTTGGCTTCGGGTATAACCATGGTGGTGAAATGTCGGTCTTCTTTTATGACGTTCTTGGCCCACCTGACACGGAACATTGGCACATTCTCTCCGGCGTAGCTCAGCTCCCAGATCTCCTCGATCTTTCCGTAGTATCTCTGCTTGACGTCACCGGTGTAGGACTCCATCGTTACCCCGGAGTTCTGATAATCGCTCTTCATGTCCTTTTCCTCGGTGTAGAATGTGTAGCCGTTGATATCGTACGCCTGAAATGTCATCAGGTTGTGTTCGGCGCCCTGTGACAAGGCGAATATGAGTTTTTCTTCCGCAGAAGAATCCTCGTCTATAGGGTACGTCAGCATCTTGTCCTTGAACCACCGCGTGAAGGTTGAGTTGTGCTCTTTGATTATATCTCCGTCCGTCCTCTGTTGGCCCTGATCACTCCTAGGAGACAGTCGAAAAACTGCTCGATCTCCTTCTGACTTAGAGTGAAGCACGCGGGGGGGGGCAGTAATATTCGATCTTCTTGGCCTTTTTGCCCTTGCGACGACTTTGCGTGTCCTCCGCCTCATCATCGTCATTATCATCATCATCATCATCATCATTAGGGCGTCCCGCGTGAAGCTCCTCCCTGATCCCAATTGATAGCAAGTCGTACCTTGCTTTCGGCCCATCTTTGGTCCTCTCTGGCATGTTGAGGAGGGTACCAAGCAGACTCTCGCACACGTTCTTCGTGATGTGCATGACATCAAGGCTGTGAGGCACACGTAAGATCTTCCAGTACGGCAAGTCCCAGAAAACAGACCTCGTCTTCCATACCTTGAGCAGCGGCTCCGGCGCCTTTCGCTTCTTTCCCGGCGGTGGGCACTCTTTCCAATTTTTCAATAGCTCGTCTATTTGCTCGCCGCTTCTCGTACGTGGCCGTCTTCGGGGTTCGTCTTGACCATCGAACAGATCCTTGCGTTTCCTCCATGGGTCTTCGTCGAAGCCACCTTCGATGTCCCATGAACACCGTTTTCGAGGACCCCGGATCTCTATCTAGCTGGCGGTACGTTGTATCATCCATGCACACGCATGCATTGAATCCGTGGACCACCTGCCCCGCGACATATCCGTAACCGAGAAAGTCGTGCACCGTCGTGAGCACCGCTCTCATAGGGAAATATTCTTCCGCGGCGGCGTCCCACGTATTGGCAGGCGCGTCCCATAGCGTGGCTAGCTCCTCTTTCAGAAGCCCCATATACAGATTGATGTCGTTCCCTGGTTGTTTCGGCCCTTCAATTAGCATACTCATTTGAATGTACTTCCTCTTCATGCACAACCAGGGGGGAGGTTGTACATCCACACAAACACGGGCCATGTGCTATGCGTGCTCTGGCTGCCAAACGGATTGACTCCATCGGTGCTCGCGCCCAGCCTTATGTTCCTAGGATCGTCCCCAAATTCTGGGTACTCGAGGTTCAACGCATTCCACTGGCTAGCATCCGAAGGGTGTCTCAACATCCTGTCCTTTTTCTTTTTCTTCGGATCATCAACGTCATCTTCTCCCTTCCTCATCTCCGCGTGCGGCGCATTAGCTTTGCTTGCTTAGGATCCGCGAAATACCGCTGCAGACGAGGAGTGATCGGAAAGTACCACACCACCTTCCGAGGAGCTTTCTTCCCCTTCTTGTACCGACGACGCCGCACTCCGGACATATGGTACACTCCGCGTGCTCGTTCCGATAAATGATGCAATCGTTCAAGCACACATGATATTTCACATGCGGTAAATCCAGAGGACACACGATTTTCTTGGCCTCCTCGATACTAGTCGGACACGTGTTACCTTTGGGAAGACGTTCGTGCCAGAATGACATGTTGTCGTTGAAGGATGTGTCGGTCATTTTGTGCTTTACCTTCATCTGCAGAGCCATGAGCGTTACTTTCAGGCGGGTATCCTCCGGCCTGCATCCTTCATACAATGGAGTAACCGCGTCTACCTCCAGTTGATCCATCTTGGCTTTCTCTCGGGCGGCATCCCTTGCGTTACTCGTCTGCTTGAGAAGCAGCTCTTGAAGATAAGGGTCCTGCACCCAGTCCATCGACGATGGTCCATCGTCTTCATCTTCATGATCTTCATCATCGGGTCCTCCATCTTGATCATCGGGTCCTCCATCTTGATCTTCATCATCGGGTCCTCCATCTTGATCTTCTACATCCTGATCATGTCCGGGAACTTCTACATGGTGCTCACCACCTTCCTTATTTCTTGTTGAAATCCCATGGACAAATTCATAATCATCTTCGTCGCCTTCCCACCGATAGCCATCCATGAAACCACGCACGAGAAGGTGGTCCCGTACCATATCGGCTTTAGGGTCCATAAGGCTCGTCAGCTTGCATCTTCGACACGGACATCTTATCTCCTTTTGGTTATTTCTAATCATCTCGGCCGTCGCGGCTTTCAAAAACCTAGCCACAACGCCTTCGCTCATCATGCGGACCATGGTCGCCTGCGGGTATAGAGAAAATGGATATCTTAGCATACCAAAAGAAAATTTTGGCATGACCTTCCCTAAAAATAGGACATATGTATATGCGTAGTATGCCCACTATTCGCCGAAACGGAAATGAATCAACATTTCGGCAAATATTGGCAACTCCATCGCATTTCAAATCCCTGCAAACAAAAACATGCATGCAACACATGTGTGGAGGCTTTGCATATACAACACATGTGTGGAGACTTCGCATACAACACACATGCACGTGAGACGCTTTTCGCGCATGCGCACAACACATGAGCTTCACATAACATATGTGCACACACACGTGTGTGTGCAAGACGATCGGAACCGGTCACACACAAAGCATAAAACCAACAAAGTTACCGATACGGCGAGACCTAGAGTGTTGGATGAGGTAAAAAGTTGAGATTGAGTAGGGTATTGAGCTAAGAGAGCTTCACCATTACTTACCTATGAAGAAAATTAAGTTTACCAACTTAATTTTGGTGAATGAAGAGGTGAAAATGAGGAGGGAAGGAGGGGCAACACGACCAGATCCAGATTTGGTGGGAGGTGGTGGTGGAAGAGTGTTTGGGGAAAGTGGGTGGCACATGTGAGTGGGGGGAAAAGCAGGAAATGGTCCCAGGTTAGCGTGCGCTGCTAGTGTGACATAGCAATGGCGCACTGCTGGCTGGTGCGCCACTACTAAGCCTCTTATCACTAAAGGGGTCCTGGCCACCTCCTAGCTGTGGCGCACCTCACGCCATGCGCCATAGGTAAGCTATGTAGCAGTGGCGCACCAATGCAATGCGCCACTGCTAAGCCTCTCATCGCTAAAGGGGCTCTCTGGCCACCTCCTAGCAGTGGCGCACCTCCAAGCCATGCGCCATAGGTAAGCTATTTAGCAGTGGCGCACCACTGCAGTGCGCCATTGCTAAGCCTATCACCTCTAAAGGGGCTCTGGACACCTCCTAGCAGTGGCGCACCACCACAACGTGCGCCATAGGTAAGAAACTAAGCAGTGGCGCACCACGAAGACGTGCGCCACTACTAGGTTGGGGGAGGAGCTGGCCTCCTGTCAGCACTTAGTTATGGCGCACCTAGATCAGGGTGCGCCACTACTACTTTGGTAACAGTGGCCCACCGTTTCGTGGTGCGCCACTGCTAAGTAGTAGTGGCGCACGGCAGCCATGGTGCGCCACTGCTGGTAGTCTTACGGCTAGGCCTTTTCCTAGTAGTGTACTGTTCAACTTCAACCAACAGAATTCAAGGTACGCTCTCGAGTTTGAGGATCTTCTCAGTACTTTCCCACCTCCCACGGACTCTTAATTAGAAGATTGTGGGGCAAGTGGAAGGTCATCTCCAGCTGCCCGACTTATTTCAGACATCGATTATGTTTGTTTTGTTCTGTTTGGCTCGGTGAACAAACTCAGCGGACAGACCCGTCTAATCTGTGTTGGCTGTTGCCTTTTTTTCTACTCTCCAATCCATAATAAAAGTGATGACTTTAGTAATGTGGTTTAAATTTGATTAATTTTAAATCAAAATGAACAATATTATTATAGATTGAAGGGAGTACTGTAAAAAGGAAAGGTAAAAGCAAGAGATAAGGCTACCGAGGTCCATCGCACAGCCACACCTGCCAAGCCGCACCGGGTCCCTCTTCTCCATCTCCGCAGCGGCGCATACTCCAAAACCCAAATGGCAACGCCCGGCGGTATCAGCACCTCCTCCTGGAGCCTCCCGTCTCCGCAAACACTCTCAAATCCCAAGAAACCTCGCGCCTCTGGCTCCGGCTCACGGCCGAGGCTCTTACATCCACGACGCAGCAACAAGCACGCGGTCACGGTATCATCCACCGGCCAAGGCGAGCAGCAATCCACCGCTGCCGTCGCGGCGCCCGAGGCCGGCACGTCCTTCAGCGTCGAGTTCCTGACGCGCGACGGCTGCCGGCTCGGAATCTCCAGGTACCCGGACTTCGCGTACAACGCCCAGGGCGGCCGCGGCGTGGGCGCCGGACGCGGCGCGGAGGATGGCACGGCGGACGGCACGGTGCTCGTCGATTTCGACGTGGCGAGCCTGTACATCCCGGCCATGTCCGGCGCCACTACCAGGTTCCTCGGGCTGCCGCTGCCGCCCTTCCTCAAGATCGAAATCTTGCCCGAGGCTCTGCGCGGGACCATCGACCGGACGACCGGTCAGGTAACGCCACTACTGCAACCTGAACAATCATAGAAAGTGATCATGCCATGACCAGCGTTACGTATGCGTGTGCTTGTTTCGATCAGGTTGACCTGAAGTTCAGATCGAGGTTCTGCTTCTCGGTCGGGAGCATCTACCAGGCGCCGCCCTTGTTCGTCGACACAACGCTGACGTCCGAGGAGTCCAGCGGAGCCATAAGACGCGGGGCTGGAGAGAGGCTGGACGGCCAAGGGAGGTGCAAGCTGGTCGGGGTGTCCGTCCTCGACCCCATTGGCGACGCGTTCATGGACACCTTCCTCAGCCTGCCCACCGAGTGCATTGCTTACCTGAACGCCACCATCTCCATCGCCAGCGCGAGCTGATCGTGTGTGCCTGTTTCTAGGTCTAAACATTTGGGAATTCGGATGCTTGTTGCTGAAACGGTCGAATCACATATGCTACTCCATATGCTTCCCAGTGCGGCGTTTTGTAGCCTCGTTTTTCCAAGAAAAAGAAACATCTGAAAGTTTCAAAAAATTAAGGAAAACAAATGAGATCTGAAATATTAGTGAATAGTTCAAATTCTAGAGGTATATAATGATGTATTCCACCAACATGCAAAATCTATACTTTACATAACTTGTATTTTAGTCCGTGCAAAAATGAAACAAATGAGATCTGAAATAGTGAATAGTTCAAATTTTAAAATCTGCAAAATGGGTCAGGTTTTGTCATTTCCGTGTGGCCAAGAATACAAGTTATTTAGCGTTCATATTTTACATTTTGCTAGAATAAATGAGTGTCTACATCCATATGTTTTTTAAACTTTTAGATACTATTTTTATTTTTCAGTAAAATCGAGATACATGTAGCCCTACCTACATCTGCACTTCTCGATATACTTCCCTTGTAATATGTCTATATAATTAGTGTAAAGACATAGGAAAATAAAATTATTTCCTGAGAAAATAAGCTAAAGACCAATGATATCCTATCGCGAGACCAAAAGTAGGGAGCAATCTAGGGTCCCACCCTAGCCTCCATCATCTGCCCCGTCTATGTCTAGGAATCGATGGGTCCCCGTATCCTCTGTGTGCCACTCAAGCAGTGGGAGGCGCTAAGGTAAGGTCCTTAAATCTAGAGTTTGGTCAACCGGCAACGACGCTATCGTGCCTATGGCAACATTGTGCGGGACAACAATAAGGTATATCTGCATCATCGCTGATCGCCGATGACATTGAGAAGGGTGGGGAATTGTGTGATCGCTGCTCCCATGGAGTGGTGGCTCTTGTTTTGTGTGAGAAGATATGGATCGACTTAAGGGTTCAATGGCAACGACCTTATGGGTATTTATCCCTTATTTATGTTTTAGTGATGATGACACTAGGTTTAGGGAATCAATGAGACTTGCAAACTTTTATTTGGGGTTTAGTTTCCAAGGATGTCTATGGACTGAGTTGAAGTGATCAAAGAATGAGAAAGGAGACCCCCCCCCCCATTTGAAAGCAAAGAAAAGTGATTGAATGCCTTGAAGATATGTTTTCTATTTTATCTTGAATTATAGGTTTGGCACACTATGACAAGGGGACACTTGATGCTCAAGAGGGGATGATCGTGCCTCCAAACAACTTTCACCAAAAGTTTCATCTAAAACCCTGCAATTTGGAAACTTTCGCAGAATCTGAAATGGGTTCGGAATTTTGAACCCATTCTGAGTTTCGCGAAAATAGCCTAAAAGATTTTTTTTGGTGGACCTTTATATACCCCTTTCTTCCCCAATCACTTATCTACCTCCTAACATGAAAAAGAAATATCTTCAGTATCTCTCCTCCATTGTTGAACACCACCAAAGCTTTGAGATCTCCCCATTACTCCTGCAAAATTCAAATCCCGTTGAAAAATCAAAAGAGGAGATCTGGATCTACGTTTTCACCAAGCCATATCGTGATTCCCCCTGAGTTCATCAAGTTAATTGTTACTCTCGGTTCGTTGGAAACCCTAGGCGTGCTAAGGTCATCCGGAAGCTTCTGGGCTATGGATTTGCTTCAACAAAGTTTGTGATGGTTTGGAGGTCACCTTAAATGCCCACCACAGGCGAGAGAGCTATTCCTTTGTGGGATAGGCTTGGTGAAAACCTCTCAGGAAAGGGAACAAAAAAAAATATCGTTGTCTCCGCGTGCCTCAGTTATTCCTATTCGAGCTCCTTTACTTGTGCATTTACATTTGTGAGTGCCATCGTTCTTGACGTAACTTGTATCATAATATAGGTTGTCTCATCTAGTTTGCATTAGCCTCATTTACATTTCCACAAACCCTAAAATTGAAAAACATATCAAATAAATTTTGTAGAACCTATTCATCCCCCGTCTAGGTTAGCATCTCTATGTTTTCAATGAATTTGGTTCTAGGGTAAGGGTCTTTGGTGGGAGAGGCACGAAGACTTCCCGGATGTCATCAGGAATCATAAGCTGGCTTCGCTAGTGGAGTGGCGACAACGGCACTCCGCGGCTCACTCTTATGGCGTTAGTGATCGTTATGTGGTTCAAAAACCTCGATGTAATATTTATTAGGTTTGCGGTGATTTCTATTTCGGGTGAACTTCAATAAAAGATCTAAATCCTTTTTTCAACAAAAATCATGCTAAAGCCATATGCGACGGGGTCATGGAACCGAGGGTCCCCAAAGCGAAGGCCTAGGTTAAGTTGGAGACTGTGGCCGCACCAAACGGGTGATCAACTTCCACCAAGGTCATGGCAGAAGGCGAGTGTAACTACTCCACCCTAGGTCCTTAGAATCCCTAGAGAATAGACATTAGGTGGGCACTACTGGGAAACGGCTGATAGCCGCAACTTCTCGCATGGCGGGAAAACAAAAGTCCGCTGGTGGTAAACTGAACCACTGATGGGCAAAAAAATAGATCGTCAACGCTAAGTCATGAACTGGTCTTCGCGACGCGTGCTGGTGACATGCAAAATAAAAACCCATAGGCTATGGGTTTTCCTTCGAGACTCGACCTAGGGGGCTAAAAAGAGCGGTAACAGGCATCACGGGTCTACGGCAAAGCAGTTACAATGTCGTAGAAACTGCTTGTCGCCATTTTTCCTTGAAAATCAGTAACATACTTATTCTCATGGTTGTCACTTCTTATAAGTATACCACTGAATAACTTATATATTTATACGTTGTTTCTTTGTACGATGTTTTGCAGCAGTCGTATTATCGGCTTCGTCACGCATACATGATATACCATTGACGAACTGAATATGAACATCCGTCGCTGGTTTTTTTAGTAGGTAATGTCAAATCCAAAACACTAGCTAGGGGAGAGCCCAATGGCTAGCATTACGAGCATTCTTTATATATCACTAACTTGAAATGCAATTCTAAAAAGCGTAGTACATACATCACGAAAGCATTAAGAATATATAAACCATGTTCATAAGAATAACATAGTCATAAGTACAGTAATCGAGTGATAAAGCATATTAATTGTTCAGACCAGTGCAAAATATAGGGAAGTTAAACTAACAACTATTCAAAATTTATCCTTGAGTGCAACAGAACTTCAATAAGGCTCGGCTCCTCTCGTATCGATCAATCTAGCAAAGGGATCAGCCACCGACAAGTTATGTACGTTGGACCTGTTAACACCTTCATAACTGAACTTATATAAGCAAGGTAAATTTTCAAACTAAAAATCAGCATCCCTATAAGTGTTGTTCTTCAGGTCTAGCTGCCTAAGCTAGGTAACCCATCAGATCTTGTTGTGAGGATTTTTTATGCCAACTCTCATTACTTTGAGCACTCTTGCGTTCTGAATAAAGAACCTGGTGACGTTAACATCGGGTTTCCTTCCTCGGTAGTCGTAAATCGTAATTTCTCTCAGATGGAGATCAAGGCATTCTATGCGATAAGTTGACTTATTATGCAGCACATTCTTCTCATCGTCATCGACATGAAACTGCGAAGAGAATAAATTGTTGGATATATGTCCAAGAGGCAATAATTAAGTGATTATTATTATATCTTTATGTTTATGATAAATGTTTACATCACATGCTATAATTGTATTCACTAGAAACATTAATACATGTGTGTTTTATAACAAACCGGAGTCCCTAATAAGGCTCTTGTTTAACTAGCTTGTTGATTAACTAATGATCAAGGTTTCCTGATCACGAACATTGGATGTTTTTTAGAAAAAATATCATATCATTAGAAGAATGATATGATGGACACACACTCATAGTAAGCATAGAAATAAGATCAAATCATTAAGTTCGTTCTGTTGTAGCTCTCAAATGCTTAGTAACCTAATCCTTCGACTATGAGACCATGTTAATCACTAACAGTGGAGGAATACTTTGATGACAACAAACATCGCTTCGTAACTAGGTGGTCATAAAGGCGGCATTAGGTATTTTGAAAGTGAGAGTTGAAGCTCATGGATCTAGAGTGGGATTTGTCCATCTAAATGACGGAGAGATATTCTCTGGGCCCTCTCCGTGACATGGCATCCAATTAGCTTGCAAGCATGTGACTAGGTCACAAGGGATATCATGGCACGGAACAAGTAAAGAGTACTTATCATTAACAAGATTGAACTAGGTATGGAGATACCGATGATCGAATCTCGGATAAGTAAAGTATTACGCGACAAAGGGAGTTGGTAACGAAAGCTTATGGTTTTTTTGATCACAAGGCCATTGTAGAATGTGTAGGAGACAGTATGGATCTCCATGTACCTTTATTGGTTAATGATCGGAGAGATGTCTTGATCATGTCTGCATCATTCGCGAACCGTAGGTTGTCACACTTAAGGTTCGATGTTATTTAAATAGATATGGAATATGAGATGGAGACCGATTGTTGTTCAGAGTCTCGGATTGGATCCAGGACATCATGAGGAGGTTCAGAATAGTACGTATAATAATATTCATATATGGGAAGACATTTTCACGGTTACCGGAAAAGTTCAGGATTTTTCAGTATTGTACTAGAGGTTCTAGAAGGTTCAGAGTGTACCATAGTAGGTCCCACTTGTCCCAGACGACCAACATGGACCGGAGGGGTTGCATAGGCCCACATGGGCTAGGTACACCAGCCCCCCAAGGCCCATGCGGCTGGATCAAGTCGATAGGATCAAATCCCTTGAAAATAGGGAGTTAACTTGGGGGGAAAGTCCCCCCCCTTTTTGGCTGACCTTAGGGCTTGGAGGAGGGGCCAAGGCAACCTCCCATGCCTATATAAGAGGAGGAGAGGGTCAGGGCAACCTCTCAAAAGGAGGTCTTAGGGGGTACATTGCCCCGTCTACTACTACTGGCCCTAGGCTAAGATCCTATCTAGGGGCCGTTGCTGCCCTCGTCGTCCAGAGCGAAGGGCTAGCTGAAATCGGAGATTGTGGCTGCACCAACCGCAGGACGAACTTCCACCAAGACCATAACGGAAGGTGGATGTAACTACTCCACCCTAGGGCCCCAGAGAAGCCGTAGGGGGATAGATAGTAGGTGGGCTCTGATGTCATCTCAATTGGATGACATCGGGAAGTGTAATCTTACGACCTGTCTACTCCCCCACGACCAGGTACGAAAGCACCGACCCTGTACGGGGGGATCACACTGACGCCACACGTCTGCAGAACCACACCCCCAATTTGTATGCTGAAGTACATAGAGAATGGGTTTGCCTGACTAGACCCACGGAGGCTAAGGCAGGGATGACGTGGCCTCTTCACCTTCATAGGATGACATCCCCAGAGAAGCCGTAGGGGGATGACGTGGCCTCTTCACCTTCATAGGATGACATCCCCAGAGAACCCTAGGGCCCCAGAGAAGCCGTAGGGGGATAGATAGTAGGTGGGCTCTGATGTCATCTCAATAGGATGACATCGGGAAGTGTAATCTTACGACCTGTCTACTCCCCCACGACCAGGTACGAAAGCACCGACCCTGTACGGGGGGATCACACTGACGCCACACATCTGCAGAACCACACCCCCAATTTGTATGCTGAAGTACATAGAGAATGGGTTTGCCTGACTAGACCCACGGAGGCTAAGGCAGGGATGACGTGGCCTCTTCACCTTCATAGACAAGGCCACACCTCGCCTTAGTATAAATAGAGGAGTAAAGCAAGAAGATGACAAAGCAACCAAATAAGAGACCAACGAGGACAACCCCAAAGCAATCTCACAGTGCAAACCCTAGGAGCCAAAGCTGAACAAGCTTGAGATCCTTCATCCCTTGCACTCGGAGATAACGAGGCGAGGCGATCTTTTCCATTTCCACCTTTCATAGCCTTTGATACTTCCAAAACGTATCTACTTTCCCGAACCTTTTTGTTATTATTTGCCCTCAAACTTGTATTACTTTTTCTTGAAACTGTTGATTCTTATACAAGAGAGAAAGGACTACCTCTCGGCGATATCTGGTAAGCTACCTCAACTCATTATGCCTAATCAAACAATTCCCTCATGCAGATTTGGAGAAAGGTAAGATGGTCGTAGGGCATGATGTGAACTGGGGATCCAAGCCCAAGAATAAAGCTGGAGGGTAGAAGTCCAAGCAGGAGTGGAGACCACCTGAGGAAGGGTATATGAAGCTAAATGTCGACGGCGCGTTCGTGCAAAGTGGCGATGCCGGGACCGGGGCCGTCTTACGGAACCATCATGGTGAAGCGATCGCTGCAGCATGCAAGGCAGTGCAACATTGCAGGGATGCTACAGAGGCTGAGTTGAGGGCCATAGAGGAAGGTGTGCAGCTAGCATTGCATTGGACTACGCTGCCCTTCACTTTGAACACCATATATTACATGCTAAAGTTCACTTGGAAGCAGAGCAAACAAGCCTGCAACTTTGAACACCATATATTACATGCTAAAGTTCACATACAATCACACAAATGGTCGAAGTAAATAATTTGGCATACAAAGGAACAAATCTAAGCAGGGATAGAATAAATAATAACATTAAAATGCAGGAACAAATCTGACTGTTAACGAGAGAAAAAGAAAGAGAGAGATCACCTTGTTCTTATTCGCTGAACTCCTTTGTGTTCAGAGCTGCACCATCTCTCTTCAAATTTTTGACTAAATTGTGAGATTTAGACTCTCCATAACAAATACGTGTTCCATTTCTGAGTGGTGATCCATCAGATGCTTGGAAACACGCCACCTCCTACTGTCCTTTGGTAAACGCTACTGATCAGCTACAGATGCTTCATCACCGAAGTCCTACCAGCCCGGATTTACCTTCCGGAATACCTTCATAGCAACAATAGGTTGAAAAAGTCAGCACCATTTAAAGAACGAAACAGTCAACAGTTCAGAAAAGGAACATAAGCCAAATGGTTAAGCAAGAAATTTCACTTAACATAATCACACTTCCAAAAAATAATTACACTAAAGTTTCATCTAGTAAACAATATATGATGACCCAATATGCAATATCCATCTGCAGTGGAAAAACCATTAAAAGGGGAAAATACAGACCATTAAAAGGTATCGAGGAGCCCAGAAAATTACTTTAGGCAACACGACTATGCTATCACTTTCAAAAGTGAGATGGTTTTCGCTCCTTCACAAGGCTATGAGAAATAGATATTCTAGCATGAAGCTTTGGGTGCAATATTTTTGTCCAGTATAGTCTTTTTTTCCCTCTTTGCCTTGAACTACCACACAAAAAGCTAGGATAGGTATTTTCGAAGACCGACTTCTTGAAAGCAACAATACCGAGGAATTCTTCTAGATCGTGGGATACAATAGATGATATCAGAGATCGTGGGACTAACAGCGACAAGGAAGAAAGGAAGAGGCACATATCTTTAAACTAAGTGGGAGATGAGAAAAGAACAAATGGCAAAAGCATCGCCCTAACAGGTTAGTAATTTACGGATTGACTCAACAACCAACCAGAATAAAAAAGAAAAGAGATAGATAGTGAGAAGAAGGTGTACCTGCTGGATCAGTCCGGACAAGATCAAGACGACAATGAGGACGCCTTCAACAGATGACGATGAAGCCTTCAGCAGACGATGAGGATTGCTTCGTCCGGCGATCGGGTCGACTCATCTCCTCTCCTCGATACGCCGAGCTCTCATGCCTGCGCCCAAGAGAGTAGAGTGCCCTCTCCTCTCCTCTCCGAGCAAGAGTCAAAGTCTAAGTCACACGCGACGCACGCGTATGGTGCACCCCTGCTAGTATTTATAGATGGGGAGGAGGCCGATTGAGGTGTTTGAACTTCAAAACTGAGCGCCAATTTCTGTGCTCTACAGGCTATTTTCCGTTTCCCTCCATCGCACTCTTCTCTTGTTTACTGGGAAGCACAGCTAGATGGCATGCTAATCTGTTGGAGAGGCTACCACATTGACTGAGATTAAGTGTCTCAGGAATGAAGCCTCGGTAAAACCAAACGTCCCTTTAATTGAGATGTCCTTATTATACTGCATCAACTCCCGATGAATCATGCACACCCAATACTTCACGCCCAGGCTACCAGATGGGACCACCATGCATGGACACAAAATATCTTTCTATAAATACAGGGTCTCAGGTCTATTCATAGATTTCTTGGTATTATTCAATTAACATGAATATATTTAAATGGATAAGCAGCTTTTTAGAGAGAGAGAGAGAGTAGGCAATAAGCATTTTTCTAACGAGAGAAGAAAAAAGTTATGTTGTGTTTTATTAGACACTTGGCATGCAGCAAATTACTATTTAGCCATTCCCCAGCTACGTCTACTACGAGCAAAGCCAGACTTTCTCAGACGAAAATATGCTCCAACTCACTTTGCAACGGCAAATAAACCTCAATTTTAATCTGCGTGGACATACACCAAAGATGCATACAGTAGCTGGAGATTTTATGAATTCTATTCCAAATTATTATTTGCCTTCTTTAACAATTCACAACATATATATTGAGTACTCACGCTCTGCTTCGAAGTTAAACCTGTGAAATCCCAAGTATCAAGCATGTTCAGGTGGCCCTTCATATTTTCACGCATACCAGAAACACAAGGCACCAAAATCAGAATATAAGATACCCATTTATATACATGTATTGTGCTCAAATGTTGACCACCAAACACAACTCATCGGGAAACGAATGAATCTTCGCTAGCCAAATGTAGTGATAAGTCAAAAGCATTGTTGACATCACTTTTTTCCTTGAACTAACACACAAAAGGCTACAACAAGTATTGTGCTAGTTACAGGTTGCAAAAAACATGCCAGCAATAGCTTTTCCTCTCCTCCAGTGGCCTACTTTCTGATTGCTTATCTCTCATGCGGGGGTTCTAGCTATTTTTGATTCAGGCTTCACCGTGAACATGCAGCTGATGCCAAACAAAGCCATCCATCACTCTTCAATTAGTTTTTGATTTTCCAAGTCCTGCGCACATGTCCAAGGAGGAGATTAATTTCTAAATAAAAACAAGGACTTCAGCTAGCACAAACAAAGATGCACTTCTATATTCACAAGCAAATAATCTATACAATTCTTCTATTCGCCAATCAAAATAACACAATGTCTCTGGAAAGCTTAAACTTTTCCAGAAAACCAAGCTCGTTGGAATACTTCAGTCTTGCATAACTAGCTAGATACCATTACAATTTGGTCATGCAAAGTTGGGTGTCATGACTGCCACTCAACAGAAACCTCTCAGGACGTTGCATCATAACAAGAGGTTAGCCCAATAAGTACAGATGAAACAAGACACAATGACAGAGGTTGCAAGAAAGCATCATGACAGCCAGAATGTTATGCTGGTAACAACGAAACCATCCATGAAAAATCTAAACACACAGTAAAACCATGCCTTTATTCCATCTTCACAAACTATAGGTTCGGTTAAACCACAATCTACAATCACTGAATTGCTAGTTTAACAAGTAGTAGAAGCAGGCAACACAGTACATAGAAACCTATGATGTGAACACCATGAGAGCACCATCAAATGCTAAACTAGTTACACGGCCGGCAGTTTAAATATACAGCACGTGATGGTCAGAAAAGAAAACGAATCCACAACACAGGAGTGCATCACACAAGAAGCAACATATAACAAGCGCACGGACACAATTCCGTGAAGCATCATCCGAACAATCATCAGGTAAGGAATAGCTAACCTGGAACCAACACAACCGCAAAAACAACTAGATCCATCCAAAGAGCGGATCAGACCAGCACCTGCAGAAAGACCACGTTCCTGTCACTGATACAACAGAAGAACAGCGGAAACATAGATGAAAAAGGGAAAGGGGAAAGGGGAAGCGATATTTGCTTTCAATTATAACTTACCACACCCGAAATCATAATGGATAAAATCTAGTATTTGAGCGCCAGCACGTACTTGGCCTCGCCCTGCTTCTCGCCTTTTCCAGGTCACTCGGCATAAACCTCTAAGGACGTTGCATCATAAAAGAGTTTTCCCCAATAAGTAAAGATGAAACAAGACACAATTACACACTAGTACTGTTACATGCAAATCCAGGGATCATCACGAGAAAAGGATACATAATTTCACAATAAGTCCATTTCAAATTTCATCATTTGGACATAATCTCTCCTACAGCCAGAACGTTTTGCTAGTAACAATGAAACAATCCATGAACAAAATAAGGCAAACAGTAAAACCATGCCTTTTTTCCAGCTTCATAATCTATAGATTCGATCGGTTAAACCACAATCTACAATCACTGAATTACAAGTTCAACAGTAGTAGAAGCAAGGACCACAGTATATAGAAACCTATGTTGTGAACACCATGATACCACCATCAAATGCTAAGCTAGTTTCATGGCAAGCAGTTCAAATATACAGCACACGGTGGTCAGAAAAAAACAAAACCACAACACAGGACTGCATCACGGAAGAAGCAACATATAACTAGTGCACAGACACAATTCTGTGAACCATCATCAGAACAATCGGGTTAGAAGTAGCTAACCTGGAATCAAACAATACCGCAAGACCACCAATCCAACCAAAGAGCAGATCGGAGCAGCACCTGCAGAAAGATCACGTTCCTGTCACTGATAGAATAGAAGAAAATCAAAAACATAGATGAAAAAGAGAGAAAAATGGGAAATGGGGACGGGAAGTCATATTGCTTTCACTTATAACTCACCACACACAAATTCTGAATTGACAAAATCTAGGATAGTATATACTAAAACTCACAACACCAAAAATACAAGAGAAGTCATGTTGCAGATCCACATAAAGGTATAATACTATAATTGCACATTAACTATGAGAAAGATCATCAGAAGACTAGGGCCACTTCTTTTCAGATTCCTGGCCAGCTTCGAGGCCGTGGATAGCCGAAACCAAAAATAAGTGGATGGCTTCCCCTGAGATTATTTCCACCGAGAAACGGTCACGCAGTGCAAATCGAGAAGCTGCGTCGGAGGTGTTTCCCGAGCTTCTGAGACTTGAACTGAATCGGCAGTCAGAATTGCCCCTATTCTTGAATAAATTACGTTGAGAATGCCACCAAAGTTCGATACGTTTTCCTTTGCCTCGTGGCCTTACCCACTCGTGATTCCTATTTTCACGATTCCGTCATCGCGATAGAGCGCCGCCGCTGCATACCCTCTCCCTCCCCACCCACTATGCCCTACTGGTAGCCGCTCGTCCTCGCCCGATTATCTTCTCGCCCTCTCGCTGGAAGCCGCTTTCCCGGCCGCCGGAACCCGGTCCCCAGGTGACCACCTGACCCTGACGTCCTCATACTCGCCCGGTCGCCGCAGCACCTCATGCCGGTTCACAGGAGCTCATCCTTCCGGCGGCCAGTACCTCCTGTCGTAGCCCAGCACCTCCACCCGCTGATGGTTCCCAACACGTCCTCCCCGCAGGCGCCCAGCTGCTCCTCTGGCCGGCTATGCACATGCCAAGTGAAACTTTCTTGAATCAATTGGCTACCCATGTAGATGAAACTGCGGGAGCGGCTATACTTTGCACCTTGTTCCGTAGACAGCTCAAAATTATAGAACAAGGGCAATAAAGTCTTTTAATGGCTCAGCACATATCATAAGCCCAAATTCCACAAGCCAAAAAGAATAGGAACATCAGTTTTTGTGAGCTTCTATGCACCGCAGTTTTTACCCACCGCAATCCATAAGCCAGATTCTACATAAGCATAAGCTTAAAAGAAAGATGATAAGAAAACTATGAGAAAGATGATAGTAGGAACAATGTTTTTTAAAACATCACATGTAGTACAAGACATTATTGCCAGAAAGACAATAGAAGGGTACAAAAAGAGAAGTTTTACCGAATAATTAGATATGAACTTTAGGACAATTTCAGACAATAGATGTTAAATATTTAATCTGATATTTAGAGAAAAACTAAGCATATCTTTGAAAATGCATACCAGCTCCCACGATATAATCAAAGTTCAGAATATATTGATATCAGGATAGTGATACTGAGAAAGTTATTATGTTGCACAAATTTGAGGGAAGTAAACCCACTACCTTGGCAATCCTCTTGTGAATTTAAAGCATTATGGGTTCAGTGACCGATTCCTCCACTGGCTGGTTGTGCTGCTATGTTCGGCGAACACGAGGATGATGATTTGCCACTAGCGCGGGCTATGCTAGGGAGACCCACTGTCCCCGCAGCTATTCGTCCTTGCTGTGGATGTTCTGGGAAGGCTGATCCAACAAGCTGTCGACATGGGAGTTCTACAGCAGCTGCACCTGCGGCGCACGATCCCATCCATCTCACTTATGCGGATGATGTCATCCTTTTCTGCCAGACAACTATTGTGGAGGCCATGGCGGTAAAGGAGATCTTGCGGTTATTTGGAGAAGCATCCGGCCTCCATGTGAACTATGCCAAGAGTTCAGCAACTTTGATCAACTGCTGTGAGATTGACTGCCCTGTCACCAAGCTCCCCTTCTCCTATCTTGGAATCCCACTAACAATCCAAAGGCCAGCAGCAGCCCAAATGCAGCCCCTTGTCGGCAGAATGGCAGCAAAGTTGCCAACCTGGAAATCTCGGCTGATGCAGAAGCCAGGAAGGCTGGCCCTTGTCAAGTCTGTGCTTGGAGCAATCCCATTCCACCAGCTACTTGTGTTGGCGCCACCAAAGACCATCAAGCTCATGGAGAAAATCAAGAGAGGATTCCTCGGGGAAGGACGCGCCGCTGCCAACGGCATGAGCTGCCATGTCAGGTGTGCCAGCCAACATCACTTGGAGGGCTGGGAGTCCAGGACCTGGAGGGCACGGGCCTGGCACTGCGCGCGAGATGGAAGTGGCTAGGCCGCACTGATAACATCCGCGCTTGGAGAGGCCTTGACCTACAGTTCACAGTAGAGGAGCGAGATTTCTTCGTCGCCTCAACTTCCATGGAAGTTGGGAACAGGCTGACAACTAAATTTTGGGAGGATCGATGGACTCACGGAGATTCCGTCCGTGAAAGTGCACCACAGCTATACTCTTGCATCCCCAAACGCAGAGCCAAACAAAGAACTGTCGTTGAAAGTTTGGTTGCCAACCGTTGGGCTCAGGATATTCATGGCATCCTCGGGGTGCATGAATTAGGACAATACCTCATCCTCTGGCACATGATCTAGCACACCAGCCTATCCTTGGACGATGACAGACTCGTCATGCTAGCAGGGAATATAGCAAATCAGCATATCTAGCCTCCTTTCACGGCTCAACGAATTGTGCATTTTGGAAACTCATCTAGAAGACCTTGGCTCCCCCAAAAGTCAAGTTTTTCCACTGGCTGGCCAATTTGGACAGGTGCTGGACAGCTGAAAGGCTGGCACGACAAGGACTGCAACATCACCCACGATGCCTTCTGTGCGACCAAGTGCCAGAAACAATGCACCATCTCATCACTGTGTGCCCATTTTCACGGCATGTCTGGCATGAGATCTTGTCTTGGCTGCAGATGACATTTATGTGGATCTGAGGCCAATGCACAAGGGCCTGGCATCCACGACGCTACTAGTGCCCTTGATGATCTGGAAACATCACAATGACTATGTCTTCGAGAGAGTGCGGCCTTCAGTTCTGGACCTGTGCAACAAAATCAAAGACGGGGCAAAGTCATAGATCAAGGAAGGAGCAAACGGCCTAAGAGATGTCATCCCAACAACATGGGATGTTCACTGAACCCCTTACCTGTTTTAATACTGATGTGTGCATCCTGAGTGTAACAAATTCTATCTTTTCAATGAAATGAAACTCCAGCCTTGAACCAGCGGCGCTGCTCCTTTGGCCGAGCTCCAGCAGCTTCGCGCTCTATGTTGCCGACAAGAAGAGTTCCCCTGTCACCACAAGCACAACGATGTTTAATACTAGTACCCAAGCATTTTCTACGAAAACGAATTAAAATTCTATCATACAGCCAAAATAAAGCTACAGTAATCAATCAGATTCTTAGAGCACATTCTTCTCTTAGTCATTGCAAACTAAATGTTTAAGCTGGCAACTATATCTCCAGTCATACTGAATCAATTCCAAAGAATGGAATTATATTATGACTAGCACAAGGAATTATATTAAAACTGTTTGTAAACTAGAACATGAAATAAGAAAATGATCCACAAATCTGGCGCTGGAGTAAGAATGAAAGAAAAAAAATTCAAATCATCCACTAAGAAGATGAACTGAGAAAGTGTAGACAATTGATCAAGACAATAAAAGGATCCAGGTCAAGCAGAATTGAGATGCCCTAGGACCAGACCAACTAAAGTCGAACAAAATCCAAATGCATTCAAAGTAGATCAACCAAGCTTAATTGGACAAAATCCATAAGCCTTGGAAGCAGAGTGAACAAGCCTGTAACTTTGAACATCATAAGCCTTGGAGATTTGCTATGTTTGTAAGTAGTGGGGGGTGTAATCGGAACCACTCATTCGCATTGAGATCCGCACTTTTTTACCTAAAAGGATCCACTTTGTTTGGTTTCTACACACCCATAATCCAAAATAGCAAGGGGGACCGGCACCTTTCCTCTTACACATGTATCATTTTGGGCAACCTAGCCTGGCCTAGTCCAGCCTATAGGATTCAGCTTTTCACATCTTTCGAGACATGTGACCACCTCTTTGACCACCTTTTTTGAATCACGTGATTTTCGAGACATGTGACCACCTTTTTCGAATCACTTGATGGGTTCGAGCTAATTTATGTTAGGTTCCATCCCCGCGCCGGACCTCTTCTTCTCTCTCATAACCGTAACGGGAACTTCTCGTGCCTCATTTTCTTCCACCGTGCAAGATCTATGCATTGATTATGCCTATTTTTGGAGATGGTACTCTTTACTGCATTGGCATTATTTGATCAAATATTTCAGAAGGATGTAAGCTAATGCTTCTGCCCATTGATCGAAAAAGAAGATGCCCAAAGGTGATGAATGTCCAGGGCAAAACAGTGCTATACATAGAACAAAGCTGGGAAAAGATATCCATAAATTGGTCCAGGTATAATCTCCAATGCCTAGAAAATGGAGATGCAAGCTGACTAAGCAGATGTCAACCAAATGCTGAACAAGAACCACCGTATGGTCAAAATATAAACAAATTACTGAACAGGGCCTGCCTGGGATCCTGAAATCAGGGGCATGCATGCAGTCCCTGACATGCTCGTGACCCATGCCAGCTCCATGCATGTTTGTCCAATACGCTTGTGACTAATCCAGCTTCATGGCTTCCAGGCATCATTGGCATAAACCATCAACACAATTTTATTATCTGCAATAAAACTTCAAGTTACTTTTACAAAAAAACGAGACTCTGATGGAGATTGAACGGACTACACATAAATTTCGACTCGAGTAAATAGAAAAACACCGAGGATTGCAGGTGAATTGTGGTTGCCTCTTAACACTAACATCTTGGCAGTATTTACCTAAAAAAAACATCTTGGCAATACCATTATTCTAATAAGCTCCTACTCGACTGGATAATGCGGTAACACTGTCCCTGTAAAATTCATTTCTCTCGTTTACTTATTTTTAAGTTTCAATTATTGCTACTGAATACTACTACACCAACAATTCCTTCAGTACTCCATCACTAAGAAAAATATGGAGCATTGACATATGGAGCATTGACAGAAAATTGCATAACAGAAAAAGTTTATTTGTGTTGGAGTATAAATTGCAAGCAGTACTAGCAAAGCAATCAAACTCATGTCCGTACTGTAGTAATACCAACAAAGACATAAAAATAGAAAAGAAAGTGGCTACTGATACGTATGACTATATAAGAACGCTCACTACCTTGGTTGGAAAATCAGTCTAGTTCAGCCAGGGCTACTTGCATCAATTCTAACTCTATACATATTGGACATTAGCCCTATCATAAATAGAAAAGAAAGTTCAACATGTATTAGTTTTCAATATTTCTAAACATTAAAAGAAATTCGGTCCAGCTAATCAATAAAATAATTTTCAACCATGAGTTCTTATATAAAGACCAACGGTGTGTTCGACAAATGGTTCTAGGCATACATTCAAACGGTGCATGCGTGTTCGACAAAATGGTTCTGAGCGTACATTCAAATGGTGCCCATACCGATGACCAAGGAAATCACTTGCTTCCCGCCCTCGTGCCACTACTCGATTTGGCACAGACAAATGTTGAACAAACAGGCCACCGTTGCTGCAATATTTGTGGGTTGGACATAAGTAAATAGAACAGTAGAACCAAATGTTGAACAAGAACCATCGTATGGTCAAAATATAAACAAATTGCTGAACAAGACCTGGCAAGGATCCTGGAATCAGGGGCATGCATGCAATCCCGTGGCACAGAACTGACATGCTCGTGACCATGCCAGCTTGTCCAATACGCTTGTGACCAGTCCAGCTCCATGGCTTGTCAAGCATCATTGGCATAAACCATCAACACCATTTTTATCTGCAATAAAGCTTCGATTTACTTTGACAAAAATGAGATTAGCTATGAGACTGACAGTAAAAAATGTGGAAACCCTCTACAAGAAACGATTAATCATCCATGAACAATCGATTGATGGCAGTAGAAAGATTGAACACCTCATACAGATATGGCAAATATTCATTTTCACATGCATGACACAAATTGGAAAATAGAAAAGGAGCCCATTCACAATCTTTTGGTGCCTACTATGGATCGCGAATGGTGCCGCTTCATATAACAAACAGAGCCTTTACAGATCATATCGATATCACTCTGAAAACTGAAGTCAAAATGAAAATGAGTAGTGTGGCATGGTGTAGTTATTTTTAGCAGGCAACTCTGAATACATGGCAGGATTTGCAACCGGGAATGAAACTTGGAAAAAAGGAACAAATTAATCTTCTAACGTGGCAGGATTATCATCCAATACTACAGCTTAGTCTAACACAAGTTTGGCGAAAACCACAGCAGAAGAATAACAAGGGAAAACATCAGCCGCAGACCAATAAGGTGCCTTCCTTACTTGACGAAGGTGCCTGAACAAAAAGTGGATGGAGCCTGCCATTGTGTTCAACGGTGCCAAGTCTCTTATGGCA
The DNA here is from genome assembly GCA_030979885.1 of Lolium multiflorum. Taxonomy (NCBI): domain Eukaryota; kingdom Viridiplantae; phylum Streptophyta; class Magnoliopsida; order Poales; family Poaceae; genus Lolium; species Lolium multiflorum. The sequence continues at coordinate 177,465,388 of CM061752.1, forward strand.
ACATCTACTAAATATCAAATGAAGAAATGAGTAAAGCATACATAAGCTAAACGTACTTATACTGATCTAGTGGATAATATGAAAACAGATGATCACCATCAGACACAGCCCGACACCATTTGATTTAAACAAACACCATTTCAACTATATCTAATCAACTAAATCATTAACAAAGATAAGCAATTAACTAGCTCAGTTTCACATTAAGCTCAACATCAAAATTGTAGTGCTGGACAAAATCACAACACCATTTCAGAACTAATGAAGCTGACATCTCTCCAACGCGTACATCCATCGCATCCAGAACCAAGAGTGCATATGATTGGAACTGGATTGTCAGAGATAAATTTTCTCTCCTCTGCTTTGCACTCAGATATTTCTTCACAAGAGACTGATGCTAATAGTCATTAAGCCCCTACATGTAACGATGTACAAGAACTTCATATACAAAAATTGCACAACAACTTGACATCGCTGGATGTCATGAAGAGACGTACCTACTTGATCAAGGTTCATCTATTCAACAGAGATTTGAACACTCACCTGAAGCACCGATGCACAGCTCGGCGTCAGCCTCGCCATTCCGGCCGGGCAAACACTTTTTTTTATGTCAGGGAGTGCGACTATCCATACAAATGCGAGTCTAAAAATGGAGCCTCCTAATACTCTTCATTCTGAATTGTGTGGACTGAAGATTGTAACTGTGCCCTTGAGTCCTGGACAGTATGTCCAACGGAGCTAGACACTATGTGAAACAGATCCTCGAAATTGCTCAGGAAGATGCCAAACATTTACAACAAAATCAATTAAGAGGGTGGTTCATCTCTCTTCACACGAACAGGAGAGAAGTACAAACAATAGTCAATCGGGCCACAAAGACTAATCTGAATCCCATGGGAAAAATCAGAACACCATCTCCGGCTACAAGAAAATGAAACAGTGCCTTCAAAATAATTCGGTGCCTACTCTAAATCCCACGAAGTGCACTCCAACCAAATAAAATGTGCTCGTACAGATCATATCAAAATCCTCTTTTCTTGCTAAATGAAAATACAGAGGTATGCAATTGCTAAACGAAAGAATAAAGACTTGCAGAACAAAAGGCAGTGAGGGACAATTCCGTCAACAAGATGCATCAATGAGAAGCAAGCGACGTCTCTAGACAAACGAATGGATCCCAATCCAATTACACGGTGCCTGCCGTAACACACATGAAACGATGCCGAATAAAAACTGAAGATAGTGGCCATGGGAGATGCAGAGACCGGCGACCTTAGGAGGAGGATGGAGGGGCGCGGACGGCCCTGGATCGGCACTTGTTTGGCGGGCACAGACGCACAGTAGCCTCCTCCCCTTCTTGATCGACTACCTTGGGTTGAGGCCCACGGGAGGCCCGAGGCGGTGGAGGCATGGGGACGGCCGCGTCGGCGCAACCCCGTGCAGTGGAAGATGGCGGCGGCCGTGCGTGACCTGCAGAACGGAGAGGCGTCAGCTGCTCGCGATGTGGAGGAAGGAGGCCGGTGGCGCTTTGAGGAGGAAGGAGCCGGGAGGAGGAGGGGCTCACATGCGATGGGGAGAAGCAGGGGCGACGGAGTCCTCGCGTCGATAGGGAGGAGCAGGCGGTGGAGATGCCCTCAAATCGATGGAGAGGAGCTACCAGAGGCGGTGTCCAGGGAGACCGGCGGTAAATGCACCTTTTTTGGGAGGATCAGGGGTGGGTGGACGGGGGAGGCACGTTGCGGTGGTGGGATGTCGGCGGTGGCGCGCGGTGTTGATCTCCGAGGGCGGCGCGCTGCGCTGGATGCCGGAGATGGAGGCGGGGCGGCTGCTGAGTACTGGGAGACGTCCCTCTGCTGGCTGCTTCCGTAGCAGTCAAGCAGCACCTCTCTGTTGCTGTGAAAAAGGATGGAGGAGCGAGATGAACAGAGGGAGGGGTGGCGCGTGCAGCCGCCCGTGCGGCGGAGGGGTCCGACTTGATGGAGGGACGGAGGGCTTGGACCTCGCCGAGGCAGCCGAGCCATGGGGACGGCGCGACGACGCAGGTTGATCTGATCCAATCCGTGTCTACATCAAGCTCAGAACGGGAAAATGGAAAAGGTGTAGAACCATTGGCAAGGTCGGCACTCAATGGGAAACATCACTAGTCTGCAGCCCTATGAATCTCGAGCAGGGAGCTAACGTAGGAAGCAGACCTAGCGCGCAGATATGGCAGCAGATGGGCCCAAATCAGCTCAAAGAGGAAATTCCAAAGACCTCAACTAAATAGTGAAAATATAAGTTGGAAAGGATGGACCAACCCATAAATGGGAATCTCAAAGCAACCTCAACAGCGATGATTGCCACCTCCGTGGAGACACAAAATAGAAAAGCTTTTCTCGAGAGAGAGAGAGAGAGAAGAGAGATCACCTTGTTCCAGAACTCTTCCGTGTTCAGAGCTGTACCATCTCTCTTGAAATTCTCAACTACATTGTGAGATTTAGAATCTCCATAACAAATATGTGTTCCATTTTTGAGTGGTGATCCATCTGATGTTTGGAAAGACGACACCTCCTACTGTCCTTTGGTAAAAGCTACTGATCAGCTACATATCCTTCATCACCAAACTCCTATCGGCCCAGATTTACCTTCCGAAATACCTTCACAGCAACAATAAGTTGAAGTCAGCACCATTTAAAGAATGAAACAGTCAGCAGTTCAGAATATTCGGTACCACAGAATATTTACCAATGAATGAGATTGTAAATAATTGCAGTCTATCAAAATTCATTAGTAGTCAAGTAAGAAAAGGAACATAAGCAAAAAATGTTTAAGCAAGAAATTTCAATTTGCATAATCACGCTTTCAAAAAATAATTACATTATCACTAAAGTTTCATCTAGTAGACAATATATGATGACCTGACCAAATATGCAATATCTATCTGCAGTGGAAAAATCATTAAAAGAGGAAAAGATAGACCATTAGAAAGGTATCAAGAAACTCACAAGGCCAGAAATTAGGCAACACGACTATGATATCATGTTTACAGAATTCATTCAAGCTGGAAGCTGTCATATAGGTTGGTGATTGCTGATGCAATTGAAGCTTAATTTATTTTGCAACTTGCAACCAGCTCCTGAAGCACATGCGCGTGCACAGGAAACAACAAGCACAGTATAGAGATGATCATAAGTAACAAGAATAGTAACAGAGATAAAGAACAGGCATACACACACGCATTAGTATCAGACCTAAAATAAACAACTACACCCTCTCCAATCTGAAAGCTACCGAACTGCAGTTGTACTGGTTACTAGCCACACAAATGAATCTTAGTCTGGTTGTCTAGCATATTAATTGCTAAAATGAACACAAAAGCACCCTGCGAGGTTCAAACTGAAGTTTAACAGTACCAACTCTCTCTTGCTTGAACACTACAGAACTACCAAAACCTTTCTTTAACTCTTCTCTTAACCTCTCAACAATTACTACATTAGACAGCGCATACACTTTATTAATGATCTGAAGCAATAAGAACATTGCTGCATGCCCAGAAAGTTAAAACATTTAGCAAGCCATAAACATCCATATATCTCAACTCTGATTTCTTGATACTTCTAATTCAAGGTTTTACCTTGAGTTAGTCAGAGCGCAAGGGAACTTAGACGGTTTTGTCGATTTAACTTGAGCTCCTGGTACTTCTCCTTGCTCTGCTGCTCCTACTCCGCCATAGAGATGACAGCAACGGCAACGGCGGTACAGAGTGGCAGCATACGCCAGGATAATCGTGCAGGAACAGAGCTGCGCCCCCGGCAACAACGAAAGGCCACAGCCGCCACTAGAAGAAGAGCCGCTAGTCGGGGAAGAGCTCACGACCAGGGGTACAGGGGCAGACTCGCCGGTAGGACTTGTAGCTCGCATCACCTTGGCCATGCGTTGTGACTAGTCAGCCCTCCCGCAGTCTCCCCGTGTAACTGCCTGCATACAGCGATACACTTCAAATCAAGAACATATTTAACAGTTCATATACAAGCATGGCTACAGAATCAAAGCAAGCGGGCCAAGATCCAAGACATAAGTAGTGCAGTACTTTTGTATCCTCTAATATAATGCAGTAGTGGATCTATTTTAACAGCAGCAAGAAGCAGGAGCCAGTGTCACATGAATGATTAGCAGATGATCAATTTTTAACTGGGTCAACTTAGGCTGCCGAACACATGCACCCACAGTGTATCTTCTCGCGGCCTGTTAGGAAGTTGGTGTCTTGTTAGCATCCAAATTCGAATTACTATCCAACCTTGCATACAAAATTCAAGCCTTGACTCGAACAAATCTGAACCATGTCATGCAGTCCTGAATCTACAAACGACAGCTTCCAGAGTCCAATCATGGAGCAGTACAAGCAATGCCAAGAACGTATTTTTAACACCCCGCAGCAGCCTTCAACACACTCTTAAGAAAAGGATTGAGAAGTCTCACCGGCTGCGTGGCGGTGACAGGAGATGGAGCCCAGATGCTGCGTCGGGCTGCGGTGAATAGGCCTCACAGAGGAGAACGCGGCGACCGGCGACAGAAACTTGGCAGCGGTGAAGGATGCCACCACCAGCTCCTCTTGCCTGCAATTGAAAGATTAGACAACTCCTTTCACTGCACCAAACATTAAGATGCCTAGGGTTCATAAATTCCTACATAGCAAAGGTAGTTCTTGGAAAAGACATATTTCAGATAGAAAGAACATATATGATATAATAAAGAACATAACTAAATGGCAGCAAACTCTAATATAGATTAAAATGGTTCATAAGCACGAATGTGAAATAAGAAAATGATTGATAAATCCGGCATTAAAGCAAGAATGAAAGAGAACCCACAAAGAAGATGAACCGAGGAAATGCAGAGAACAAAACAACACAGGAAAACAATACCAAGTCGAACGAAAATCAAAAGGCCCTTGGATCAAATCAACCAAAACCGATTCAGCGAAATCCAAATGTATTCAAAGTAGATCAGTTAAGCCTGATCGGACAAAATCCATAAGTCCTTGAAGCTGATTGAACAAGCCTGCAACTCAGAGAAAAATAGAAGAAAAATAAAGTTGAGTTAAGGCATGGAAAGAGTAAATCTACAAAAAAAAAAACCATGATCCTAGCAATGCTCTATAATTGTGTATACATGTCACACTTGTAACTAGAGAAGATTGGTTTTAGATCCTGTATTAAGACCACCCCGTACTTGTCCTAAGAAGTCTTCAGCCAATGCAAAGAAAAACCAATAAATAAATCTAGAAAAGAAAAAAAAACATGATCCTAGCAATGCTCTAAAATTTTGGATACATGTCATACTTGTAACTAGAAAATATTGGTTTTAAATCCTGCATTAAGACCACCTCGTACTTGTACTAAGAATAAGAATATGCCTTCGGCCAAAGCAAAGAAGAACCAATAAACGCAAAAAATCATGTGAAACCGCCACAATTTTTCTAATAAGATGGCAAAGCAACAAAGGTTAAGCAAGAAATTACACTTTACATAATCACGATTCCAAAAAAATTACATTAGTACTGAACTTTTAGCAAGTAGACAATCAATGAAGACCCAATCTGCAATATCTATCTGCAGTGGAAAATTCATTAAAAAGGAAAAAAGATAGACCATTACAAAGACCAGAAAATTCTAGAACTTCACAGAATAGGCACCATGACTATGCAATCACGTTTACAAAATTCATTCTAGTTGGGAGCGTCATTTTCCAACTTCACAGAATAGGTGATTGCTGATGCAACTGATGCTTAATTTATTTTGCAACTTGCAGCCAGCCCATGAACCGCACACACGCACAGGAAACAACAAGCACAGTATATAGATGGTCATACATAACAAGAAAATTAACAATTTAGTGGACAGAGAGCAAGACATGCATGATTAACAGCCTGTAAGTTGAGCAATACAATCATGAGGAGGCCAAGTAATCAACAAGCCATACATAAAAGCATCAGTACCAGACCTTAAATAAACAACTACCTCCCCAATCTAAATGGTACAGAACAAGAGGGTATTGTTGCAAGAAATGAATGCCATAGTCCTAAGAATACAGTAGGACAGAGGCTGGGGGGGGGGGGGCTACTAAAAGTTGTCCATCGTGAGCAGCAGGAGAGTCTAACGCCAGACTATCAGCAGCAAATTGATTTGGCCATGCATGCTGTCAGGTGGCCTCAAGTCAGTCTAACGTCGACCCAAATCGACGCCTTCGTGACGAGGTGGATCATAGCCTGCATGTACAAGTAAGGTTAAGTTGGTCAGTATAGAATAACTAAATTTGGTCGATTGAATTGAAGAAAAATGAATCTACAACTCAATCTGCGTCCACTATAAGTGAAAAAATTATTAAGCTTGGCCAAGTATGATTATAGAAATAGTTTAAGTGAACTTTTACAACACAATAATATTCACTGGCTACTAAAGATGTCTCCTGCCAGGCTACAGCTGCAAAACAAATAGCTGATGGCTCGTCGCTAAAAACAAACTTAGGTCTGTATTCACCAACCTAAGGTTTCATCTCACAAACAAAGCAACCGGGCCAGGAAACATTTCAATTTAGTTAACTACCAAGTTGGTGCAGATAAGGACTAACACCAAAAATTCTAGCATCTCTAGAAAACACAAGATGGGGAATTGAAAGAATGATCACAGATCAGTAGTTGTACTATGTAATCACACAATATGAATAAGCATGTTTCAATGTTACCTTAAGCATCAGTTAATTTTAGAAAACACATGCAGGCTTTATACGTTCAAAAGTGATAGGGCTGATTTGGGTACTAGGAGTAGTAACCAGCTGTTGTACCAGTATATACACATGGCAGGCTATATACGCTCACTTGAGGGAGAAATGAGCAAACTTGGCATAACAAATACTACTGATGGTAAAATAAAAATATACCTTCTGTTCCATTAAGATCTGTGGGTAAGATCCTAAAAGGTTGGATTAACCATGCATGCATGACACAATGCAGAGTAGTGGCGCCGAGAAGAATGCCAGATGAAGCACCTGGCGTGGAACATATATACATCAGGCACAAGCACTAGGTATGATATTATTTTGTAGATCGCGGAAGAGGGGATAAAATTTAGTAGTTGCACAACTCTAAACACGATGTCTCGTCGCTAAAAACAAGCTTCGGTCTTTATTTCACCAACCTAATGTTTCAGCTCACAAACTAAGCAATTGGTTCAAGAAACACTTCATTTTAGTTGACTACTAGGTGGGTGTAGATAAAGACTAACACCAAATATTCCTAGCAGCTCAATCTCCTTTATAGATCAGATGGGGAATTAAAAGAATGTCTATAGATCAGTAGATGTACTATGTAACTATACAATATGCATTAACATGTTTCAGTGCTACCTTAAGCATTGGGAAATTTTTATAGAACACATGCAGTCAAGATACGTTTAAAAGAGATAGAGCTGAATTGGATACTAGGAGTTGCTGCATCGTATTATTATTAGTAACCAGTTGTTGTACTAGTATATAGACGTGGTAGATTAATCAAACGACATCATCAGGACATGATCTCTTCCAAGCTTTTCCCCATTGGATGTTTTATTTTAAACTAGGAGATTTGCGTGTTTGATTGATCCACACACAAACCAACAATTGAGGGATTATACCTCTCCCTATGGCAGAACCATGTCGATGAAGACAGGCAGCAGTAGCAGCAGGCATGGACCGTCCTGCAGCTAGGCAGGTGCAGGAGTCCTCGCCCGCCTTTCGGCCCAAGCAGCAGGGTGCATGTCGTGGCAGCTGCGCCGGCAAGAGCGCAGCTTGGTCGCCATCCGCAGGCGAGTTGCGCATCTCCTCCCGCTCAACCTCTCCGTGTCCAAGAACAACCCAACCGTGCAGCTGCTGCCTTTGGATGCCAATGTCCATCCATATCAGGAACGAATCACAAGCTACAGAATTTAGGAGAATTAGCAAGCTGGAAGTCAAACAACATATAGTGCTGCTGAATAAACATCTATAAACTGCATTTTCAGGGTGAAATCTTTGGGTGATGACTCTGTCCATGATGAACGACTGAACCAAGACTAAAACGACAAAATATTCCAAGGAAATCGTTTGGCCATACTACTATACTAGCATGAGGACCAGACACTGATGCCATGGCTAGATGGGACAAGGAATTTATGCACGATTTCCTTCAACGTGATAAAAAAAAGGCACACAATTTAGAAGCATTGCATGGTGGAGGAAGACAGGGTACCTCACGGGCTGGAGCAGGTTCTGGGCGTGAGGAAGAGCAGGTCTGGTAGGTGGCAGCAGCGCGGGGAGGCGGTCGCCGGTGGCAGCACCTCGAGCAGGCGACCACCGGGTCTTCCTCCGTGTCCCCCGTCGCCATTCCTGCGCCCCTCCCGCCGGTCTCCGGCGGCGAGAGCCACGGCCGCGCCTCCCTGGAAGTAAACCCGTGGACCTCCATGGCTCGCTATCCATGGCTGCCGCGGCCGCCACAAGGAGCGCATCCTCTTCCGTGGGGTGCTCGTCCAGGAATAGGGCCGGCGCTGCGGTGAGGACAAGGGCGAGGTCTAGTGGAGCGGTGGAGGGTGGATGGCGATGGATGCTGGGTTGGGAGGCTCTGGGTGGCGCTGCGGCGAGGGAGAACGTGCCGGCGGCGGTGGGTGAGCAGCAGGGGCAATCTAGGGAGGAAGAGGTCGAGGAAGGGGAATGAGATTGGGTGCCGTCACGCGAATTGGAAGATCGAAGGACATCACGCGAATTAATTCTTTGAGCGAGGAAGTCGAAAAGGAGCAAAGTAATTAAAATGACATGTAAAACTAATGCGGTTGGTTAGTCAACATAATTTTTGCATGTGATGACACTCACAAATTCACATAGTAATTTTTGCCGTCAAGTCTTTTCTCCTTCTTTTGGCTACTCTTCCGAGCACAACAACGGTACACGTGTGTTGCTTCACTTGGGCCAAACTTGCTAGACCCAAAAGTCGTATACTCCCTCCGTTCTAGGGCTCAACGATGGTCGAGCTGAGTGTCACCGCCGTCACTAGTGTTCTACTCTAGCTATCGGGACAACAGCTCGGCAACTTGTTCGTTGTTCCTGCAGATGATGGTTAGAGGCGGTGGAGATGCCACTGTGCTTTCTGTGTAACCGTTTCCATAGTTAATGATGAGATAATGTTGCCGCCACCTCGACTCTGTCTCTCCTTTTTAGTTCTAGGAGCTCCCGTGAAAGCGGCATCACCTCATGTCAATCATGTCATTGGAGCTCTCGAGCTCACTATCTAGCGGTCCCCCACCTACTGTCGAGCTTTTCTCTCCATAGATCCCACTGTCTCTTCCGCTCTACAACGATGATTATAACGGAGTCTATTTAGAGAGAAACAAAGAAAATAAGTTATGTTAGAGCAAAAACACTTTGGTATCCTCTCCATACGGGCTTCTATTGAGGCCATAAAGCATGCAAAGTACGTGGCCGCCGGGGGGGGGAGCATCTCAGGGAGGTGGTCATCGATGGTAGCACCTCGAGCAGGCGACCACTAGTTCTTCCTCTGTGCCCCCCTCGCCACTCTAGCGCCGCTCCCGCTGGTCTCCGTCAGCTAGAGCCACGACCGTGTCTCCATGCAGGTGAATCCGTGGAGCTTCATGGCTCACTATACGTGGTTGGGGTGGCCATCACCACGAGTGCAGCCTCTTTCGTGGGGTCTAGGGGAGCGGCGGAGGTTGGGCGGCGATATCGATGGATGTTCGGGTGGGTGGCGACACGATGGGAGGCTCTGGGCTTGCGGTGCAACGAGGGAGGACGTGCCGATGAAAATGGCCAAGCGGGTGGGGGAATCGAGGGAGGGGCAGATGCATGTCGATGGGGAAGGAAGAGTTTGAGGAAGGGAATGAGGTGGGCTAGGGTTTGGGTTCATCTTCGGAAGGCGATGTACGTCTTTGGGCCGTTGGATCAGCTAGAGTTTGGATGGTTCATTTTGACCCTTACCTACCTTGGAGGTTGTTCGTGGGATTTGGTTGGGTGAAGACTCCATCACACGAATTAGAAGATCCAGAGACATCTAGTGCTAGTAGTACGGAAGGAGAAAAGGTGCATGGAACGCGTATGTCGGAATTAATGAGGAAGTCGAAAATGAGCCGGAATTTAATTGACGCGAGGAATTAATGTAGCTAGTTGTGGAGTACTACTCCTTCAAGTAAAAAAGAGAACCGGAGTAGCAGCTTGGCATAATTTTTGCATGTGATGGCAACCAAAATTCATGTCTTTTCTCTCTCTTTTGGCTAGCTCTTACGAGTAGTAGAAAACTACTCCCTCCTAACTATTCCCTCCTTCCTAAATAAGGATGGATATTAGTTTTAGTTAAAGTCAAAATTTGTAAATATTGATCAAATATATAGAAAATAATACCAACATCTACAACACTAATTTAATGTTATTAGAACATTCATGAAATATGTGTTTGTATTATATGCATTTGATATTATGAAAGTTAATATATTTCTATATAAAATTTGACTTTAACCAAAACTAACATGCATTCTAAATTGGGGAGGAGGGAGTACCTTGGCCTCGCGGAAACGTGTGTTGCTTCACTTAGGCCAAGCTAGCTAGACCCAAAGATCAGAGAAGTATAAAACCTGATAAGATGCAAAAGATGGAGCCGAGTGTTACCGACGACACTAGGGTTCTACTCTAGCTGCCACACATTAAGCAATGGTCGGCCCGCTATCAGGACGACCACTCGGCAATTCGTTCCTTGTTCCGGCGAACGATTGTCTAAAGCGGTGGAGATGCCACCATGCTTCCCTAAAACAATTTCCATCACTAAAGATGAGACGACATTGCCCGCCTCTGCCTTGTCTCTCTTCTTTACGGCGCACGGCTAAACTGTAATCCCAACACCATATGCCATTTATTTTTTTCAAAAAACCATATTTTAAATACTTTGGTGTTTTTGTTGTGGCTAAATATTGTGGTATGAATACTTCGGTATCCCTCAAAACGTGCTATTTTTTCAAGTATTGGAACTCCAAACCTTTTTTTTTCTGAAACTGAAGTAGTGCTAGCCTACGGATCTACTAGATATTATGGTTTTGTAAGTAATACTTTGGTTTTGAAATCACTGACGTGCCTCTTTTGGATGGGTTCCAGCTGCTGCACCGCGCGAAGGAATGGAAAAGAAGGAAGGAAAAAATTAAAGGAGGGGAAACGAAACGAAACGAAACGAAAGCATTTAGTACTAGACGGTAAAGTCGATGTGCACGCGCGCGCGCGAGAGAAAGAAAGAAATTAATAAATTCCGGCGCGCTGCTTCGGTTCCTGCTGAAAAGAGGAGCGGAACGACGTACTGCAGTAAAATTAATTAATTAATCGACGGCAACTGTAGAGTTGATCGGCATGCTAATAGCCGATGCCTCAATGAATTAATGAGTGAGAGGATCTGATTCTGATCCACGCGCGCGCATGCACTGCACCGCACCGCACCGGCCGGGTCCATTTGCACCCATCCACGCGCGCGCACTCTCGCGACCTCCAGCTGCTTCGGACCCGCCCGCCCAGTGATCGAGCCGCACCGCACCGTCCCTCCCGAGTCCCGACTGCCGCACCGCGCTACGCGCCTACCTGGCTGGCGCCTCGAGTCCATCTCACAGCCACACCTGCGAAGCCGCACCGGGTCCCTCTTCTCCATCTCCGCAGCGGCGCATACTCCAAAACCCAAATGGCAACCCCCGGCGGTATCAGCACCTCCTCGTGCAGCCTCCCGTCTCCGCAAACACTCTCAAATCCCAAGAAACCTCGCGCCTCTGGCTCCGGCTCGCGGCCAAGGCTCTTACATCCACGACGCAGCAACAAGCACGCGGTCACGGTATCATCCACCGGCCAAGGCGAGCTGCAATCCACCGCTGCCGCCGTCGCGGCGCCCGAGGCCGGCACGTCCTTCAGCGTCGAGTTCCTGACGCGCGACGGCTGCCGGCTCGGAATCTCCAGGTACCCGGACTTCGCGTACAACGCCCAGGGCGGCCGCGGCGTGGGCGCCGGACGCGGCGCGGAGGATGGCACGGCGGACAGCACGGTGCTCGTCGATTTCGACGTGGCGAGCCTATACATCCCGGCCATGTCCGGCGCCACCACCAGGTTCCTCGGGCTGCCGCTGCCGCCCTTCCTCAAGATCGAAATCTTGCCCGAGGCTCTGCGCGGGACCATCGACCGGACGACTGGTCAGGTAACGACACTACTGCATCCCTGTTACCAATCCAGCTCTCAAGCGATTTCCTCTGCTACTTCTCCAGTGACTAGAGTATCAGAAGTTCTTGCTTGCAATCTGAACAATCATAGAAAGTGATCATGCCATGACCAGCGTTACGTATGCGTGTGCTTGTTTCAGGTTGACCTGAAGTTCAGGTCGAGGTTCTACTTCTCGGTGGGGAGCATCTACCAGGCGCCGCCCTTGTTCGTCGACACAACGCTGACGTCCGAGGAGTCCAGCGGAGCCATAAGACGCGGGACCGGAGAGAGGCTGGACGGCGAAGGGAGGTGCAAGCTGGTCGGGGTGTCCATCCTCGACCCCATTGGGGACGTTTTCATGGACACCTTCCTCAGCCTGCCCACCGAGTGCATTGCTTACTTGAACGCCACCATCTCCATCGCCACCGCTACCTGATCGTGCCTGCTGGTTCAAGGTCTAAACATTTCGGAACTCGGATGCTTTGCTCAAACGGTTCAATCATATATTCTACTCCATATACCTCCGAGTGTGGCGTTTTGTACCTCCGCCTACATGTAGCTCGTTTTTCCAAGAAAAAGAAACATCTAAAAGTTTCAAAAAATTAAGGAAAACAAATGAGATCTGAAATATTAGTGAATAGTTCAAATTCTAGAGGTATATAATGATGTATTCCACCAACATGCAAAATCTATACTTTACATAACTTGTATTTTAATCCGTGCAAAAAATGAAACAAATGAGATCTGAAATAGTGAATAGTTCAAATTTTAAAATCTGCAAAAATGTGTCAGATTTTGTCATTTCCGTGTGGCCTAGAATACAAGTTATTTAGCGTCCATATTTTACATTTTGCTAGAATAAATGATTGTCTACATCCATACTGTTTTTTCAAACTTTTAGATAGTCTTTTTATTTTTCAGTAAAATCGAGCTACATGTAGCCCTACCTACATCTGCACTTCTCGATATACTTCCCTTGTAATATGTCTATATAATTAGTGTAAAGACATAGGAAAATAAAATTATTTCGTGAGAAAATAAGCTAAGACCAATGATATCCTATCGTGAGACCAAAAGTAGGGAGCAATCAAGGGTCCCACCCTAGCCGCCACCATCTGCCCCATCTACGTCTAGGAATCGATGGGTCCCCGTATCCTCTGTGTGCCACTCAAGCAGTGGGAGGCGCTAAGTTAAGGTCCTTAAAGCTAGAGTTTGGTCAACCGGCAACGACGCTATCGTGCCTATGGCAGCATTGTGCGGGACAACAATAAGGTATATCTGCATCATCGGCGATCGCCGGTGACATTGAGAAGGGTGGGAAATTGTGTGATCGTTGCTCCCATGGAGTGGTGGCTCTTGTTTAGTCTAGTGTGTTATGGGTTTTGTGTGAGAAGATTTGGATCAAATTAAGGGTTCAATGGCAACGACCTTATGGGTATTTATCCCTTATTTATGTTTTAGTGATGATGACACTAGGTTTAGGGAATCAACGAGACTTGCAAACTTTTATTTGGGGTTTAGTTTCCAAGGATGTCTATGGACTGAGTTGAAGTGATCAAAGAATGAGAAAGGAGACCCCCCCCATTTGAAAGCAAAGAAAAGTGATTGAATGCCTTGAAGATATGTTTTCTCTTTTATCTTGAATTATAGGTTTGGCACACTATGACGAGGGGACACTTGATGCTCAAGAGGGGATGATCGTGCCTCCAAACAACTTTCACCAAAAGTTTCATCTAAAACCCTGCAGTTTGGAAACTTTCGCAGAATCTGAAATGGGTTCGGAATTTTGAACCCATTCTGAGTTTCGCGAAAATAGCCTAAAAGATTATTTTTTTGGTGGACCTTTATATACCCCTTTCTTCCCCAATCACATATCTACCTCCTAACATGAAAAAGAAATATCTTCAGTATCTCTCCTCCATTGTTGAACACCACCAAAGCTTTGAGATCTCCCCATTACTCCTGCAAAATTCAAATCCCGTTGAAAAATCAAAAGAGGAGATCCGGATCTATGTTTTCACCAAGCCATATCGTGATTCCCCCTGAGTTCATCAAGTTAATTGTTACTCTCGGTTCGTTGGAAACACTAGGCGTGCTAAGGTCATCCGGAAGCTTCTGGGCTATGGATTTGCTTCAACAAAGTTTGTGATGGTTTGGAGGTCACCTTAAATGCCCACCACAGGCGAGAGAGCTATTCCTTTGTGGGATAGGCTTGGTGAAAACCTCTCAGGAAAGGGAACACAAAAATATATCGTTGTCTCCGCGTGCCTCAGTTATTCCTATTCGAGCTCCTTTACTTGTGCATTTACATTTGTGAGTGCCATCGTTCTTGAAGTAACTTGTATCATAATATAGGTTGTCTCATCTAGTTTGCATTAGCCTCATTTACATTTCCACAAACCCTAAAATTGAAAAACATATCAAATAAATTTTGTAGAACCTATTCATCCCCCGTCTAGGTTAGCATCTCTATGTTTTCAATGACTTTGGTTCTAGGGTAAGGGTCCTTGGTGGGAGAGGCACGAAGACTTCCCGGATGTCATCAGGAATCATAAGCCGGCTTCGCTAGTGGAGTGGCGACAACGGCACTCCGCGGCTCACTCTTATGGCGTTAGTGTGATCGTGATGTGGTTCAAAAACCTCGATGTAATATTTATTAGGTTTGCGGTGATTTCTATTTCGGGTGAACTTCTATAAAAGATCTAAATCCTTTTTTCAACAAAAATCATGCTAAAGCCATATGCGACGGGGTCATGGAACCGAGGGTCCCCAAAGCGAAGGCCTAGGTTAAGTAGGAGACTGTGGCCGCACCAAACGGGTGATCAACTTCCACCAAGGTCATGGCGGAAGGCGAGTGTAACTACTCCACCCTAGGTCCTTAGAATCCCTAGAGAATAGACATTAGGTGGGCACTACTGGGAAACGGCTGATAGCCGCAACTTCTCGCATGGCGGGAAAACAAAAGTCCGTTGTGGTAAACTGAACCACTGATGGGCAAAAAAAAAAGATCGTCAACCCTAGCTAGGAGCCAAAGCTGAACAAGCTTGAGATCCTTCATCCCTTGCACTCGGAGATAACGAGGCGAGGCGATCTTTTCCATTTCCACCTTTCATAGCCTTTGATACTTCCAAAACGTATCTACTTTCCCGAACCTTTTTGTTATTATTTGCCCTCAAACTTGTATTACTTTTTCTTGAAACTGTTGATTCTTATACAAGAGAGAAAGGACTACCTCTCGGCGATATCTGGTAAGCTACCTCAACTCATTATGCCTAATCAAACAATTCCCTCATGCAGATTTGGAGAAAGGTAAGATGGTCGTAGGGCATGATGTGAACTGGGGATCCAAGCCCAAGAATAAAGCTGGAGGGTAGAAGTCCAAGCAGGAGTGGAGACCACCTGAGGAAGGGTATATGAAGCTAAATGTCGACGGCGCGTTCGTGCAAAGTGGCGATGCCGGGACCGGGGCCGTCTTACGGAACCATCATGGTGAAGCGATCGCTGCAGCATGCAAGGCAGTGCAACATTGCAGGGATGCTACAGAGGCTGAGTTGAGGGCCATAGAGGAAGGTGTGCAGCTAGCATTGCATTGGACTACGCTGCCCTTCACTTTGAACACCATATATTACATGCTAAAGTTCACTTGGAAGCAGAGCAAACAAGCCTGCAACTTTGAACACCATATATTACATGCTAAAGTTCACATACAATCACACAAATGGTCGAAGTAAATAATTTGGCATACAAAGGAACAAATCTAAGCAGGGATAGAATAAATAATAACATTAAAATGCAGGAACAAATCTGACTGTTAACGAGAGAAAAAGAAAGAGAGAGATCACCTTGTTCTTATTCGCTGAACTCCTTTGTGTTCAGAGCTGCACCATCTCTCTTCAAATTTTTGACTAAATTGTGAGATTTAGACTCTCCATAACAAATACGTGTTCCATTTCTGAGTGGTGATCCATCAGATGCTTGGAAACACGCCACCTCCTACTGTCCTTTGGTAAACGCTACTGATCAGCTACAGATGCTTCATCACCGAAGTCCTACCAGCCCGGATTTACCTTCCGGAATACCTTCATAGCAACAATAGGTTGAAAAAGTCAGCACCATTTAAAGAACGAAACAGTCAACAGTTCAGAAAAGGAACATAAGCCAAATGGTTAAGCAAGAAATTTCACTTAACATAATCACACTTCCAAAAAATAATTACACTAAAGTTTCATCTAGTAAACAATATATGATGACCCAATATGCAATATCCATCTGCAGTGGAAAAACCATTAAAAGGGGAAAATACAGACCATTAAAAGGTATCGAGGAGCCCAGAAAATTACTTTAGGCAACACGACTATGCTATCACTTTCAAAAGTGAGATGGTTTTCGCTCCTTCACAAGGCTATGAGAAATAGATATTCTAGCATGAAGCTTTGGGTGCAATATTTTTGTCCAGTATAGTCTTTTTTTCCCTCTTTGCCTTGAACTACCACACAAAAAGCTAGGATAGGTATTTTCGAAGACCGACTTCTTGAAAGCAACAATACCGAGGAATTCTTCTAGATCGTGGGATACAATAGATGATATCAGAGATCGTGGGACTAACAGCGACAAGGAAGAAAGGAAGAGGCACATATCTTTAAACTAAGTGGGAGATGAGAAAAGAACAAATGGCAAAAGCATCGCCCTAACAGGTTAGTAATTTACGGATTGACTCAACAACCAACCAGAATAAAAAAGAAAAGAGATAGATAGTGAGAAGAAGGTGTACCTGCTGGATCAGTCCGGACAAGATCAAGACGACAATGAGGACGCCTTCAACAGATGACGATGAAGCCTTCAGCAGACGATGAGGATTGCTTCGTCCGGCGATCGGGTCGACTCATCTCCTCTCCTCGATACGCCGAGCTCTCATGCCTGCGCCCAAGAGAGTAGAGTGCCCTCTCCTCTCCTCTCCGAGCAAGAGTCAAAGTCTAAGTCACACGCGACGCACGCGTATGGTGCACCCCTGCTAGTATTTATAGATGGGGAGGAGGCCGATTGAGGTGTTTGAACTTCAAAACTGAGCGCCAATTTCTGTGCTCTACAGGCTATTTTCCGTTTCCCTCCATCGCACTCTTCTCTTGTTTACTGGGAAGCACAGCTAGATGGCATGCTAATCTGTTGGAGAGGCTACCACATTGACTGAGATTAAGTGTCTCAGGAATGAAGCCTCGGTAAAACCAAACGTCCCTTTAATTGAGATGTCCTTATTATACTGCATCAACTCCCGATGAATCATGCACACCCAATACTTCACGCCCAGGCTACCAGATGGGACCACCATGCATGGACACAAAATATCTTTCTATAAATACAGGGTCTCAGGTCTATTCATAGATTTCTTGGTATTATTCAATTAACATGAATATATTTAAATGGATAAGCAGCTTTTTAGAGAGAGAGAGAGAGTAGGCAATAAGCATTTTTCTAACGAGAGAAGAAAAAAGTTATGTTGTGTTTTATTAGACACTTGGCATGCAGCAAATTACTATTTAGCCATTCCCCAGCTACGTCTACTACGAGCAAAGCCAGACTTTCTCAGACGAAAATATGCTCCAACTCACTTTGCAACGGCAAATAAACCTCAATTTTAATCTGCGTGGACATACACCAAAGATGCATACAGTAGCTGGAGATTTTATGAATTCTATTCCAAATTATTATTTGCCTTCTTTAACAATTCACAACATATATATTGAGTACTCACGCTCTGCTTCGAAGTTAAACCTGTGAAATCCCAAGTATCAAGCATGTTCAGGTGGCCCTTCATATTTTCACGCATACCAGAAACACAAGGCACCAAAATCAGAATATAAGATACCCATTTATATACATGTATTGTGCTCAAATGTTGACCACCAAACACAACTCATCGGGAAACGAATGAATCTTCGCTAGCCAAATGTAGTGATAAGTCAAAAGCATTGTTGACATCACTTTTTTCCTTGAACTAACACACAAAAGGCTACAACAAGTATTGTGCTAGTTACAGGTTGCAAAAAACATGCCAGCAATAGCTTTTCCTCTCCTCCAGTGGCCTACTTTCTGATTGCTTATCTCTCATGCGGGGGTTCTAGCTATTTTTGATTCAGGCTTCACCGTGAACATGCAGCTGATGCCAAACAAAGCCATCCATCACTCTTCAATTAGTTTTTGATTTTCCAAGTCCTGCGCACATGTCCAAGGAGGAGATTAATTTCTAAATAAAAACAAGGACTTCAGCTAGCACAAACAAAGATGCACTTCTATATTCACAAGCAAATAATCTATACAATTCTTCTATTCGCCAATCAAAATAACACAATGTCTCTGGAAAGCTTAAACTTTTCCAGAAAACCAAGCTCGTTGGAATACTTCAGTCTTGCATAACTAGCTAGATACCATTACAATTTGGTCATGCAAAGTTGGGTGTCATGACTGCCACTCAACAGAAACCTCTCAGGACGTTGCATCATAACAAGAGGTTAGCCCAATAAGTACAGATGAAACAAGACACAATGACAGAGGTTGCAAGAAAGCATCATGACAGCCAGAATGTTATGCTGGTAACAACGAAACCATCCATGAAAAATCTAAACACACAGTAAAACCATGCCTTTATTCCATCTTCACAAACTATAGGTTCGGTTAAACCACAATCTACAATCACTGAATTGCTAGTTTAACAAGTAGTAGAAGCAGGCAACACAGTACATAGAAACCTATGATGTGAACACCATGAGAGCACCATCAAATGCTAAACTAGTTACACGGCCGGCAGTTTAAATATACAGCACGTGATGGTCAGAAAAGAAAACGAATCCACAACACAGGAGTGCATCACACAAGAAGCAACATATAACAAGCGCACGGACACAATTCCGTGAAGCATCATCCGAACAATCATCAGGTAAGGAATAGCTAACCTGGAACCAACACAACCGCAAAAACAACTAGATCCATCCAAAGAGCGGATCAGACCAGCACCTGCAGAAAGACCACGTTCCTGTCACTGATACAACAGAAGAACAGCGGAAACATAGATGAAAAAGGGAAAGGGGAAAGGGGAAGCGATATTTGCTTTCAATTATAACTTACCACACCCGAAATCATAATGGATAAAATCTAGTATTTGAGCGCCAGCACGTACTTGGCCTCGCCCTGCTTCTCGCCTTTTCCAGGTCACTCGGCATAAACCTCTAAGGACGTTGCATCATAAAAGAGTTTTCCCCAATAAGTAAAGATGAAACAAGACACAATTACACACTAGTACTGTTACATGCAAATCCAGGGATCATCACGAGAAAAGGATACATAATTTCACAATAAGTCCATTTCAAATTTCATCATTTGGACATAATCTCTCCTACAGCCAGAACGTTTTGCTAGTAACAATGAAACAATCCATGAACAAAATAAGGCAAACAGTAAAACCATGCCTTTTTTCCAGCTTCATAATCTATAGATTCGATCGGTTAAACCACAATCTACAATCACTGAATTACAAGTTCAACAGTAGTAGAAGCAAGGACCACAGTATATAGAAACCTATGTTGTGAACACCATGATACCACCATCAAATGCTAAGCTAGTTTCATGGCAAGCAGTTCAAATATACAGCACACGGTGGTCAGAAAAAAACAAAACCACAACACAGGACTGCATCACGGAAGAAGCAACATATAACTAGTGCACAGACACAATTCTGTGAACCATCATCAGAACAATCGGGTTAGAAGTAGCTAACCTGGAATCAAACAATACCGCAAGACCACCAATCCAACCAAAGAGCAGATCGGAGCAGCACCTGCAGAAAGATCACGTTCCTGTCACTGATAGAATAGAAGAAAATCAAAAACATAGATGAAAAAGAGAGAAAAATGGGAAATGGGGACGGGAAGTCATATTGCTTTCACTTATAACTCACCACACACAAATTCTGAATTGACAAAATCTAGGATAGTATATACTAAAACTCACAACACCAAAAATACAAGAGAAGTCATGTTGCAGATCCACATAAAGGTATAATACTATAATTGCACATTAACTATGAGAAAGATCATCAGAAGACTAGGGCCACTTCTTTTCAGATTCCTGGCCAGCTTCGAGGCCGTGGATAGCCGAAACCAAAAATAAGTGGATGGCTTCCCCTGAGATTATTTCCACCGAGAAACGGTCACGCAGTGCAAATCGAGAAGCTGCGTCGGAGGTGTTTCCCGAGCTTCTGAGACTTGAACTGAATCGGCAGTCAGAATTGCCCCTATTCTTGAATAAATTACGTTGAGAATGCCACCAAAGTTCGATACGTTTTCCTTTGCCTCGTGGCCTTACCCACTCGTGATTCCTATTTTCACGATTCCGTCATCGCGATAGAGCGCCGCCGCTGCATACCCTCTCCCTCCCCACCCACTATGCCCTACTGGTAGCCGCTCGTCCTCGCCCGATTATCTTCTCGCCCTCTCGCTGGAAGCCGCTTTCCCGGCCGCCGGAACCCGGTCCCCAGGTGACCACCTGACCCTGACGTCCTCATACTCGCCCGGTCGCCGCAGCACCTCATGCCGGTTCACAGGAGCTCATCCTTCCGGCGGCCAGTACCTCCTGTCGTAGCCCAGCACCTCCACCCGCTGATGGTTCCCAACACGTCCTCCCCGCAGGCGCCCAGCTGCTCCTCTGGCCGGCTATGCACATGCCAAGTGAAACTTTCTTGAATCAATTGGCTACCCATGTAGATGAAACTGCGGGAGCGGCTATACTTTGCACCTTGTTCCGTAGACAGCTCAAAATTATAGAACAAGGGCAATAAAGTCTTTTAATGGCTCAGCACATATCATAAGCCCAAATTCCACAAGCCAAAAAGAATAGGAACATCAGTTTTTGTGAGCTTCTATGCACCGCAGTTTTTACCCACCGCAATCCATAAGCCAGATTCTACATAAGCATAAGCTTAAAAGAAAGATGATAAGAAAACTATGAGAAAGATGATAGTAGGAACAATGTTTTTTAAAACATCACATGTAGTACAAGACATTATTGCCAGAAAGACAATAGAAGGGTACAAAAAGAGAAGTTTTACCGAATAATTAGATATGAACTTTAGGACAATTTCAGACAATAGATGTTAAATATTTAATCTGATATTTAGAGAAAAACTAAGCATATCTTTGAAAATGCATACCAGCTCCCACGATATAATCAAAGTTCAGAATATATTGATATCAGGATAGTGATACTGAGAAAGTTATTATGTTGCACAAATTTGAGGGAAGTAAACCCACTACCTTGGCAATCCTCTTGTGAATTTAAAGCATTATGGGTTCAGTGACCGATTCCTCCACTGGCTGGTTGTGCTGCTATGTTCGGCGAACACGAGGATGATGATTTGCCACTAGCGCGGGCTATGCTAGGGAGACCCACTGTCCCCGCAGCTATTCGTCCTTGCTGTGGATGTTCTGGGAAGGCTGATCCAACAAGCTGTCGACATGGGAGTTCTACAGCAGCTGCACCTGCGGCGCACGATCCCATCCATCTCACTTATGCGGATGATGTCATCCTTTTCTGCCAGACAACTATTGTGGAGGCCATGGCGGTAAAGGAGATCTTGCGGTTATTTGGAGAAGCATCCGGCCTCCATGTGAACTATGCCAAGAGTTCAGCAACTTTGATCAACTGCTGTGAGATTGACTGCCCTGTCACCAAGCTCCCCTTCTCCTATCTTGGAATCCCACTAACAATCCAAAGGCCAGCAGCAGCCCAAATGCAGCCCCTTGTCGGCAGAATGGCAGCAAAGTTGCCAACCTGGAAATCTCGGCTGATGCAGAAGCCAGGAAGGCTGGCCCTTGTCAAGTCTGTGCTTGGAGCAATCCCATTCCACCAGCTACTTGTGTTGGCGCCACCAAAGACCATCAAGCTCATGGAGAAAATCAAGAGAGGATTCCTCGGGGAAGGACGCGCCGCTGCCAACGGCATGAGCTGCCATGTCAGGTGTGCCAGCCAACATCACTTGGAGGGCTGGGAGTCCAGGACCTGGAGGGCACGGGCCTGGCACTGCGCGCGAGATGGAAGTGGCTAGGCCGCACTGATAACATCCGCGCTTGGAGAGGCCTTGACCTACAGTTCACAGTAGAGGAGCGAGATTTCTTCGTCGCCTCAACTTCCATGGAAGTTGGGAACAGGCTGACAACTAAATTTTGGGAGGATCGATGGACTCACGGAGATTCCGTCCGTGAAAGTGCACCACAGCTATACTCTTGCATCCCCAAACGCAGAGCCAAACAAAGAACTGTCGTTGAAAGTTTGGTTGCCAACCGTTGGGCTCAGGATATTCATGGCATCCTCGGGGTGCATGAATTAGGACAATACCTCATCCTCTGGCACATGATCTAGCACACCAGCCTATCCTTGGACGATGACAGACTCGTCATGCTAGCAGGGAATATAGCAAATCAGCATATCTAGCCTCCTTTCACGGCTCAACGAATTGTGCATTTTGGAAACTCATCTAGAAGACCTTGGCTCCCCCAAAAGTCAAGTTTTTCCACTGGCTGGCCAATTTGGACAGGTGCTGGACAGCTGAAAGGCTGGCACGACAAGGACTGCAACATCACCCACGATGCCTTCTGTGCGACCAAGTGCCAGAAACAATGCACCATCTCATCACTGTGTGCCCATTTTCACGGCATGTCTGGCATGAGATCTTGTCTTGGCTGCAGATGACATTTATGTGGATCTGAGGCCAATGCACAAGGGCCTGGCATCCACGACGCTACTAGTGCCCTTGATGATCTGGAAACATCACAATGACTATGTCTTCGAGAGAGTGCGGCCTTCAGTTCTGGACCTGTGCAACAAAATCAAAGACGGGGCAAAGTCATAGATCAAGGAAGGAGCAAACGGCCTAAGAGATGTCATCCCAACAACATGGGATGTTCACTGAACCCCTTACCTGTTTTAATACTGATGTGTGCATCCTGAGTGTAACAAATTCTATCTTTTCAATGAAATGAAACTCCAGCCTTGAACCAGCGGCGCTGCTCCTTTGGCCGAGCTCCAGCAGCTTCGCGCTCTATGTTGCCGACAAGAAGAGTTCCCCTGTCACCACAAGCACAACGATGTTTAATACTAGTACCCAAGCATTTTCTACGAAAACGAATTAAAATTCTATCATACAGCCAAAATAAAGCTACAGTAATCAATCAGATTCTTAGAGCACATTCTTCTCTTAGTCATTGCAAACTAAATGTTTAAGCTGGCAACTATATCTCCAGTCATACTGAATCAATTCCAAAGAATGGAATTATATTATGACTAGCACAAGGAATTATATTAAAACTGTTTGTAAACTAGAACATGAAATAAGAAAATGATCCACAAATCTGGCGCTGGAGTAAGAATGAAAGAAAAAAAATTCAAATCATCCACTAAGAAGATGAACTGAGAAAGTGTAGACAATTGATCAAGACAATAAAAGGATCCAGGTCAAGCAGAATTGAGATGCCCTAGGACCAGACCAACTAAAGTCGAACAAAATCCAAATGCATTCAAAGTAGATCAACCAAGCTTAATTGGACAAAATCCATAAGCCTTGGAAGCAGAGTGAACAAGCCTGTAACTTTGAACATCATAAGCCTTGGAGATTTGCTATGTTTGTAAGTAGTGGGGGGTGTAATCGGAACCACTCATTCGCATTGAGATCCGCACTTTTTTACCTAAAAGGATCCACTTTGTTTGGTTTCTACACACCCATAATCCAAAATAGCAAGGGGGACCGGCACCTTTCCTCTTACACATGTATCATTTTGGGCAACCTAGCCTGGCCTAGTCCAGCCTATAGGATTCAGCTTTTCACATCTTTCGAGACATGTGACCACCTCTTTGACCACCTTTTTTGAATCACGTGATTTTCGAGACATGTGACCACCTTTTTCGAATCACTTGATGGGTTCGAGCTAATTTATGTTAGGTTCCATCCCCGCGCCGGACCTCTTCTTCTCTCTCATAACCGTAACGGGAACTTCTCGTGCCTCATTTTCTTCCACCGTGCAAGATCTATGCATTGATTATGCCTATTTTTGGAGATGGTACTCTTTACTGCATTGGCATTATTTGATCAAATATTTCAGAAGGATGTAAGCTAATGCTTCTGCCCATTGATCGAAAAAGAAGATGCCCAAAGGTGATGAATGTCCAGGGCAAAACAGTGCTATACATAGAACAAAGCTGGGAAAAGATATCCATAAATTGGTCCAGGTATAATCTCCAATGCCTAGAAAATGGAGATGCAAGCTGACTAAGCAGATGTCAACCAAATGCTGAACAAGAACCACCGTATGGTCAAAATATAAACAAATTACTGAACAGGGCCTGCCTGGGATCCTGAAATCAGGGGCATGCATGCAGTCCCTGACATGCTCGTGACCCATGCCAGCTCCATGCATGTTTGTCCAATACGCTTGTGACTAATCCAGCTTCATGGCTTCCAGGCATCATTGGCATAAACCATCAACACAATTTTATTATCTGCAATAAAACTTCAAGTTACTTTTACAAAAAAACGAGACTCTGATGGAGATTGAACGGACTACACATAAATTTCGACTCGAGTAAATAGAAAAACACCGAGGATTGCAGGTGAATTGTGGTTGCCTCTTAACACTAACATCTTGGCAGTATTTACCTAAAAAAAACATCTTGGCAATACCATTATTCTAATAAGCTCCTACTCGACTGGATAATGCGGTAACACTGTCCCTGTAAAATTCATTTCTCTCGTTTACTTATTTTTAAGTTTCAATTATTGCTACTGAATACTACTACACCAACAATTCCTTCAGTACTCCATCACTAAGAAAAATATGGAGCATTGACATATGGAGCATTGACAGAAAATTGCATAACAGAAAAAGTTTATTTGTGTTGGAGTATAAATTGCAAGCAGTACTAGCAAAGCAATCAAACTCATGTCCGTACTGTAGTAATACCAACAAAGACATAAAAATAGAAAAGAAAGTGGCTACTGATACGTATGACTATATAAGAACGCTCACTACCTTGGTTGGAAAATCAGTCTAGTTCAGCCAGGGCTACTTGCATCAATTCTAACTCTATACATATTGGACATTAGCCCTATCATAAATAGAAAAGAAAGTTCAACATGTATTAGTTTTCAATATTTCTAAACATTAAAAGAAATTCGGTCCAGCTAATCAATAAAATAATTTTCAACCATGAGTTCTTATATAAAGACCAACGGTGTGTTCGACAAATGGTTCTAGGCATACATTCAAACGGTGCATGCGTGTTCGACAAAATGGTTCTGAGCGTACATTCAAATGGTGCCCATACCGATGACCAAGGAAATCACTTGCTTCCCGCCCTCGTGCCACTACTCGATTTGGCACAGACAAATGTTGAACAAACAGGCCACCGTTGCTGCAATATTTGTGGGTTGGACATAAGTAAATAGAACAGTAGAACCAAATGTTGAACAAGAACCATCGTATGGTCAAAATATAAACAAATTGCTGAACAAGACCTGGCAAGGATCCTGGAATCAGGGGCATGCATGCAATCCCGTGGCACAGAACTGACATGCTCGTGACCATGCCAGCTTGTCCAATACGCTTGTGACCAGTCCAGCTCCATGGCTTGTCAAGCATCATTGGCATAAACCATCAACACCATTTTTATCTGCAATAAAGCTTCGATTTACTTTGACAAAAATGAGATTAGCTATGAGACTGACAGTAAAAAATGTGGAAACCCTCTACAAGAAACGATTAATCATCCATGAACAATCGATTGATGGCAGTAGAAAGATTGAACACCTCATACAGATATGGCAAATATTCATTTTCACATGCATGACACAAATTGGAAAATAGAAAAGGAGCCCATTCACAATCTTTTGGTGCCTACTATGGATCGCGAATGGTGCCGCTTCATATAACAAACAGAGCCTTTACAGATCATATCGATATCACTCTGAAAACTGAAGTCAAAATGAAAATGAGTAGTGTGGCATGGTGTAGTTATTTTTAGCAGGCAACTCTGAATACATGGCAGGATTTGCAACCGGGAATGAAACTTGGAAAAAAGGAACAAATTAATCTTCTAACGTGGCAGGATTATCATCCAATACTACAGCTTAGTCTAACACAAGTTTGGCGAAAACCACAGCAGAAGAATAACAAGGGAAAACATCAGCCGCAGACCAATAAGGTGCCTTCCTTACTTGACGAAGGTGCCTGAACAAAAAGTGGATGGAGCCTGCCATTGTGTTCAACGGTGCCAAGTCTCTTATGGCAACATCTACTAAATATCAAATGAAGAAATGAGTAAAGCATACATAAGCTAAACGTACTTATACTGATCTAGTGGATAATATGAAAACAGATGATCACCATCAGACACAGCCCGACACCATTTGATTTAAACAAACACCATTTCAACTATATCTAATCAACTAAATCATTAACAAAGATAAGCAATTAACTAGCTCAGTTTCACATTAAGCTCAACATCAAAATTGTAGTGCTGGACAAAATCACAACACCATTTCAGAACTAATGAAGCTGACATCTCTCCAACGCGTACATCCATCGCATCCAGAACCAAGAGTGCATATGATTGGAACTGGATTGTCAGAGATAAATTTTCTCTCCTCTGCTTTGCACTCAGATATTTCTTCACAAGAGACTGATGCTAATAGTCATTAAGCCCCTACATGTAACGATGTACAAGAACTTCATATACAAAAATTGCACAACAACTTGACATCGCTGGATGTCATGAAGAGACGTACCTACTTGATCAAGGTTCATCTATTCAACAGAGATTTGAACACTCACCTGAAGCACCGATGCACAGCTCGGCGTCAGCCTCGCCATTCCGGCCGGGCAAACACTTTTTTTTATGTCAGGGAGTGCGACTATCCATACAAATGCGAGTCTAAAAATGGAGCCTCCTAATACTCTTCATTCTGAATTGTGTGGACTGAAGATTGTAACTGTGCCCTTGAGTCCTGGACAGTATGTCCAACGGAGCTAGACACTATGTGAAACAGATCCTCGAAATTGCTCAGGAAGATGCCAAACATTTACAACAAAATCAATTAAGAGGGTGGTTCATCTCTCTTCACACGAACAGGAGAGAAGTACAAACAATAGTCAATCGGGCCACAAAGACTAATCTGAATCCCATGGGAAAAATCAGAACACCATCTCCGGCTACAAGAAAATGAAACAGTGCCTTCAAAATAATTCGGTGCCTACTCTAAATCCCACGAAGTGCACTCCAACCAAATAAAATGTGCTCGTACAGATCATATCAAAATCCTCTTTTCTTGCTAAATGAAAATACAGAGGTATGCAATTGCTAAACGAAAGAATAAAGACTTGCAGAACAAAAGGCAGTGAGGGACAATTCCGTCAACAAGATGCATCAATGAGAAGCAAGCGACGTCTCTAGACAAACGAATGGATCCCAATCCAATTACACGGTGCCTGCCGTAACACACATGAAACGATGCCGAATAAAAACTGAAGATAGTGGCCATGGGAGATGCAGAGACCGGCGACCTTAGGAGGAGGATGGAGGGGCGCGGACGGCCCTGGATCGGCACTTGTTTGGCGGGCACAGACGCACAGTAGCCTCCTCCCCTTCTTGATCGACTACCTTGGGTTGAGGCCCACGGGAGGCCCGAGGCGGTGGAGGCATGGGGACGGCCGCGTCGGCGCAACCCCGTGCAGTGGAAGATGGCGGCGGCCGTGCGTGACCTGCAGAACGGAGAGGCGTCAGCTGCTCGCGATGTGGAGGAAGGAGGCCGGTGGCGCTTTGAGGAGGAAGGAGCCGGGAGGAGGAGGGGCTCACATGCGATGGGGAGAAGCAGGGGCGACGGAGTCCTCGCGTCGATAGGGAGGAGCAGGCGGTGGAGATGCCCTCAAATCGATGGAGAGGAGCTACCAGAGGCGGTGTCCAGGGAGACCGGCGGTAAATGCACCTTTTTTGGGAGGATCAGGGGTGGGTGGACGGGGGAGGCACGTTGCGGTGGTGGGATGTCGGCGGTGGCGCGCGGTGTTGATCTCCGAGGGCGGCGCGCTGCGCTGGATGCCGGAGATGGAGGCGGGGCGGCTGCTGAGTACTGGGAGACGTCCCTCTGCTGGCTGCTTCCGTAGCAGTCAAGCAGCACCTCTCTGTTGCTGTGAAAAAGGATGGAGGAGCGAGATGAACAGAGGGAGGGGTGGCGCGTGCAGCCGCCCGTGCGGCGGAGGGGTCCGACTTGATGGAGGGACGGAGGGCTTGGACCTCGCCGAGGCAGCCGAGCCATGGGGACGGCGCGACGACGCAGGTTGATCTGATCCAATCCGTGTCTACATCAAGCTCAGAACGGGAAAATGGAAAAGGTGTAGAACCATTGGCAAGGTCGGCACTCAATGGGAAACATCACTAGTCTGCAGCCCTATGAATCTCGAGCAGGGAGCTAACGTAGGAAGCAGACCTAGCGCGCAGATATGGCAGCAGATGGGCCCAAATCAGCTCAAAGAGGAAATTCCAAAGACCTCAACTAAATAGTGAAAATATAAGTTGGAAAGGATGGACCAACCCATAAATGGGAATCTCAAAGCAACCTCAACAGCGATGATTGCCACCTCCGTGGAGACACAAAATAGAAAAGCTTTTCTCGAGAGAGAGAGAGAGAGAAGAGAGATCACCTTGTTCCAGAACTCTTCCGTGTTCAGAGCTGTACCATCTCTCTTGAAATTCTCAACTACATTGTGAGATTTAGAATCTCCATAACAAATATGTGTTCCATTTTTGAGTGGTGATCCATCTGATGTTTGGAAAGACGACACCTCCTACTGTCCTTTGGTAAAAGCTACTGATCAGCTACATATCCTTCATCACCAAACTCCTATCGGCCCAGATTTACCTTCCGAAATACCTTCACAGCAACAATAAGTTGAAGTCAGCACCATTTAAAGAATGAAACAGTCAGCAGTTCAGAATATTCGGTACCACAGAATATTTACCAATGAATGAGATTGTAAATAATTGCAGTCTATCAAAATTCATTAGTAGTCAAGTAAGAAAAGGAACATAAGCAAAAAATGTTTAAGCAAGAAATTTCAATTTGCATAATCACGCTTTCAAAAAATAATTACATTATCACTAAAGTTTCATCTAGTAGACAATATATGATGACCTGACCAAATATGCAATATCTATCTGCAGTGGAAAAATCATTAAAAGAGGAAAAGATAGACCATTAGAAAGGTATCAAGAAACTCACAAGGCCAGAAATTAGGCAACACGACTATGATATCATGTTTACAGAATTCATTCAAGCTGGAAGCTGTCATATAGGTTGGTGATTGCTGATGCAATTGAAGCTTAATTTATTTTGCAACTTGCAACCAGCTCCTGAAGCACATGCGCGTGCACAGGAAACAACAAGCACAGTATAGAGATGATCATAAGTAACAAGAATAGTAACAGAGATAAAGAACAGGCATACACACACGCATTAGTATCAGACCTAAAATAAACAACTACACCCTCTCCAATCTGAAAGCTACCGAACTGCAGTTGTACTGGTTACTAGCCACACAAATGAATCTTAGTCTGGTTGTCTAGCATATTAATTGCTAAAATGAACACAAAAGCACCCTGCGAGGTTCAAACTGAAGTTTAACAGTACCAACTCTCTCTTGCTTGAACACTACAGAACTACCAAAACCTTTCTTTAACTCTTCTCTTAACCTCTCAACAATTACTACATTAGACAGCGCATACACTTTATTAATGATCTGAAGCAATAAGAACATTGCTGCATGCCCAGAAAGTTAAAACATTTAGCAAGCCATAAACATCCATATATCTCAACTCTGATTTCTTGATACTTCTAATTCAAGGTTTTACCTTGAGTTAGTCAGAGCGCAAGGGAACTTAGACGGTTTTGTCGATTTAACTTGAGCTCCTGGTACTTCTCCTTGCTCTGCTGCTCCTACTCCGCCATAGAGATGACAGCAACGGCAACGGCGGTACAGAGTGGCAGCATACGCCAGGATAATCGTGCAGGAACAGAGCTGCGCCCCCGGCAACAACGAAAGGCCACAGCCGCCACTAGAAGAAGAGCCGCTAGTCGGGGAAGAGCTCACGACCAGGGGTACAGGGGCAGACTCGCCGGTAGGACTTGTAGCTCGCATCACCTTGGCCATGCGTTGTGACTAGTCAGCCCTCCCGCAGTCTCCCCGTGTAACTGCCTGCATACAGCGATACACTTCAAATCAAGAACATATTTAACAGTTCATATACAAGCATGGCTACAGAATCAAAGCAAGCGGGCCAAGATCCAAGACATAAGTAGTGCAGTACTTTTGTATCCTCTAATATAATGCAGTAGTGGATCTATTTTAACAGCAGCAAGAAGCAGGAGCCAGTGTCACATGAATGATTAGCAGATGATCAATTTTTAACTGGGTCAACTTAGGCTGCCGAACACATGCACCCACAGTGTATCTTCTCGCGGCCTGTTAGGAAGTTGGTGTCTTGTTAGCATCCAAATTCGAATTACTATCCAACCTTGCATACAAAATTCAAGCCTTGACTCGAACAAATCTGAACCATGTCATGCAGTCCTGAATCTACAAACGACAGCTTCCAGAGTCCAATCATGGAGCAGTACAAGCAATGCCAAGAACGTATTTTTAACACCCCGCAGCAGCCTTCAACACACTCTTAAGAAAAGGATTGAGAAGTCTCACCGGCTGCGTGGCGGTGACAGGAGATGGAGCCCAGATGCTGCGTCGGGCTGCGGTGAATAGGCCTCACAGAGGAGAACGCGGCGACCGGCGACAGAAACTTGGCAGCGGTGAAGGATGCCACCACCAGCTCCTCTTGCCTGCAATTGAAAGATTAGACAACTCCTTTCACTGCACCAAACATTAAGATGCCTAGGGTTCATAAATTCCTACATAGCAAAGGTAGTTCTTGGAAAAGACATATTTCAGATAGAAAGAACATATATGATATAATAAAGAACATAACTAAATGGCAGCAAACTCTAATATAGATTAAAATGGTTCATAAGCACGAATGTGAAATAAGAAAATGATTGATAAATCCGGCATTAAAGCAAGAATGAAAGAGAACCCACAAAGAAGATGAACCGAGGAAATGCAGAGAACAAAACAACACAGGAAAACAATACCAAGTCGAACGAAAATCAAAAGGCCCTTGGATCAAATCAACCAAAACCGATTCAGCGAAATCCAAATGTATTCAAAGTAGATCAGTTAAGCCTGATCGGACAAAATCCATAAGTCCTTGAAGCTGATTGAACAAGCCTGCAACTCAGAGAAAAATAGAAGAAAAATAAAGTTGAGTTAAGGCATGGAAAGAGTAAATCTACAAAAAAAAAAACCATGATCCTAGCAATGCTCTATAATTGTGTATACATGTCACACTTGTAACTAGAGAAGATTGGTTTTAGATCCTGTATTAAGACCACCCCGTACTTGTCCTAAGAAGTCTTCAGCCAATGCAAAGAAAAACCAATAAATAAATCTAGAAAAGAAAAAAAAACATGATCCTAGCAATGCTCTAAAATTTTGGATACATGTCATACTTGTAACTAGAAAATATTGGTTTTAAATCCTGCATTAAGACCACCTCGTACTTGTACTAAGAATAAGAATATGCCTTCGGCCAAAGCAAAGAAGAACCAATAAACGCAAAAAATCATGTGAAACCGCCACAATTTTTCTAATAAGATGGCAAAGCAACAAAGGTTAAGCAAGAAATTACACTTTACATAATCACGATTCCAAAAAAATTACATTAGTACTGAACTTTTAGCAAGTAGACAATCAATGAAGACCCAATCTGCAATATCTATCTGCAGTGGAAAATTCATTAAAAAGGAAAAAAGATAGACCATTACAAAGACCAGAAAATTCTAGAACTTCACAGAATAGGCACCATGACTATGCAATCACGTTTACAAAATTCATTCTAGTTGGGAGCGTCATTTTCCAACTTCACAGAATAGGTGATTGCTGATGCAACTGATGCTTAATTTATTTTGCAACTTGCAGCCAGCCCATGAACCGCACACACGCACAGGAAACAACAAGCACAGTATATAGATGGTCATACATAACAAGAAAATTAACAATTTAGTGGACAGAGAGCAAGACATGCATGATTAACAGCCTGTAAGTTGAGCAATACAATCATGAGGAGGCCAAGTAATCAACAAGCCATACATAAAAGCATCAGTACCAGACCTTAAATAAACAACTACCTCCCCAATCTAAATGGTACAGAACAAGAGGGTATTGTTGCAAGAAATGAATGCCATAGTCCTAAGAATACAGTAGGACAGAGGCTGGGGGGGGGGGGGCTACTAAAAGTTGTCCATCGTGAGCAGCAGGAGAGTCTAACGCCAGACTATCAGCAGCAAATTGATTTGGCCATGCATGCTGTCAGGTGGCCTCAAGTCAGTCTAACGTCGACCCAAATCGACGCCTTCGTGACGAGGTGGATCATAGCCTGCATGTACAAGTAAGGTTAAGTTGGTCAGTATAGAATAACTAAATTTGGTCGATTGAATTGAAGAAAAATGAATCTACAACTCAATCTGCGTCCACTATAAGTGAAAAAATTATTAAGCTTGGCCAAGTATGATTATAGAAATAGTTTAAGTGAACTTTTACAACACAATAATATTCACTGGCTACTAAAGATGTCTCCTGCCAGGCTACAGCTGCAAAACAAATAGCTGATGGCTCGTCGCTAAAAACAAACTTAGGTCTGTATTCACCAACCTAAGGTTTCATCTCACAAACAAAGCAACCGGGCCAGGAAACATTTCAATTTAGTTAACTACCAAGTTGGTGCAGATAAGGACTAACACCAAAAATTCTAGCATCTCTAGAAAACACAAGATGGGGAATTGAAAGAATGATCACAGATCAGTAGTTGTACTATGTAATCACACAATATGAATAAGCATGTTTCAATGTTACCTTAAGCATCAGTTAATTTTAGAAAACACATGCAGGCTTTATACGTTCAAAAGTGATAGGGCTGATTTGGGTACTAGGAGTAGTAACCAGCTGTTGTACCAGTATATACACATGGCAGGCTATATACGCTCACTTGAGGGAGAAATGAGCAAACTTGGCATAACAAATACTACTGATGGTAAAATAAAAATATACCTTCTGTTCCATTAAGATCTGTGGGTAAGATCCTAAAAGGTTGGATTAACCATGCATGCATGACACAATGCAGAGTAGTGGCGCCGAGAAGAATGCCAGATGAAGCACCTGGCGTGGAACATATATACATCAGGCACAAGCACTAGGTATGATATTATTTTGTAGATCGCGGAAGAGGGGATAAAATTTAGTAGTTGCACAACTCTAAACACGATGTCTCGTCGCTAAAAACAAGCTTCGGTCTTTATTTCACCAACCTAATGTTTCAGCTCACAAACTAAGCAATTGGTTCAAGAAACACTTCATTTTAGTTGACTACTAGGTGGGTGTAGATAAAGACTAACACCAAATATTCCTAGCAGCTCAATCTCCTTTATAGATCAGATGGGGAATTAAAAGAATGTCTATAGATCAGTAGATGTACTATGTAACTATACAATATGCATTAACATGTTTCAGTGCTACCTTAAGCATTGGGAAATTTTTATAGAACACATGCAGTCAAGATACGTTTAAAAGAGATAGAGCTGAATTGGATACTAGGAGTTGCTGCATCGTATTATTATTAGTAACCAGTTGTTGTACTAGTATATAGACGTGGTAGATTAATCAAACGACATCATCAGGACATGATCTCTTCCAAGCTTTTCCCCATTGGATGTTTTATTTTAAACTAGGAGATTTGCGTGTTTGATTGATCCACACACAAACCAACAATTGAGGGATTATACCTCTCCCTATGGCAGAACCATGTCGATGAAGACAGGCAGCAGTAGCAGCAGGCATGGACCGTCCTGCAGCTAGGCAGGTGCAGGAGTCCTCGCCCGCCTTTCGGCCCAAGCAGCAGGGTGCATGTCGTGGCAGCTGCGCCGGCAAGAGCGCAGCTTGGTCGCCATCCGCAGGCGAGTTGCGCATCTCCTCCCGCTCAACCTCTCCGTGTCCAAGAACAACCCAACCGTGCAGCTGCTGCCTTTGGATGCCAATGTCCATCCATATCAGGAACGAATCACAAGCTACAGAATTTAGGAGAATTAGCAAGCTGGAAGTCAAACAACATATAGTGCTGCTGAATAAACATCTATAAACTGCATTTTCAGGGTGAAATCTTTGGGTGATGACTCTGTCCATGATGAACGACTGAACCAAGACTAAAACGACAAAATATTCCAAGGAAATCGTTTGGCCATACTACTATACTAGCATGAGGACCAGACACTGATGCCATGGCTAGATGGGACAAGGAATTTATGCACGATTTCCTTCAACGTGATAAAAAAAAGGCACACAATTTAGAAGCATTGCATGGTGGAGGAAGACAGGGTACCTCACGGGCTGGAGCAGGTTCTGGGCGTGAGGAAGAGCAGGTCTGGTAGGTGGCAGCAGCGCGGGGAGGCGGTCGCCGGTGGCAGCACCTCGAGCAGGCGACCACCGGGTCTTCCTCCGTGTCCCCCGTCGCCATTCCTGCGCCCCTCCCGCCGGTCTCCGGCGGCGAGAGCCACGGCCGCGCCTCCCTGGAAGTAAACCCGTGGACCTCCATGGCTCGCTATCCATGGCTGCCGCGGCCGCCACAAGGAGCGCATCCTCTTCCGTGGGGTGCTCGTCCAGGAATAGGGCCGGCGCTGCGGTGAGGACAAGGGCGAGGTCTAGTGGAGCGGTGGAGGGTGGATGGCGATGGATGCTGGGTTGGGAGGCTCTGGGTGGCGCTGCGGCGAGGGAGAACGTGCCGGCGGCGGTGGGTGAGCAGCAGGGGCAATCTAGGGAGGAAGAGGTCGAGGAAGGGGAATGAGATTGGGTGCCGTCACGCGAATTGGAAGATCGAAGGACATCACGCGAATTAATTCTTTGAGCGAGGAAGTCGAAAAGGAGCAAAGTAATTAAAATGACATGTAAAACTAATGCGGTTGGTTAGTCAACATAATTTTTGCATGTGATGACACTCACAAATTCACATAGTAATTTTTGCCGTCAAGTCTTTTCTCCTTCTTTTGGCTACTCTTCCGAGCACAACAACGGTACACGTGTGTTGCTTCACTTGGGCCAAACTTGCTAGACCCAAAAGTCGTATACTCCCTCCGTTCTAGGGCTCAACGATGGTCGAGCTGAGTGTCACCGCCGTCACTAGTGTTCTACTCTAGCTATCGGGACAACAGCTCGGCAACTTGTTCGTTGTTCCTGCAGATGATGGTTAGAGGCGGTGGAGATGCCACTGTGCTTTCTGTGTAACCGTTTCCATAGTTAATGATGAGATAATGTTGCCGCCACCTCGACTCTGTCTCTCCTTTTTAGTTCTAGGAGCTCCCGTGAAAGCGGCATCACCTCATGTCAATCATGTCATTGGAGCTCTCGAGCTCACTATCTAGCGGTCCCCCACCTACTGTCGAGCTTTTCTCTCCATAGATCCCACTGTCTCTTCCGCTCTACAACGATGATTATAACGGAGTCTATTTAGAGAGAAACAAAGAAAATAAGTTATGTTAGAGCAAAAACACTTTGGTATCCTCTCCATACGGGCTTCTATTGAGGCCATAAAGCATGCAAAGTACGTGGCCGCCGGGGGGGGAGCATCTCAGGGAGGTGGTCATCGATGGTAGCACCTCGAGCAGGCGACCACTAGTTCTTCCTCTGTGCCCCCCTCGCCACTCTAGCGCCGCTCCCGCTGGTCTCCGTCAGCTAGAGCCACGACCGTGTCTCCATGCAGGTGAATCCGTGGAGCTTCATGGCTCACTATACGTGGTTGGGGTGGCCATCACCACGAGTGCAGCCTCTTTCGTGGGGTCTAGGGGAGCGGCGGAGGTTGGGCGGCGATATCGATGGATGTTCGGGTGGGTGGCGACACGATGGGAGGCTCTGGGCTTGCGGTGCAACGAGGGAGGACGTGCCGATGAAAATGGCCAAGCGGGTGGGGGAATCGAGGGAGGGGCAGATGCATGTCGATGGGGAAGGAAGAGTTTGAGGAAGGGAATGAGGTGGGCTAGGGTTTGGGTTCATCTTCGGAAGGCGATGTACGTCTTTGGGCCGTTGGATCAGCTAGAGTTTGGATGGTTCATTTTGACCCTTACCTACCTTGGAGGTTGTTCGTGGGATTTGGTTGGGTGAAGACTCCATCACACGAATTAGAAGATCCAGAGACATCTAGTGCTAGTAGTACGGAAGGAGAAAAGGTGCATGGAACGCGTATGTCGGAATTAATGAGGAAGTCGAAAATGAGCCGGAATTTAATTGACGCGAGGAATTAATGTAGCTAGTTGTGGAGTACTACTCCTTCAAGTAAAAAAGAGAACCGGAGTAGCAGCTTGGCATAATTTTTGCATGTGATGGCAACCAAAATTCATGTCTTTTCTCTCTCTTTTGGCTAGCTCTTACGAGTAGTAGAAAACTACTCCCTCCTAACTATTCCCTCCTTCCTAAATAAGGATGGATATTAGTTTTAGTTAAAGTCAAAATTTGTAAATATTGATCAAATATATAGAAAATAATACCAACATCTACAACACTAATTTAATGTTATTAGAACATTCATGAAATATGTGTTTGTATTATATGCATTTGATATTATGAAAGTTAATATATTTCTATATAAAATTTGACTTTAACCAAAACTAACATGCATTCTAAATTGGGGAGGAGGGAGTACCTTGGCCTCGCGGAAACGTGTGTTGCTTCACTTAGGCCAAGCTAGCTAGACCCAAAGATCAGAGAAGTATAAAACCTGATAAGATGCAAAAGATGGAGCCGAGTGTTACCGACGACACTAGGGTTCTACTCTAGCTGCCACACATTAAGCAATGGTCGGCCCGCTATCAGGACGACCACTCGGCAATTCGTTCCTTGTTCCGGCGAACGATTGTCTAAAGCGGTGGAGATGCCACCATGCTTCCCTAAAACAATTTCCATCACTAAAGATGAGACGACATTGCCCGCCTCTGCCTTGTCTCTCTTCTTTACGGCGCACGGCTAAACTGTAATCCCAACACCATATGCCATTTATTTTTTTCAAAAAACCATATTTTAAATACTTTGGTGTTTTTGTTGTGGCTAAATATTGTGGTATGAATACTTCGGTATCCCTCAAAACGTGCTATTTTTTCAAGTATTGGAACTCCAAACCTTTTTTTTTCTGAAACTGAAGTAGTGCTAGCCTACGGATCTACTAGATATTATGGTTTTGTAAGTAATACTTTGGTTTTGAAATCACTGACGTGCCTCTTTTGGATGGGTTCCAGCTGCTGCACCGCGCGAAGGAATGGAAAAGAAGGAAGGAAAAAATTAAAGGAGGGGAAACGAAACGAAACGAAACGAAAGCATTTAGTACTAGACGGTAAAGTCGATGTGCACGCGCGCGCGCGAGAGAAAGAAAGAAATTAATAAATTCCGGCGCGCTGCTTCGGTTCCTGCTGAAAAGAGGAGCGGAACGACGTACTGCAGTAAAATTAATTAATTAATCGACGGCAACTGTAGAGTTGATCGGCATGCTAATAGCCGATGCCTCAATGAATTAATGAGTGAGAGGATCTGATTCTGATCCACGCGCGCGCATGCACTGCACCGCACCGCACCGGCCGGGTCCATTTGCACCCATCCACGCGCGCGCACTCTCGCGACCTCCAGCTGCTTCGGACCCGCCCGCCCAGTGATCGAGCCGCACCGCACCGTCCCTCCCGAGTCCCGACTGCCGCACCGCGCTACGCGCCTACCTGGCTGGCGCCTCGAGTCCATCTCACAGCCACACCTGCGAAGCCGCACCGGGTCCCTCTTCTCCATCTCCGCAGCGGCGCATACTCCAAAACCCAAATGGCAACCCCCGGCGGTATCAGCACCTCCTCGTGCAGCCTCCCGTCTCCGCAAACACTCTCAAATCCCAAGAAACCTCGCGCCTCTGGCTCCGGCTCGCGGCCAAGGCTCTTACATCCACGACGCAGCAACAAGCACGCGGTCACGGTATCATCCACCGGCCAAGGCGAGCTGCAATCCACCGCTGCCGCCGTCGCGGCGCCCGAGGCCGGCACGTCCTTCAGCGTCGAGTTCCTGACGCGCGACGGCTGCCGGCTCGGAATCTCCAGGTACCCGGACTTCGCGTACAACGCCCAGGGCGGCCGCGGCGTGGGCGCCGGACGCGGCGCGGAGGATGGCACGGCGGACAGCACGGTGCTCGTCGATTTCGACGTGGCGAGCCTATACATCCCGGCCATGTCCGGCGCCACCACCAGGTTCCTCGGGCTGCCGCTGCCGCCCTTCCTCAAGATCGAAATCTTGCCCGAGGCTCTGCGCGGGACCATCGACCGGACGACTGGTCAGGTAACGACACTACTGCATCCCTGTTACCAATCCAGCTCTCAAGCGATTTCCTCTGCTACTTCTCCAGTGACTAGAGTATCAGAAGTTCTTGCTTGCAATCTGAACAATCATAGAAAGTGATCATGCCATGACCAGCGTTACGTATGCGTGTGCTTGTTTCAGGTTGACCTGAAGTTCAGGTCGAGGTTCTACTTCTCGGTGGGGAGCATCTACCAGGCGCCGCCCTTGTTCGTCGACACAACGCTGACGTCCGAGGAGTCCAGCGGAGCCATAAGACGCGGGACCGGAGAGAGGCTGGACGGCGAAGGGAGGTGCAAGCTGGTCGGGGTGTCCATCCTCGACCCCATTGGGGACGTTTTCATGGACACCTTCCTCAGCCTGCCCACCGAGTGCATTGCTTACTTGAACGCCACCATCTCCATCGCCACCGCTACCTGATCGTGCCTGCTGGTTCAAGGTCTAAACATTTCGGAACTCGGATGCTTTGCTCAAACGGTTCAATCATATATTCTACTCCATATACCTCCGAGTGTGGCGTTTTGTACCTCCGCCTACATGTAGCTCGTTTTTCCAAGAAAAAGAAACATCTAAAAGTTTCAAAAAATTAAGGAAAACAAATGAGATCTGAAATATTAGTGAATAGTTCAAATTCTAGAGGTATATAATGATGTATTCCACCAACATGCAAAATCTATACTTTACATAACTTGTATTTTAATCCGTGCAAAAAATGAAACAAATGAGATCTGAAATAGTGAATAGTTCAAATTTTAAAATCTGCAAAAATGTGTCAGATTTTGTCATTTCCGTGTGGCCTAGAATACAAGTTATTTAGCGTCCATATTTTACATTTTGCTAGAATAAATGATTGTCTACATCCATACTGTTTTTTCAAACTTTTAGATAGTCTTTTTATTTTTCAGTAAAATCGAGCTACATGTAGCCCTACCTACATCTGCACTTCTCGATATACTTCCCTTGTAATATGTCTATATAATTAGTGTAAAGACATAGGAAAATAAAATTATTTCGTGAGAAAATAAGCTAAGACCAATGATATCCTATCGTGAGACCAAAAGTAGGGAGCAATCAAGGGTCCCACCCTAGCCGCCACCATCTGCCCCATCTACGTCTAGGAATCGATGGGTCCCCGTATCCTCTGTGTGCCACTCAAGCAGTGGGAGGCGCTAAGTTAAGGTCCTTAAAGCTAGAGTTTGGTCAACCGGCAACGACGCTATCGTGCCTATGGCAGCATTGTGCGGGACAACAATAAGGTATATCTGCATCATCGGCGATCGCCGGTGACATTGAGAAGGGTGGGAAATTGTGTGATCGTTGCTCCCATGGAGTGGTGGCTCTTGTTTAGTCTAGTGTGTTATGGGTTTTGTGTGAGAAGATTTGGATCAAATTAAGGGTTCAATGGCAACGACCTTATGGGTATTTATCCCTTATTTATGTTTTAGTGATGATGACACTAGGTTTAGGGAATCAACGAGACTTGCAAACTTTTATTTGGGGTTTAGTTTCCAAGGATGTCTATGGACTGAGTTGAAGTGATCAAAGAATGAGAAAGGAGACCCCCCCCCCCCCCCCATTTGAAAGCAAAGAAAAGTGATTGAATGCCTTGAAGATATGTTTTCTCTTTTATCTTGAATTATAGGTTTGGCACACTATGACGAGGGGACACTTGATGCTCAAGAGGGGATGATCGTGCCTCCAAACAACTTTCACCAAAAGTTTCATCTAAAACCCTGCAGTTTGGAAACTTTCGCAGAATCTGAAATGGGT
This sequence comes from Lolium multiflorum, assembly GCA_030979885.1. Lineage (NCBI taxonomy): Eukaryota > Viridiplantae > Streptophyta > Magnoliopsida > Poales > Poaceae > Lolium > Lolium multiflorum. The sequence goes on from CM061752.1 coordinate 177,505,932, forward strand.
TCGGAATTTTGAACCCATTCTGAGTTTCGCGAAAATAGCCTAAAAGATTATTTTTTTGGTGGACCTTTATATACCCCTTTCTTCCCCAATCACATATCTACCTCCTAACATGAAAAAGAAATATCTTCAGTATCTCTCCTCCATTGTTGAACACCACCAAAGCTTTGAGATCTCCCCATTACTCCTGCAAAATTCAAATCCCGTTGAAAAATCAAAAGAGGAGATCCGGATCTATGTTTTCACCAAGCCATATCGTGATTCCCCCTGAGTTCATCAAGTTAATTGTTACTCTCGGTTCGTTGGAAACACTAGGCGTGCTAAGGTCATCCGGAAGCTTCTGGGCTATGGATTTGCTTCAACAAAGTTTGTGATGGTTTGGAGGTCACCTTAAATGCCCACCACAGGCGAGAGAGCTATTCCTTTGTGGGATAGGCTTGGTGAAAACCTCTCAGGAAAGGGAACACAAAAATATATCGTTGTCTCCGCGTGCCTCAGTTATTCCTATTCGAGCTCCTTTACTTGTGCATTTACATTTGTGAGTGCCATCGTTCTTGAAGTAACTTGTATCATAATATAGGTTGTCTCATCTAGTTTGCATTAGCCTCATTTACATTTCCACAAACCCTAAAATTGAAAAACATATCAAATAAATTTTGTAGAACCTATTCATCCCCCGTCTAGGTTAGCATCTCTATGTTTTCAATGACTTTGGTTCTAGGGTAAGGGTCCTTGGTGGGAGAGGCACGAAGACTTCCCGGATGTCATCAGGAATCATAAGCCGGCTTCGCTAGTGGAGTGGCGACAACGGCACTCCGCGGCTCACTCTTATGGCGTTAGTGTGATCGTGATGTGGTTCAAAAACCTCGATGTAATATTTATTAGGTTTGCGGTGATTTCTATTTCGGGTGAACTTCTATAAAAGATCTAAATCCTTTTTTCAACAAAAATCATGCTAAAGCCATATGCGACGGGGTCATGGAACCGAGGGTCCCCAAAGCGAAGGCCTAGGTTAAGTAGGAGACTGTGGCCGCACCAAACGGGTGATCAACTTCCACCAAGGTCATGGCGGAAGGCGAGTGTAACTACTCCACCCTAGGTCCTTAGAATCCCTAGAGAATAGACATTAGGTGGGCACTACTGGGAAACGGCTGATAGCCGCAACTTCTCGCATGGCGGGAAAACAAAAGTCCGTTGTGGTAAACTGAACCACTGATGGGCAAAAAAAAAAGATCGTCAACCCTAGGAGCCAAAGCTGAACAAGCTTGAGATCCTTCATCCCTTGCACTCGGAGATAACGAGGCGAGGCGATCTTTTCCATTTCCACCTTTCATAGCCTTTGATACTTCCAAAACGTATCTACTTTCCCGAACCTTTTTGTTATTATTTGCCCTCAAACTTGTATTACTTTTTCTTGAAACTGTTGATTCTTATACAAGAGAGAAAGGACTACCTCTCGGCGATATCTGGTAAGCTACCTCAACTCATTATGCCTAATCAAACAATTCCCTCATGCAGATTTGGAGAAAGGTAAGATGGTCGTAGGGCATGATGTGAACTGGGGATCCAAGCCCAAGAATAAAGCTGGAGGGTAGAAGTCCAAGCAGGAGTGGAGACCACCTGAGGAAGGGTATATGAAGCTAAATGTCGACGGCGCGTTCGTGCAAAGTGGCGATGCCGGGACCGGGGCCGTCTTACGGAACCATCATGGTGAAGCGATCGCTGCAGCATGCAAGGCAGTGCAACATTGCAGGGATGCTACAGAGGCTGAGTTGAGGGCCATAGAGGAAGGTGTGCAGCTAGCATTGCATTGGACTACGCTGCCCTTCACTTTGAACACCATATATTACATGCTAAAGTTCACTTGGAAGCAGAGCAAACAAGCCTGCAACTTTGAACACCATATATTACATGCTAAAGTTCACATACAATCACACAAATGGTCGAAGTAAATAATTTGGCATACAAAGGAACAAATCTAAGCAGGGATAGAATAAATAATAACATTAAAATGCAGGAACAAATCTGACTGTTAACGAGAGAAAAAGAAAGAGAGAGATCACCTTGTTCTTATTCGCTGAACTCCTTTGTGTTCAGAGCTGCACCATCTCTCTTCAAATTTTTGACTAAATTGTGAGATTTAGACTCTCCATAACAAATACGTGTTCCATTTCTGAGTGGTGATCCATCAGATGCTTGGAAACACGCCACCTCCTACTGTCCTTTGGTAAACGCTACTGATCAGCTACAGATGCTTCATCACCGAAGTCCTACCAGCCCGGATTTACCTTCCGGAATACCTTCATAGCAACAATAGGTTGAAAAAGTCAGCACCATTTAAAGAACGAAACAGTCAACAGTTCAGAAAAGGAACATAAGCCAAATGGTTAAGCAAGAAATTTCACTTAACATAATCACACTTCCAAAAAATAATTACACTAAAGTTTCATCTAGTAAACAATATATGATGACCCAATATGCAATATCCATCTGCAGTGGAAAAACCATTAAAAGGGGAAAATACAGACCATTAAAAGGTATCGAGGAGCCCAGAAAATTACTTTAGGCAACACGACTATGCTATCACTTTCAAAAGTGAGATGGTTTTCGCTCCTTCACAAGGCTATGAGAAATAGATATTCTAGCATGAAGCTTTGGGTGCAATATTTTTGTCCAGTATAGTCTTTTTTTCCCTCTTTGCCTTGAACTACCACACAAAAAGCTAGGATAGGTATTTTCGAAGACCGACTTCTTGAAAGCAACAATACCGAGGAATTCTTCTAGATCGTGGGATACAATAGATGATATCAGAGATCGTGGGACTAACAGCGACAAGGAAGAAAGGAAGAGGCACATATCTTTAAACTAAGTGGGAGATGAGAAAAGAACAAATGGCAAAAGCATCGCCCTAACAGGTTAGTAATTTACGGATTGACTCAACAACCAACCAGAATAAAAAAGAAAAGAGATAGATAGTGAGAAGAAGGTGTACCTGCTGGATCAGTCCGGACAAGATCAAGACGACAATGAGGACGCCTTCAACAGATGACGATGAAGCCTTCAGCAGACGATGAGGATTGCTTCGTCCGGCGATCGGGTCGACTCATCTCCTCTCCTCGATACGCCGAGCTCTCATGCCTGCGCCCAAGAGAGTAGAGTGCCCTCTCCTCTCCTCTCCGAGCAAGAGTCAAAGTCTAAGTCACACGCGACGCACGCGTATGGTGCACCCCTGCTAGTATTTATAGATGGGGAGGAGGCCGATTGAGGTGTTTGAACTTCAAAACTGAGCGCCAATTTCTGTGCTCTACAGGCTATTTTCCGTTTCCCTCCATCGCACTCTTCTCTTGTTTACTGGGAAGCACAGCTAGATGGCATGCTAATCTGTTGGAGAGGCTACCACATTGACTGAGATTAAGTGTCTCAGGAATGAAGCCTCGGTAAAACCAAACGTCCCTTTAATTGAGATGTCCTTATTATACTGCATCAACTCCCGATGAATCATGCACACCCAATACTTCACGCCCAGGCTACCAGATGGGACCACCATGCATGGACACAAAATATCTTTCTATAAATACAGGGTCTCAGGTCTATTCATAGATTTCTTGGTATTATTCAATTAACATGAATATATTTAAATGGATAAGCAGCTTTTTAGAGAGAGAGAGAGAGTAGGCAATAAGCATTTTTCTAACGAGAGAAGAAAAAAGTTATGTTGTGTTTTATTAGACACTTGGCATGCAGCAAATTACTATTTAGCCATTCCCCAGCTACGTCTACTACGAGCAAAGCCAGACTTTCTCAGACGAAAATATGCTCCAACTCACTTTGCAACGGCAAATAAACCTCAATTTTAATCTGCGTGGACATACACCAAAGATGCATACAGTAGCTGGAGATTTTATGAATTCTATTCCAAATTATTATTTGCCTTCTTTAACAATTCACAACATATATATTGAGTACTCACGCTCTGCTTCGAAGTTAAACCTGTGAAATCCCAAGTATCAAGCATGTTCAGGTGGCCCTTCATATTTTCACGCATACCAGAAACACAAGGCACCAAAATCAGAATATAAGATACCCATTTATATACATGTATTGTGCTCAAATGTTGACCACCAAACACAACTCATCGGGAAACGAATGAATCTTCGCTAGCCAAATGTAGTGATAAGTCAAAAGCATTGTTGACATCACTTTTTTCCTTGAACTAACACACAAAAGGCTACAACAAGTATTGTGCTAGTTACAGGTTGCAAAAAACATGCCAGCAATAGCTTTTCCTCTCCTCCAGTGGCCTACTTTCTGATTGCTTATCTCTCATGCGGGGGTTCTAGCTATTTTTGATTCAGGCTTCACCGTGAACATGCAGCTGATGCCAAACAAAGCCATCCATCACTCTTCAATTAGTTTTTGATTTTCCAAGTCCTGCGCACATGTCCAAGGAGGAGATTAATTTCTAAATAAAAACAAGGACTTCAGCTAGCACAAACAAAGATGCACTTCTATATTCACAAGCAAATAATCTATACAATTCTTCTATTCGCCAATCAAAATAACACAATGTCTCTGGAAAGCTTAAACTTTTCCAGAAAACCAAGCTCGTTGGAATACTTCAGTCTTGCATAACTAGCTAGATACCATTACAATTTGGTCATGCAAAGTTGGGTGTCATGACTGCCACTCAACAGAAACCTCTCAGGACGTTGCATCATAACAAGAGGTTAGCCCAATAAGTACAGATGAAACAAGACACAATGACAGAGGTTGCAAGAAAGCATCATGACAGCCAGAATGTTATGCTGGTAACAACGAAACCATCCATGAAAAATCTAAACACACAGTAAAACCATGCCTTTATTCCATCTTCACAAACTATAGGTTCGGTTAAACCACAATCTACAATCACTGAATTGCTAGTTTAACAAGTAGTAGAAGCAGGCAACACAGTACATAGAAACCTATGATGTGAACACCATGAGAGCACCATCAAATGCTAAACTAGTTACACGGCCGGCAGTTTAAATATACAGCACGTGATGGTCAGAAAAGAAAACGAATCCACAACACAGGAGTGCATCACACAAGAAGCAACATATAACAAGCGCACGGACACAATTCCGTGAAGCATCATCCGAACAATCATCAGGTAAGGAATAGCTAACCTGGAACCAACACAACCGCAAAAACAACTAGATCCATCCAAAGAGCGGATCAGACCAGCACCTGCAGAAAGACCACGTTCCTGTCACTGATACAACAGAAGAACAGCGGAAACATAGATGAAAAAGGGAAAGGGGAAAGGGGAAGCGATATTTGCTTTCAATTATAACTTACCACACCCGAAATCATAATGGATAAAATCTAGTATTTGAGCGCCAGCACGTACTTGGCCTCGCCCTGCTTCTCGCCTTTTCCAGGTCACTCGGCATAAACCTCTAAGGACGTTGCATCATAAAAGAGTTTTCCCCAATAAGTAAAGATGAAACAAGACACAATTACACACTAGTACTGTTACATGCAAATCCAGGGATCATCACGAGAAAAGGATACATAATTTCACAATAAGTCCATTTCAAATTTCATCATTTGGACATAATCTCTCCTACAGCCAGAACGTTTTGCTAGTAACAATGAAACAATCCATGAACAAAATAAGGCAAACAGTAAAACCATGCCTTTTTTCCAGCTTCATAATCTATAGATTCGATCGGTTAAACCACAATCTACAATCACTGAATTACAAGTTCAACAGTAGTAGAAGCAAGGACCACAGTATATAGAAACCTATGTTGTGAACACCATGATACCACCATCAAATGCTAAGCTAGTTTCATGGCAAGCAGTTCAAATATACAGCACACGGTGGTCAGAAAAAAACAAAACCACAACACAGGACTGCATCACGGAAGAAGCAACATATAACTAGTGCACAGACACAATTCTGTGAACCATCATCAGAACAATCGGGTTAGAAGTAGCTAACCTGGAATCAAACAATACCGCAAGACCACCAATCCAACCAAAGAGCAGATCGGAGCAGCACCTGCAGAAAGATCACGTTCCTGTCACTGATAGAATAGAAGAAAATCAAAAACATAGATGAAAAAGAGAGAAAAATGGGAAATGGGGACGGGAAGTCATATTGCTTTCACTTATAACTCACCACACACAAATTCTGAATTGACAAAATCTAGGATAGTATATACTAAAACTCACAACACCAAAAATACAAGAGAAGTCATGTTGCAGATCCACATAAAGGTATAATACTATAATTGCACATTAACTATGAGAAAGATCATCAGAAGACTAGGGCCACTTCTTTTCAGATTCCTGGCCAGCTTCGAGGCCGTGGATAGCCGAAACCAAAAATAAGTGGATGGCTTCCCCTGAGATTATTTCCACCGAGAAACGGTCACGCAGTGCAAATCGAGAAGCTGCGTCGGAGGTGTTTCCCGAGCTTCTGAGACTTGAACTGAATCGGCAGTCAGAATTGCCCCTATTCTTGAATAAATTACGTTGAGAATGCCACCAAAGTTCGATACGTTTTCCTTTGCCTCGTGGCCTTACCCACTCGTGATTCCTATTTTCACGATTCCGTCATCGCGATAGAGCGCCGCCGCTGCATACCCTCTCCCTCCCCACCCACTATGCCCTACTGGTAGCCGCTCGTCCTCGCCCGATTATCTTCTCGCCCTCTCGCTGGAAGCCGCTTTCCCGGCCGCCGGAACCCGGTCCCCAGGTGACCACCTGACCCTGACGTCCTCATACTCGCCCGGTCGCCGCAGCACCTCATGCCGGTTCACAGGAGCTCATCCTTCCGGCGGCCAGTACCTCCTGTCGTAGCCCAGCACCTCCACCCGCTGATGGTTCCCAACACGTCCTCCCCGCAGGCGCCCAGCTGCTCCTCTGGCCGGCTATGCACATGCCAAGTGAAACTTTCTTGAATCAATTGGCTACCCATGTAGATGAAACTGCGGGAGCGGCTATACTTTGCACCTTGTTCCGTAGACAGCTCAAAATTATAGAACAAGGGCAATAAAGTCTTTTAATGGCTCAGCACATATCATAAGCCCAAATTCCACAAGCCAAAAAGAATAGGAACATCAGTTTTTGTGAGCTTCTATGCACCGCAGTTTTTACCCACCGCAATCCATAAGCCAGATTCTACATAAGCATAAGCTTAAAAGAAAGATGATAAGAAAACTATGAGAAAGATGATAGTAGGAACAATGTTTTTTAAAACATCACATGTAGTACAAGACATTATTGCCAGAAAGACAATAGAAGGGTACAAAAAGAGAAGTTTTACCGAATAATTAGATATGAACTTTAGGACAATTTCAGACAATAGATGTTAAATATTTAATCTGATATTTAGAGAAAAACTAAGCATATCTTTGAAAATGCATACCAGCTCCCACGATATAATCAAAGTTCAGAATATATTGATATCAGGATAGTGATACTGAGAAAGTTATTATGTTGCACAAATTTGAGGGAAGTAAACCCACTACCTTGGCAATCCTCTTGTGAATTTAAAGCATTATGGGTTCAGTGACCGATTCCTCCACTGGCTGGTTGTGCTGCTATGTTCGGCGAACACGAGGATGATGATTTGCCACTAGCGCGGGCTATGCTAGGGAGACCCACTGTCCCCGCAGCTATTCGTCCTTGCTGTGGATGTTCTGGGAAGGCTGATCCAACAAGCTGTCGACATGGGAGTTCTACAGCAGCTGCACCTGCGGCGCACGATCCCATCCATCTCACTTATGCGGATGATGTCATCCTTTTCTGCCAGACAACTATTGTGGAGGCCATGGCGGTAAAGGAGATCTTGCGGTTATTTGGAGAAGCATCCGGCCTCCATGTGAACTATGCCAAGAGTTCAGCAACTTTGATCAACTGCTGTGAGATTGACTGCCCTGTCACCAAGCTCCCCTTCTCCTATCTTGGAATCCCACTAACAATCCAAAGGCCAGCAGCAGCCCAAATGCAGCCCCTTGTCGGCAGAATGGCAGCAAAGTTGCCAACCTGGAAATCTCGGCTGATGCAGAAGCCAGGAAGGCTGGCCCTTGTCAAGTCTGTGCTTGGAGCAATCCCATTCCACCAGCTACTTGTGTTGGCGCCACCAAAGACCATCAAGCTCATGGAGAAAATCAAGAGAGGATTCCTCGGGGAAGGACGCGCCGCTGCCAACGGCATGAGCTGCCATGTCAGGTGTGCCAGCCAACATCACTTGGAGGGCTGGGAGTCCAGGACCTGGAGGGCACGGGCCTGGCACTGCGCGCGAGATGGAAGTGGCTAGGCCGCACTGATAACATCCGCGCTTGGAGAGGCCTTGACCTACAGTTCACAGTAGAGGAGCGAGATTTCTTCGTCGCCTCAACTTCCATGGAAGTTGGGAACAGGCTGACAACTAAATTTTGGGAGGATCGATGGACTCACGGAGATTCCGTCCGTGAAAGTGCACCACAGCTATACTCTTGCATCCCCAAACGCAGAGCCAAACAAAGAACTGTCGTTGAAAGTTTGGTTGCCAACCGTTGGGCTCAGGATATTCATGGCATCCTCGGGGTGCATGAATTAGGACAATACCTCATCCTCTGGCACATGATCTAGCACACCAGCCTATCCTTGGACGATGACAGACTCGTCATGCTAGCAGGGAATATAGCAAATCAGCATATCTAGCCTCCTTTCACGGCTCAACGAATTGTGCATTTTGGAAACTCATCTAGAAGACCTTGGCTCCCCCAAAAGTCAAGTTTTTCCACTGGCTGGCCAATTTGGACAGGTGCTGGACAGCTGAAAGGCTGGCACGACAAGGACTGCAACATCACCCACGATGCCTTCTGTGCGACCAAGTGCCAGAAACAATGCACCATCTCATCACTGTGTGCCCATTTTCACGGCATGTCTGGCATGAGATCTTGTCTTGGCTGCAGATGACATTTATGTGGATCTGAGGCCAATGCACAAGGGCCTGGCATCCACGACGCTACTAGTGCCCTTGATGATCTGGAAACATCACAATGACTATGTCTTCGAGAGAGTGCGGCCTTCAGTTCTGGACCTGTGCAACAAAATCAAAGACGGGGCAAAGTCATAGATCAAGGAAGGAGCAAACGGCCTAAGAGATGTCATCCCAACAACATGGGATGTTCACTGAACCCCTTACCTGTTTTAATACTGATGTGTGCATCCTGAGTGTAACAAATTCTATCTTTTCAATGAAATGAAACTCCAGCCTTGAACCAGCGGCGCTGCTCCTTTGGCCGAGCTCCAGCAGCTTCGCGCTCTATGTTGCCGACAAGAAGAGTTCCCCTGTCACCACAAGCACAACGATGTTTAATACTAGTACCCAAGCATTTTCTACGAAAACGAATTAAAATTCTATCATACAGCCAAAATAAAGCTACAGTAATCAATCAGATTCTTAGAGCACATTCTTCTCTTAGTCATTGCAAACTAAATGTTTAAGCTGGCAACTATATCTCCAGTCATACTGAATCAATTCCAAAGAATGGAATTATATTATGACTAGCACAAGGAATTATATTAAAACTGTTTGTAAACTAGAACATGAAATAAGAAAATGATCCACAAATCTGGCGCTGGAGTAAGAATGAAAGAAAAAAAATTCAAATCATCCACTAAGAAGATGAACTGAGAAAGTGTAGACAATTGATCAAGACAATAAAAGGATCCAGGTCAAGCAGAATTGAGATGCCCTAGGACCAGACCAACTAAAGTCGAACAAAATCCAAATGCATTCAAAGTAGATCAACCAAGCTTAATTGGACAAAATCCATAAGCCTTGGAAGCAGAGTGAACAAGCCTGTAACTTTGAACATCATAAGCCTTGGAGATTTGCTATGTTTGTAAGTAGTGGGGGGTGTAATCGGAACCACTCATTCGCATTGAGATCCGCACTTTTTTACCTAAAAGGATCCACTTTGTTTGGTTTCTACACACCCATAATCCAAAATAGCAAGGGGGACCGGCACCTTTCCTCTTACACATGTATCATTTTGGGCAACCTAGCCTGGCCTAGTCCAGCCTATAGGATTCAGCTTTTCACATCTTTCGAGACATGTGACCACCTCTTTGACCACCTTTTTTGAATCACGTGATTTTCGAGACATGTGACCACCTTTTTCGAATCACTTGATGGGTTCGAGCTAATTTATGTTAGGTTCCATCCCCGCGCCGGACCTCTTCTTCTCTCTCATAACCGTAACGGGAACTTCTCGTGCCTCATTTTCTTCCACCGTGCAAGATCTATGCATTGATTATGCCTATTTTTGGAGATGGTACTCTTTACTGCATTGGCATTATTTGATCAAATATTTCAGAAGGATGTAAGCTAATGCTTCTGCCCATTGATCGAAAAAGAAGATGCCCAAAGGTGATGAATGTCCAGGGCAAAACAGTGCTATACATAGAACAAAGCTGGGAAAAGATATCCATAAATTGGTCCAGGTATAATCTCCAATGCCTAGAAAATGGAGATGCAAGCTGACTAAGCAGATGTCAACCAAATGCTGAACAAGAACCACCGTATGGTCAAAATATAAACAAATTACTGAACAGGGCCTGCCTGGGATCCTGAAATCAGGGGCATGCATGCAGTCCCTGACATGCTCGTGACCCATGCCAGCTCCATGCATGTTTGTCCAATACGCTTGTGACTAATCCAGCTTCATGGCTTCCAGGCATCATTGGCATAAACCATCAACACAATTTTATTATCTGCAATAAAACTTCAAGTTACTTTTACAAAAAAACGAGACTCTGATGGAGATTGAACGGACTACACATAAATTTCGACTCGAGTAAATAGAAAAACACCGAGGATTGCAGGTGAATTGTGGTTGCCTCTTAACACTAACATCTTGGCAGTATTTACCTAAAAAAAACATCTTGGCAATACCATTATTCTAATAAGCTCCTACTCGACTGGATAATGCGGTAACACTGTCCCTGTAAAATTCATTTCTCTCGTTTACTTATTTTTAAGTTTCAATTATTGCTACTGAATACTACTACACCAACAATTCCTTCAGTACTCCATCACTAAGAAAAATATGGAGCATTGACATATGGAGCATTGACAGAAAATTGCATAACAGAAAAAGTTTATTTGTGTTGGAGTATAAATTGCAAGCAGTACTAGCAAAGCAATCAAACTCATGTCCGTACTGTAGTAATACCAACAAAGACATAAAAATAGAAAAGAAAGTGGCTACTGATACGTATGACTATATAAGAACGCTCACTACCTTGGTTGGAAAATCAGTCTAGTTCAGCCAGGGCTACTTGCATCAATTCTAACTCTATACATATTGGACATTAGCCCTATCATAAATAGAAAAGAAAGTTCAACATGTATTAGTTTTCAATATTTCTAAACATTAAAAGAAATTCGGTCCAGCTAATCAATAAAATAATTTTCAACCATGAGTTCTTATATAAAGACCAACGGTGTGTTCGACAAATGGTTCTAGGCATACATTCAAACGGTGCATGCGTGTTCGACAAAATGGTTCTGAGCGTACATTCAAATGGTGCCCATACCGATGACCAAGGAAATCACTTGCTTCCCGCCCTCGTGCCACTACTCGATTTGGCACAGACAAATGTTGAACAAACAGGCCACCGTTGCTGCAATATTTGTGGGTTGGACATAAGTAAATAGAACAGTAGAACCAAATGTTGAACAAGAACCATCGTATGGTCAAAATATAAACAAATTGCTGAACAAGACCTGGCAAGGATCCTGGAATCAGGGGCATGCATGCAATCCCGTGGCACAGAACTGACATGCTCGTGACCATGCCAGCTTGTCCAATACGCTTGTGACCAGTCCAGCTCCATGGCTTGTCAAGCATCATTGGCATAAACCATCAACACCATTTTTATCTGCAATAAAGCTTCGATTTACTTTGACAAAAATGAGATTAGCTATGAGACTGACAGTAAAAAATGTGGAAACCCTCTACAAGAAACGATTAATCATCCATGAACAATCGATTGATGGCAGTAGAAAGATTGAACACCTCATACAGATATGGCAAATATTCATTTTCACATGCATGACACAAATTGGAAAATAGAAAAGGAGCCCATTCACAATCTTTTGGTGCCTACTATGGATCGCGAATGGTGCCGCTTCATATAACAAACAGAGCCTTTACAGATCATATCGATATCACTCTGAAAACTGAAGTCAAAATGAAAATGAGTAGTGTGGCATGGTGTAGTTATTTTTAGCAGGCAACTCTGAATACATGGCAGGATTTGCAACCGGGAATGAAACTTGGAAAAAAGGAACAAATTAATCTTCTAACGTGGCAGGATTATCATCCAATACTACAGCTTAGTCTAACACAAGTTTGGCGAAAACCACAGCAGAAGAATAACAAGGGAAAACATCAGCCGCAGACCAATAAGGTGCCTTCCTTACTTGACGAAGGTGCCTGAACAAAAAGTGGATGGAGCCTGCCATTGTGTTCAACGGTGCCAAGTCTCTTATGGCAACATCTACTAAATATCAAATGAAGAAATGAGTAAAGCATACATAAGCTAAACGTACTTATACTGATCTAGTGGATAATATGAAAACAGATGATCACCATCAGACACAGCCCGACACCATTTGATTTAAACAAACACCATTTCAACTATATCTAATCAACTAAATCATTAACAAAGATAAGCAATTAACTAGCTCAGTTTCACATTAAGCTCAACATCAAAATTGTAGTGCTGGACAAAATCACAACACCATTTCAGAACTAATGAAGCTGACATCTCTCCAACGCGTACATCCATCGCATCCAGAACCAAGAGTGCATATGATTGGAACTGGATTGTCAGAGATAAATTTTCTCTCCTCTGCTTTGCACTCAGATATTTCTTCACAAGAGACTGATGCTAATAGTCATTAAGCCCCTACATGTAACGATGTACAAGAACTTCATATACAAAAATTGCACAACAACTTGACATCGCTGGATGTCATGAAGAGACGTACCTACTTGATCAAGGTTCATCTATTCAACAGAGATTTGAACACTCACCTGAAGCACCGATGCACAGCTCGGCGTCAGCCTCGCCATTCCGGCCGGGCAAACACTTTTTTTTATGTCAGGGAGTGCGACTATCCATACAAATGCGAGTCTAAAAATGGAGCCTCCTAATACTCTTCATTCTGAATTGTGTGGACTGAAGATTGTAACTGTGCCCTTGAGTCCTGGACAGTATGTCCAACGGAGCTAGACACTATGTGAAACAGATCCTCGAAATTGCTCAGGAAGATGCCAAACATTTACAACAAAATCAATTAAGAGGGTGGTTCATCTCTCTTCACACGAACAGGAGAGAAGTACAAACAATAGTCAATCGGGCCACAAAGACTAATCTGAATCCCATGGGAAAAATCAGAACACCATCTCCGGCTACAAGAAAATGAAACAGTGCCTTCAAAATAATTCGGTGCCTACTCTAAATCCCACGAAGTGCACTCCAACCAAATAAAATGTGCTCGTACAGATCATATCAAAATCCTCTTTTCTTGCTAAATGAAAATACAGAGGTATGCAATTGCTAAACGAAAGAATAAAGACTTGCAGAACAAAAGGCAGTGAGGGACAATTCCGTCAACAAGATGCATCAATGAGAAGCAAGCGACGTCTCTAGACAAACGAATGGATCCCAATCCAATTACACGGTGCCTGCCGTAACACACATGAAACGATGCCGAATAAAAACTGAAGATAGTGGCCATGGGAGATGCAGAGACCGGCGACCTTAGGAGGAGGATGGAGGGGCGCGGACGGCCCTGGATCGGCACTTGTTTGGCGGGCACAGACGCACAGTAGCCTCCTCCCCTTCTTGATCGACTACCTTGGGTTGAGGCCCACGGGAGGCCCGAGGCGGTGGAGGCATGGGGACGGCCGCGTCGGCGCAACCCCGTGCAGTGGAAGATGGCGGCGGCCGTGCGTGACCTGCAGAACGGAGAGGCGTCAGCTGCTCGCGATGTGGAGGAAGGAGGCCGGTGGCGCTTTGAGGAGGAAGGAGCCGGGAGGAGGAGGGGCTCACATGCGATGGGGAGAAGCAGGGGCGACGGAGTCCTCGCGTCGATAGGGAGGAGCAGGCGGTGGAGATGCCCTCAAATCGATGGAGAGGAGCTACCAGAGGCGGTGTCCAGGGAGACCGGCGGTAAATGCACCTTTTTTGGGAGGATCAGGGGTGGGTGGACGGGGGAGGCACGTTGCGGTGGTGGGATGTCGGCGGTGGCGCGCGGTGTTGATCTCCGAGGGCGGCGCGCTGCGCTGGATGCCGGAGATGGAGGCGGGGCGGCTGCTGAGTACTGGGAGACGTCCCTCTGCTGGCTGCTTCCGTAGCAGTCAAGCAGCACCTCTCTGTTGCTGTGAAAAAGGATGGAGGAGCGAGATGAACAGAGGGAGGGGTGGCGCGTGCAGCCGCCCGTGCGGCGGAGGGGTCCGACTTGATGGAGGGACGGAGGGCTTGGACCTCGCCGAGGCAGCCGAGCCATGGGGACGGCGCGACGACGCAGGTTGATCTGATCCAATCCGTGTCTACATCAAGCTCAGAACGGGAAAATGGAAAAGGTGTAGAACCATTGGCAAGGTCGGCACTCAATGGGAAACATCACTAGTCTGCAGCCCTATGAATCTCGAGCAGGGAGCTAACGTAGGAAGCAGACCTAGCGCGCAGATATGGCAGCAGATGGGCCCAAATCAGCTCAAAGAGGAAATTCCAAAGACCTCAACTAAATAGTGAAAATATAAGTTGGAAAGGATGGACCAACCCATAAATGGGAATCTCAAAGCAACCTCAACAGCGATGATTGCCACCTCCGTGGAGACACAAAATAGAAAAGCTTTTCTCGAGAGAGAGAGAGAGAGAAGAGAGATCACCTTGTTCCAGAACTCTTCCGTGTTCAGAGCTGTACCATCTCTCTTGAAATTCTCAACTACATTGTGAGATTTAGAATCTCCATAACAAATATGTGTTCCATTTTTGAGTGGTGATCCATCTGATGTTTGGAAAGACGACACCTCCTACTGTCCTTTGGTAAAAGCTACTGATCAGCTACATATCCTTCATCACCAAACTCCTATCGGCCCAGATTTACCTTCCGAAATACCTTCACAGCAACAATAAGTTGAAGTCAGCACCATTTAAAGAATGAAACAGTCAGCAGTTCAGAATATTCGGTACCACAGAATATTTA
The DNA here is from genome assembly GCA_030979885.1 of Lolium multiflorum. NCBI lineage: Eukaryota > Viridiplantae > Streptophyta > Magnoliopsida > Poales > Poaceae > Lolium > Lolium multiflorum. Next base: position 177,521,200 of record CM061752.1, read on the forward strand.
CCAATGAATGAGATTGTAAATAATTGCAGTCTATCAAAATTCATTAGTAGTCAAGTAAGAAAAGGAACATAAGCAAAAAATGTTTAAGCAAGAAATTTCAATTTGCATAATCACGCTTTCAAAAAATAATTACATTATCACTAAAGTTTCATCTAGTAGACAATATATGATGACCTGACCAAATATGCAATATCTATCTGCAGTGGAAAAATCATTAAAAGAGGAAAAGATAGACCATTAGAAAGGTATCAAGAAACTCACAAGGCCAGAAATTAGGCAACACGACTATGATATCATGTTTACAGAATTCATTCAAGCTGGAAGCTGTCATATAGGTTGGTGATTGCTGATGCAATTGAAGCTTAATTTATTTTGCAACTTGCAACCAGCTCCTGAAGCACATGCGCGTGCACAGGAAACAACAAGCACAGTATAGAGATGATCATAAGTAACAAGAATAGTAACAGAGATAAAGAACAGGCATACACACACGCATTAGTATCAGACCTAAAATAAACAACTACACCCTCTCCAATCTGAAAGCTACCGAACTGCAGTTGTACTGGTTACTAGCCACACAAATGAATCTTAGTCTGGTTGTCTAGCATATTAATTGCTAAAATGAACACAAAAGCACCCTGCGAGGTTCAAACTGAAGTTTAACAGTACCAACTCTCTCTTGCTTGAACACTACAGAACTACCAAAACCTTTCTTTAACTCTTCTCTTAACCTCTCAACAATTACTACATTAGACAGCGCATACACTTTATTAATGATCTGAAGCAATAAGAACATTGCTGCATGCCCAGAAAGTTAAAACATTTAGCAAGCCATAAACATCCATATATCTCAACTCTGATTTCTTGATACTTCTAATTCAAGGTTTTACCTTGAGTTAGTCAGAGCGCAAGGGAACTTAGACGGTTTTGTCGATTTAACTTGAGCTCCTGGTACTTCTCCTTGCTCTGCTGCTCCTACTCCGCCATAGAGATGACAGCAACGGCAACGGCGGTACAGAGTGGCAGCATACGCCAGGATAATCGTGCAGGAACAGAGCTGCGCCCCCGGCAACAACGAAAGGCCACAGCCGCCACTAGAAGAAGAGCCGCTAGTCGGGGAAGAGCTCACGACCAGGGGTACAGGGGCAGACTCGCCGGTAGGACTTGTAGCTCGCATCACCTTGGCCATGCGTTGTGACTAGTCAGCCCTCCCGCAGTCTCCCCGTGTAACTGCCTGCATACAGCGATACACTTCAAATCAAGAACATATTTAACAGTTCATATACAAGCATGGCTACAGAATCAAAGCAAGCGGGCCAAGATCCAAGACATAAGTAGTGCAGTACTTTTGTATCCTCTAATATAATGCAGTAGTGGATCTATTTTAACAGCAGCAAGAAGCAGGAGCCAGTGTCACATGAATGATTAGCAGATGATCAATTTTTAACTGGGTCAACTTAGGCTGCCGAACACATGCACCCACAGTGTATCTTCTCGCGGCCTGTTAGGAAGTTGGTGTCTTGTTAGCATCCAAATTCGAATTACTATCCAACCTTGCATACAAAATTCAAGCCTTGACTCGAACAAATCTGAACCATGTCATGCAGTCCTGAATCTACAAACGACAGCTTCCAGAGTCCAATCATGGAGCAGTACAAGCAATGCCAAGAACGTATTTTTAACACCCCGCAGCAGCCTTCAACACACTCTTAAGAAAAGGATTGAGAAGTCTCACCGGCTGCGTGGCGGTGACAGGAGATGGAGCCCAGATGCTGCGTCGGGCTGCGGTGAATAGGCCTCACAGAGGAGAACGCGGCGACCGGCGACAGAAACTTGGCAGCGGTGAAGGATGCCACCACCAGCTCCTCTTGCCTGCAATTGAAAGATTAGACAACTCCTTTCACTGCACCAAACATTAAGATGCCTAGGGTTCATAAATTCCTACATAGCAAAGGTAGTTCTTGGAAAAGACATATTTCAGATAGAAAGAACATATATGATATAATAAAGAACATAACTAAATGGCAGCAAACTCTAATATAGATTAAAATGGTTCATAAGCACGAATGTGAAATAAGAAAATGATTGATAAATCCGGCATTAAAGCAAGAATGAAAGAGAACCCACAAAGAAGATGAACCGAGGAAATGCAGAGAACAAAACAACACAGGAAAACAATACCAAGTCGAACGAAAATCAAAAGGCCCTTGGATCAAATCAACCAAAACCGATTCAGCGAAATCCAAATGTATTCAAAGTAGATCAGTTAAGCCTGATCGGACAAAATCCATAAGTCCTTGAAGCTGATTGAACAAGCCTGCAACTCAGAGAAAAATAGAAGAAAAATAAAGTTGAGTTAAGGCATGGAAAGAGTAAATCTACAAAAAAAAAAACCATGATCCTAGCAATGCTCTATAATTGTGTATACATGTCACACTTGTAACTAGAGAAGATTGGTTTTAGATCCTGTATTAAGACCACCCCGTACTTGTCCTAAGAAGTCTTCAGCCAATGCAAAGAAAAACCAATAAATAAATCTAGAAAAGAAAAAAAAACATGATCCTAGCAATGCTCTAAAATTTTGGATACATGTCATACTTGTAACTAGAAAATATTGGTTTTAAATCCTGCATTAAGACCACCTCGTACTTGTACTAAGAATAAGAATATGCCTTCGGCCAAAGCAAAGAAGAACCAATAAACGCAAAAAATCATGTGAAACCGCCACAATTTTTCTAATAAGATGGCAAAGCAACAAAGGTTAAGCAAGAAATTACACTTTACATAATCACGATTCCAAAAAAATTACATTAGTACTGAACTTTTAGCAAGTAGACAATCAATGAAGACCCAATCTGCAATATCTATCTGCAGTGGAAAATTCATTAAAAAGGAAAAAAGATAGACCATTACAAAGACCAGAAAATTCTAGAACTTCACAGAATAGGCACCATGACTATGCAATCACGTTTACAAAATTCATTCTAGTTGGGAGCGTCATTTTCCAACTTCACAGAATAGGTGATTGCTGATGCAACTGATGCTTAATTTATTTTGCAACTTGCAGCCAGCCCATGAACCGCACACACGCACAGGAAACAACAAGCACAGTATATAGATGGTCATACATAACAAGAAAATTAACAATTTAGTGGACAGAGAGCAAGACATGCATGATTAACAGCCTGTAAGTTGAGCAATACAATCATGAGGAGGCCAAGTAATCAACAAGCCATACATAAAAGCATCAGTACCAGACCTTAAATAAACAACTACCTCCCCAATCTAAATGGTACAGAACAAGAGGGTATTGTTGCAAGAAATGAATGCCATAGTCCTAAGAATACAGTAGGACAGAGGCTGGGGGGGGGGGGGCTACTAAAAGTTGTCCATCGTGAGCAGCAGGAGAGTCTAACGCCAGACTATCAGCAGCAAATTGATTTGGCCATGCATGCTGTCAGGTGGCCTCAAGTCAGTCTAACGTCGACCCAAATCGACGCCTTCGTGACGAGGTGGATCATAGCCTGCATGTACAAGTAAGGTTAAGTTGGTCAGTATAGAATAACTAAATTTGGTCGATTGAATTGAAGAAAAATGAATCTACAACTCAATCTGCGTCCACTATAAGTGAAAAAATTATTAAGCTTGGCCAAGTATGATTATAGAAATAGTTTAAGTGAACTTTTACAACACAATAATATTCACTGGCTACTAAAGATGTCTCCTGCCAGGCTACAGCTGCAAAACAAATAGCTGATGGCTCGTCGCTAAAAACAAACTTAGGTCTGTATTCACCAACCTAAGGTTTCATCTCACAAACAAAGCAACCGGGCCAGGAAACATTTCAATTTAGTTAACTACCAAGTTGGTGCAGATAAGGACTAACACCAAAAATTCTAGCATCTCTAGAAAACACAAGATGGGGAATTGAAAGAATGATCACAGATCAGTAGTTGTACTATGTAATCACACAATATGAATAAGCATGTTTCAATGTTACCTTAAGCATCAGTTAATTTTAGAAAACACATGCAGGCTTTATACGTTCAAAAGTGATAGGGCTGATTTGGGTACTAGGAGTAGTAACCAGCTGTTGTACCAGTATATACACATGGCAGGCTATATACGCTCACTTGAGGGAGAAATGAGCAAACTTGGCATAACAAATACTACTGATGGTAAAATAAAAATATACCTTCTGTTCCATTAAGATCTGTGGGTAAGATCCTAAAAGGTTGGATTAACCATGCATGCATGACACAATGCAGAGTAGTGGCGCCGAGAAGAATGCCAGATGAAGCACCTGGCGTGGAACATATATACATCAGGCACAAGCACTAGGTATGATATTATTTTGTAGATCGCGGAAGAGGGGATAAAATTTAGTAGTTGCACAACTCTAAACACGATGTCTCGTCGCTAAAAACAAGCTTCGGTCTTTATTTCACCAACCTAATGTTTCAGCTCACAAACTAAGCAATTGGTTCAAGAAACACTTCATTTTAGTTGACTACTAGGTGGGTGTAGATAAAGACTAACACCAAATATTCCTAGCAGCTCAATCTCCTTTATAGATCAGATGGGGAATTAAAAGAATGTCTATAGATCAGTAGATGTACTATGTAACTATACAATATGCATTAACATGTTTCAGTGCTACCTTAAGCATTGGGAAATTTTTATAGAACACATGCAGTCAAGATACGTTTAAAAGAGATAGAGCTGAATTGGATACTAGGAGTTGCTGCATCGTATTATTATTAGTAACCAGTTGTTGTACTAGTATATAGACGTGGTAGATTAATCAAACGACATCATCAGGACATGATCTCTTCCAAGCTTTTCCCCATTGGATGTTTTATTTTAAACTAGGAGATTTGCGTGTTTGATTGATCCACACACAAACCAACAATTGAGGGATTATACCTCTCCCTATGGCAGAACCATGTCGATGAAGACAGGCAGCAGTAGCAGCAGGCATGGACCGTCCTGCAGCTAGGCAGGTGCAGGAGTCCTCGCCCGCCTTTCGGCCCAAGCAGCAGGGTGCATGTCGTGGCAGCTGCGCCGGCAAGAGCGCAGCTTGGTCGCCATCCGCAGGCGAGTTGCGCATCTCCTCCCGCTCAACCTCTCCGTGTCCAAGAACAACCCAACCGTGCAGCTGCTGCCTTTGGATGCCAATGTCCATCCATATCAGGAACGAATCACAAGCTACAGAATTTAGGAGAATTAGCAAGCTGGAAGTCAAACAACATATAGTGCTGCTGAATAAACATCTATAAACTGCATTTTCAGGGTGAAATCTTTGGGTGATGACTCTGTCCATGATGAACGACTGAACCAAGACTAAAACGACAAAATATTCCAAGGAAATCGTTTGGCCATACTACTATACTAGCATGAGGACCAGACACTGATGCCATGGCTAGATGGGACAAGGAATTTATGCACGATTTCCTTCAACGTGATAAAAAAAAGGCACACAATTTAGAAGCATTGCATGGTGGAGGAAGACAGGGTACCTCACGGGCTGGAGCAGGTTCTGGGCGTGAGGAAGAGCAGGTCTGGTAGGTGGCAGCAGCGCGGGGAGGCGGTCGCCGGTGGCAGCACCTCGAGCAGGCGACCACCGGGTCTTCCTCCGTGTCCCCCGTCGCCATTCCTGCGCCCCTCCCGCCGGTCTCCGGCGGCGAGAGCCACGGCCGCGCCTCCCTGGAAGTAAACCCGTGGACCTCCATGGCTCGCTATCCATGGCTGCCGCGGCCGCCACAAGGAGCGCATCCTCTTCCGTGGGGTGCTCGTCCAGGAATAGGGCCGGCGCTGCGGTGAGGACAAGGGCGAGGTCTAGTGGAGCGGTGGAGGGTGGATGGCGATGGATGCTGGGTTGGGAGGCTCTGGGTGGCGCTGCGGCGAGGGAGAACGTGCCGGCGGCGGTGGGTGAGCAGCAGGGGCAATCTAGGGAGGAAGAGGTCGAGGAAGGGGAATGAGATTGGGTGCCGTCACGCGAATTGGAAGATCGAAGGACATCACGCGAATTAATTCTTTGAGCGAGGAAGTCGAAAAGGAGCAAAGTAATTAAAATGACATGTAAAACTAATGCGGTTGGTTAGTCAACATAATTTTTGCATGTGATGACACTCACAAATTCACATAGTAATTTTTGCCGTCAAGTCTTTTCTCCTTCTTTTGGCTACTCTTCCGAGCACAACAACGGTACACGTGTGTTGCTTCACTTGGGCCAAACTTGCTAGACCCAAAAGTCGTATACTCCCTCCGTTCTAGGGCTCAACGATGGTCGAGCTGAGTGTCACCGCCGTCACTAGTGTTCTACTCTAGCTATCGGGACAACAGCTCGGCAACTTGTTCGTTGTTCCTGCAGATGATGGTTAGAGGCGGTGGAGATGCCACTGTGCTTTCTGTGTAACCGTTTCCATAGTTAATGATGAGATAATGTTGCCGCCACCTCGACTCTGTCTCTCCTTTTTAGTTCTAGGAGCTCCCGTGAAAGCGGCATCACCTCATGTCAATCATGTCATTGGAGCTCTCGAGCTCACTATCTAGCGGTCCCCCACCTACTGTCGAGCTTTTCTCTCCATAGATCCCACTGTCTCTTCCGCTCTACAACGATGATTATAACGGAGTCTATTTAGAGAGAAACAAAGAAAATAAGTTATGTTAGAGCAAAAACACTTTGGTATCCTCTCCATACGGGCTTCTATTGAGGCCATAAAGCATGCAAAGTACGTGGCCGGGGGGGGGAGCATCTCAGGGAGGTGGTCATCGATGGTAGCACCTCGAGCAGGCGACCACTAGTTCTTCCTCTGTGCCCCCCTCGCCACTCTAGCGCCGCTCCCGCTGGTCTCCGTCAGCTAGAGCCACGACCGTGTCTCCATGCAGGTGAATCCGTGGAGCTTCATGGCTCACTATACGTGGTTGGGGTGGCCATCACCACGAGTGCAGCCTCTTTCGTGGGGTCTAGGGGAGCGGCGGAGGTTGGGCGGCGATATCGATGGATGTTCGGGTGGGTGGCGACACGATGGGAGGCTCTGGGCTTGCGGTGCAACGAGGGAGGACGTGCCGATGAAAATGGCCAAGCGGGTGGGGGAATCGAGGGAGGGGCAGATGCATGTCGATGGGGAAGGAAGAGTTTGAGGAAGGGAATGAGGTGGGCTAGGGTTTGGGTTCATCTTCGGAAGGCGATGTACGTCTTTGGGCCGTTGGATCAGCTAGAGTTTGGATGGTTCATTTTGACCCTTACCTACCTTGGAGGTTGTTCGTGGGATTTGGTTGGGTGAAGACTCCATCACACGAATTAGAAGATCCAGAGACATCTAGTGCTAGTAGTACGGAAGGAGAAAAGGTGCATGGAACGCGTATGTCGGAATTAATGAGGAAGTCGAAAATGAGCCGGAATTTAATTGACGCGAGGAATTAATGTAGCTAGTTGTGGAGTACTACTCCTTCAAGTAAAAAAGAGAACCGGAGTAGCAGCTTGGCATAATTTTTGCATGTGATGGCAACCAAAATTCATGTCTTTTCTCTCTCTTTTGGCTAGCTCTTACGAGTAGTAGAAAACTACTCCCTCCTAACTATTCCCTCCTTCCTAAATAAGGATGGATATTAGTTTTAGTTAAAGTCAAAATTTGTAAATATTGATCAAATATATAGAAAATAATACCAACATCTACAACACTAATTTAATGTTATTAGAACATTCATGAAATATGTGTTTGTATTATATGCATTTGATATTATGAAAGTTAATATATTTCTATATAAAATTTGACTTTAACCAAAACTAACATGCATTCTAAATTGGGGAGGAGGGAGTACCTTGGCCTCGCGGAAACGTGTGTTGCTTCACTTAGGCCAAGCTAGCTAGACCCAAAGATCAGAGAAGTATAAAACCTGATAAGATGCAAAAGATGGAGCCGAGTGTTACCGACGACACTAGGGTTCTACTCTAGCTGCCACACATTAAGCAATGGTCGGCCCGCTATCAGGACGACCACTCGGCAATTCGTTCCTTGTTCCGGCGAACGATTGTCTAAAGCGGTGGAGATGCCACCATGCTTCCCTAAAACAATTTCCATCACTAAAGATGAGACGACATTGCCCGCCTCTGCCTTGTCTCTCTTCTTTACGGCGCACGGCTAAACTGTAATCCCAACACCATATGCCATTTATTTTTTTCAAAAAACCATATTTTAAATACTTTGGTGTTTTTGTTGTGGCTAAATATTGTGGTATGAATACTTCGGTATCCCTCAAAACGTGCTATTTTTTCAAGTATTGGAACTCCAAACCTTTTTTTTTCTGAAACTGAAGTAGTGCTAGCCTACGGATCTACTAGATATTATGGTTTTGTAAGTAATACTTTGGTTTTGAAATCACTGACGTGCCTCTTTTGGATGGGTTCCAGCTGCTGCACCGCGCGAAGGAATGGAAAAGAAGGAAGGAAAAAATTAAAGGAGGGGAAACGAAACGAAACGAAACGAAAGCATTTAGTACTAGACGGTAAAGTCGATGTGCACGCGCGCGCGCGAGAGAAAGAAAGAAATTAATAAATTCCGGCGCGCTGCTTCGGTTCCTGCTGAAAAGAGGAGCGGAACGACGTACTGCAGTAAAATTAATTAATTAATCGACGGCAACTGTAGAGTTGATCGGCATGCTAATAGCCGATGCCTCAATGAATTAATGAGTGAGAGGATCTGATTCTGATCCACGCGCGCGCATGCACTGCACCGCACCGCACCGGCCGGGTCCATTTGCACCCATCCACGCGCGCGCACTCTCGCGACCTCCAGCTGCTTCGGACCCGCCCGCCCAGTGATCGAGCCGCACCGCACCGTCCCTCCCGAGTCCCGACTGCCGCACCGCGCTACGCGCCTACCTGGCTGGCGCCTCGAGTCCATCTCACAGCCACACCTGCGAAGCCGCACCGGGTCCCTCTTCTCCATCTCCGCAGCGGCGCATACTCCAAAACCCAAATGGCAACCCCCGGCGGTATCAGCACCTCCTCGTGCAGCCTCCCGTCTCCGCAAACACTCTCAAATCCCAAGAAACCTCGCGCCTCTGGCTCCGGCTCGCGGCCAAGGCTCTTACATCCACGACGCAGCAACAAGCACGCGGTCACGGTATCATCCACCGGCCAAGGCGAGCTGCAATCCACCGCTGCCGCCGTCGCGGCGCCCGAGGCCGGCACGTCCTTCAGCGTCGAGTTCCTGACGCGCGACGGCTGCCGGCTCGGAATCTCCAGGTACCCGGACTTCGCGTACAACGCCCAGGGCGGCCGCGGCGTGGGCGCCGGACGCGGCGCGGAGGATGGCACGGCGGACAGCACGGTGCTCGTCGATTTCGACGTGGCGAGCCTATACATCCCGGCCATGTCCGGCGCCACCACCAGGTTCCTCGGGCTGCCGCTGCCGCCCTTCCTCAAGATCGAAATCTTGCCCGAGGCTCTGCGCGGGACCATCGACCGGACGACTGGTCAGGTAACGACACTACTGCATCCCTGTTACCAATCCAGCTCTCAAGCGATTTCCTCTGCTACTTCTCCAGTGACTAGAGTATCAGAAGTTCTTGCTTGCAATCTGAACAATCATAGAAAGTGATCATGCCATGACCAGCGTTACGTATGCGTGTGCTTGTTTCAGGTTGACCTGAAGTTCAGGTCGAGGTTCTACTTCTCGGTGGGGAGCATCTACCAGGCGCCGCCCTTGTTCGTCGACACAACGCTGACGTCCGAGGAGTCCAGCGGAGCCATAAGACGCGGGACCGGAGAGAGGCTGGACGGCGAAGGGAGGTGCAAGCTGGTCGGGGTGTCCATCCTCGACCCCATTGGGGACGTTTTCATGGACACCTTCCTCAGCCTGCCCACCGAGTGCATTGCTTACTTGAACGCCACCATCTCCATCGCCACCGCTACCTGATCGTGCCTGCTGGTTCAAGGTCTAAACATTTCGGAACTCGGATGCTTTGCTCAAACGGTTCAATCATATATTCTACTCCATATACCTCCGAGTGTGGCGTTTTGTACCTCCGCCTACATGTAGCTCGTTTTTCCAAGAAAAAGAAACATCTAAAAGTTTCAAAAAATTAAGGAAAACAAATGAGATCTGAAATATTAGTGAATAGTTCAAATTCTAGAGGTATATAATGATGTATTCCACCAACATGCAAAATCTATACTTTACATAACTTGTATTTTAATCCGTGCAAAAAATGAAACAAATGAGATCTGAAATAGTGAATAGTTCAAATTTTAAAATCTGCAAAAATGTGTCAGATTTTGTCATTTCCGTGTGGCCTAGAATACAAGTTATTTAGCGTCCATATTTTACATTTTGCTAGAATAAATGATTGTCTACATCCATACTGTTTTTTCAAACTTTTAGATAGTCTTTTTATTTTTCAGTAAAATCGAGCTACATGTAGCCCTACCTACATCTGCACTTCTCGATATACTTCCCTTGTAATATGTCTATATAATTAGTGTAAAGACATAGGAAAATAAAATTATTTCGTGAGAAAATAAGCTAAGACCAATGATATCCTATCGTGAGACCAAAAGTAGGGAGCAATCAAGGGTCCCACCCTAGCCGCCACCATCTGCCCCATCTACGTCTAGGAATCGATGGGTCCCCGTATCCTCTGTGTGCCACTCAAGCAGTGGGAGGCGCTAAGTTAAGGTCCTTAAAGCTAGAGTTTGGTCAACCGGCAACGACGCTATCGTGCCTATGGCAGCATTGTGCGGGACAACAATAAGGTATATCTGCATCATCGGCGATCGCCGGTGACATTGAGAAGGGTGGGAAATTGTGTGATCGTTGCTCCCATGGAGTGGTGGCTCTTGTTTAGTCTAGTGTGTTATGGGTTTTGTGTGAGAAGATTTGGATCAAATTAAGGGTTCAATGGCAACGACCTTATGGGTATTTATCCCTTATTTATGTTTTAGTGATGATGACACTAGGTTTAGGGAATCAACGAGACTTGCAAACTTTTATTTGGGGTTTAGTTTCCAAGGATGTCTATGGACTGAGTTGAAGTGATCAAAGAATGAGAAAGACCCCCCCCCCCCCCATTTGAAAGCAAAGAAAAGTGATTGAATGCCTTGAAGATATGTTTTCTCTTTTATCTTGAATTATAGGTTTGGCACACTATGACGAGGGGACACTTGATGCTCAAGAGGGGATGATCGTGCCTCCAAACAACTTTCACCAAAAGTTTCATCTAAAACCCTGCAGTTTGGAAACTTTCGCAGAATCTGAAATGGGTTCGGAATTTTGAACCCATTCTGAGTTTCGCGAAAATAGCCTAAAAGATTATTTTTTTGGTGGACCTTTATATACCCCTTTCTTCCCCAATCACATATCTACCTCCTAACATGAAAAAGAAATATCTTCAGTATCTCTCCTCCATTGTTGAACACCACCAAAGCTTTGAGATCTCCCCATTACTCCTGCAAAATTCAAATCCCGTTGAAAAATCAAAAGAGGAGATCCGGATCTATGTTTTCACCAAGCCATATCGTGATTCCCCCTGAGTTCATCAAGTTAATTGTTACTCTCGGTTCGTTGGAAACACTAGGCGTGCTAAGGTCATCCGGAAGCTTCTGGGCTATGGATTTGCTTCAACAAAGTTTGTGATGGTTTGGAGGTCACCTTAAATGCCCACCACAGGCGAGAGAGCTATTCCTTTGTGGGATAGGCTTGGTGAAAACCTCTCAGGAAAGGGAACACAAAAATATATCGTTGTCTCCGCGTGCCTCAGTTATTCCTATTCGAGCTCCTTTACTTGTGCATTTACATTTGTGAGTGCCATCGTTCTTGAAGTAACTTGTATCATAATATAGGTTGTCTCATCTAGTTTGCATTAGCCTCATTTACATTTCCACAAACCCTAAAATTGAAAAACATATCAAATAAATTTTGTAGAACCTATTCATCCCCCGTCTAGGTTAGCATCTCTATGTTTTCAATGACTTTGGTTCTAGGGTAAGGGTCCTTGGTGGGAGAGGCACGAAGACTTCCCGGATGTCATCAGGAATCATAAGCCGGCTTCGCTAGTGGAGTGGCGACAACGGCACTCCGCGGCTCACTCTTATGGCGTTAGTGTGATCGTGATGTGGTTCAAAAACCTCGATGTAATATTTATTAGGTTTGCGGTGATTTCTATTTCGGGTGAACTTCTATAAAAGATCTAAATCCTTTTTTCAACAAAAATCATGCTAAAGCCATATGCGACGGGGTCATGGAACCGAGGGTCCCCAAAGCGAAGGCCTAGGTTAAGTAGGAGACTGTGGCCGCACCAAACGGGTGATCAACTTCCACCAAGGTCATGGCGGAAGGCGAGTGTAACTACTCCACCCTAGGTCCTTAGAATCCCTAGAGAATAGACATTAGGTGGGCACTACTGGGAAACGGCTGATAGCCGCAACTTCTCGCATGGCGGGAAAACAAAAGTCCGTTGTGGTAAACTGAACCACTGATGGGCAAAAAAAAAAGATCGTCAACCCTAGCTAGGAGCCAAAGCTGAACAAGCTTGAGATCCTTCATCCCTTGCACTCGGAGATAACGAGGCGAGGCGATCTTTTCCATTTCCACCTTTCATAGCCTTTGATACTTCCAAAACGTATCTACTTTCCCGAACCTTTTTGTTATTATTTGCCCTCAAACTTGTATTACTTTTTCTTGAAACTGTTGATTCTTATACAAGAGAGAAAGGACTACCTCTCGGCGATATCTGGTAAGCTACCTCAACTCATTATGCCTAATCAAACAATTCCCTCATGCAGATTTGGAGAAAGGTAAGATGGTCGTAGGGCATGATGTGAACTGGGGATCCAAGCCCAAGAATAAAGCTGGAGGGTAGAAGTCCAAGCAGGAGTGGAGACCACCTGAGGAAGGGTATATGAAGCTAAATGTCGACGGCGCGTTCGTGCAAAGTGGCGATGCCGGGACCGGGGCCGTCTTACGGAACCATCATGGTGAAGCGATCGCTGCAGCATGCAAGGCAGTGCAACATTGCAGGGATGCTACAGAGGCTGAGTTGAGGGCCATAGAGGAAGGTGTGCAGCTAGCATTGCATTGGACTACGCTGCCCTTCACTTTGAACACCATATATTACATGCTAAAGTTCACTTGGAAGCAGAGCAAACAAGCCTGCAACTTTGAACACCATATATTACATGCTAAAGTTCACATACAATCACACAAATGGTCGAAGTAAATAATTTGGCATACAAAGGAACAAATCTAAGCAGGGATAGAATAAATAATAACATTAAAATGCAGGAACAAATCTGACTGTTAACGAGAGAAAAAGAAAGAGAGAGATCACCTTGTTCTTATTCGCTGAACTCCTTTGTGTTCAGAGCTGCACCATCTCTCTTCAAATTTTTGACTAAATTGTGAGATTTAGACTCTCCATAACAAATACGTGTTCCATTTCTGAGTGGTGATCCATCAGATGCTTGGAAACACGCCACCTCCTACTGTCCTTTGGTAAACGCTACTGATCAGCTACAGATGCTTCATCACCGAAGTCCTACCAGCCCGGATTTACCTTCCGGAATACCTTCATAGCAACAATAGGTTGAAAAAGTCAGCACCATTTAAAGAACGAAACAGTCAACAGTTCAGAAAAGGAACATAAGCCAAATGGTTAAGCAAGAAATTTCACTTAACATAATCACACTTCCAAAAAATAATTACACTAAAGTTTCATCTAGTAAACAATATATGATGACCCAATATGCAATATCCATCTGCAGTGGAAAAACCATTAAAAGGGGAAAATACAGACCATTAAAAGGTATCGAGGAGCCCAGAAAATTACTTTAGGCAACACGACTATGCTATCACTTTCAAAAGTGAGATGGTTTTCGCTCCTTCACAAGGCTATGAGAAATAGATATTCTAGCATGAAGCTTTGGGTGCAATATTTTTGTCCAGTATAGTCTTTTTTTCCCTCTTTGCCTTGAACTACCACACAAAAAGCTAGGATAGGTATTTTCGAAGACCGACTTCTTGAAAGCAACAATACCGAGGAATTCTTCTAGATCGTGGGATACAATAGATGATATCAGAGATCGTGGGACTAACAGCGACAAGGAAGAAAGGAAGAGGCACATATCTTTAAACTAAGTGGGAGATGAGAAAAGAACAAATGGCAAAAGCATCGCCCTAACAGGTTAGTAATTTACGGATTGACTCAACAACCAACCAGAATAAAAAAGAAAAGAGATAGATAGTGAGAAGAAGGTGTACCTGCTGGATCAGTCCGGACAAGATCAAGACGACAATGAGGACGCCTTCAACAGATGACGATGAAGCCTTCAGCAGACGATGAGGATTGCTTCGTCCGGCGATCGGGTCGACTCATCTCCTCTCCTCGATACGCCGAGCTCTCATGCCTGCGCCCAAGAGAGTAGAGTGCCCTCTCCTCTCCTCTCCGAGCAAGAGTCAAAGTCTAAGTCACACGCGACGCACGCGTATGGTGCACCCCTGCTAGTATTTATAGATGGGGAGGAGGCCGATTGAGGTGTTTGAACTTCAAAACTGAGCGCCAATTTCTGTGCTCTACAGGCTATTTTCCGTTTCCCTCCATCGCACTCTTCTCTTGTTTACTGGGAAGCACAGCTAGATGGCATGCTAATCTGTTGGAGAGGCTACCACATTGACTGAGATTAAGTGTCTCAGGAATGAAGCCTCGGTAAAACCAAACGTCCCTTTAATTGAGATGTCCTTATTATACTGCATCAACTCCCGATGAATCATGCACACCCAATACTTCACGCCCAGGCTACCAGATGGGACCACCATGCATGGACACAAAATATCTTTCTATAAATACAGGGTCTCAGGTCTATTCATAGATTTCTTGGTATTATTCAATTAACATGAATATATTTAAATGGATAAGCAGCTTTTTAGAGAGAGAGAGAGAGTAGGCAATAAGCATTTTTCTAACGAGAGAAGAAAAAAGTTATGTTGTGTTTTATTAGACACTTGGCATGCAGCAAATTACTATTTAGCCATTCCCCAGCTACGTCTACTACGAGCAAAGCCAGACTTTCTCAGACGAAAATATGCTCCAACTCACTTTGCAACGGCAAATAAACCTCAATTTTAATCTGCGTGGACATACACCAAAGATGCATACAGTAGCTGGAGATTTTATGAATTCTATTCCAAATTATTATTTGCCTTCTTTAACAATTCACAACATATATATTGAGTACTCACGCTCTGCTTCGAAGTTAAACCTGTGAAATCCCAAGTATCAAGCATGTTCAGGTGGCCCTTCATATTTTCACGCATACCAGAAACACAAGGCACCAAAATCAGAATATAAGATACCCATTTATATACATGTATTGTGCTCAAATGTTGACCACCAAACACAACTCATCGGGAAACGAATGAATCTTCGCTAGCCAAATGTAGTGATAAGTCAAAAGCATTGTTGACATCACTTTTTTCCTTGAACTAACACACAAAAGGCTACAACAAGTATTGTGCTAGTTACAGGTTGCAAAAAACATGCCAGCAATAGCTTTTCCTCTCCTCCAGTGGCCTACTTTCTGATTGCTTATCTCTCATGCGGGGGTTCTAGCTATTTTTGATTCAGGCTTCACCGTGAACATGCAGCTGATGCCAAACAAAGCCATCCATCACTCTTCAATTAGTTTTTGATTTTCCAAGTCCTGCGCACATGTCCAAGGAGGAGATTAATTTCTAAATAAAAACAAGGACTTCAGCTAGCACAAACAAAGATGCACTTCTATATTCACAAGCAAATAATCTATACAATTCTTCTATTCGCCAATCAAAATAACACAATGTCTCTGGAAAGCTTAAACTTTTCCAGAAAACCAAGCTCGTTGGAATACTTCAGTCTTGCATAACTAGCTAGATACCATTACAATTTGGTCATGCAAAGTTGGGTGTCATGACTGCCACTCAACAGAAACCTCTCAGGACGTTGCATCATAACAAGAGGTTAGCCCAATAAGTACAGATGAAACAAGACACAATGACAGAGGTTGCAAGAAAGCATCATGACAGCCAGAATGTTATGCTGGTAACAACGAAACCATCCATGAAAAATCTAAACACACAGTAAAACCATGCCTTTATTCCATCTTCACAAACTATAGGTTCGGTTAAACCACAATCTACAATCACTGAATTGCTAGTTTAACAAGTAGTAGAAGCAGGCAACACAGTACATAGAAACCTATGATGTGAACACCATGAGAGCACCATCAAATGCTAAACTAGTTACACGGCCGGCAGTTTAAATATACAGCACGTGATGGTCAGAAAAGAAAACGAATCCACAACACAGGAGTGCATCACACAAGAAGCAACATATAACAAGCGCACGGACACAATTCCGTGAAGCATCATCCGAACAATCATCAGGTAAGGAATAGCTAACCTGGAACCAACACAACCGCAAAAACAACTAGATCCATCCAAAGAGCGGATCAGACCAGCACCTGCAGAAAGACCACGTTCCTGTCACTGATACAACAGAAGAACAGCGGAAACATAGATGAAAAAGGGAAAGGGGAAAGGGGAAGCGATATTTGCTTTCAATTATAACTTACCACACCCGAAATCATAATGGATAAAATCTAGTATTTGAGCGCCAGCACGTACTTGGCCTCGCCCTGCTTCTCGCCTTTTCCAGGTCACTCGGCATAAACCTCTAAGGACGTTGCATCATAAAAGAGTTTTCCCCAATAAGTAAAGATGAAACAAGACACAATTACACACTAGTACTGTTACATGCAAATCCAGGGATCATCACGAGAAAAGGATACATAATTTCACAATAAGTCCATTTCAAATTTCATCATTTGGACATAATCTCTCCTACAGCCAGAACGTTTTGCTAGTAACAATGAAACAATCCATGAACAAAATAAGGCAAACAGTAAAACCATGCCTTTTTTCCAGCTTCATAATCTATAGATTCGATCGGTTAAACCACAATCTACAATCACTGAATTACAAGTTCAACAGTAGTAGAAGCAAGGACCACAGTATATAGAAACCTATGTTGTGAACACCATGATACCACCATCAAATGCTAAGCTAGTTTCATGGCAAGCAGTTCAAATATACAGCACACGGTGGTCAGAAAAAAACAAAACCACAACACAGGACTGCATCACGGAAGAAGCAACATATAACTAGTGCACAGACACAATTCTGTGAACCATCATCAGAACAATCGGGTTAGAAGTAGCTAACCTGGAATCAAACAATACCGCAAGACCACCAATCCAACCAAAGAGCAGATCGGAGCAGCACCTGCAGAAAGATCACGTTCCTGTCACTGATAGAATAGAAGAAAATCAAAAACATAGATGAAAAAGAGAGAAAAATGGGAAATGGGGACGGGAAGTCATATTGCTTTCACTTATAACTCACCACACACAAATTCTGAATTGACAAAATCTAGGATAGTATATACTAAAACTCACAACACCAAAAATACAAGAGAAGTCATGTTGCAGATCCACATAAAGGTATAATACTATAATTGCACATTAACTATGAGAAAGATCATCAGAAGACTAGGGCCACTTCTTTTCAGATTCCTGGCCAGCTTCGAGGCCGTGGATAGCCGAAACCAAAAATAAGTGGATGGCTTCCCCTGAGATTATTTCCACCGAGAAACGGTCACGCAGTGCAAATCGAGAAGCTGCGTCGGAGGTGTTTCCCGAGCTTCTGAGACTTGAACTGAATCGGCAGTCAGAATTGCCCCTATTCTTGAATAAATTACGTTGAGAATGCCACCAAAGTTCGATACGTTTTCCTTTGCCTCGTGGCCTTACCCACTCGTGATTCCTATTTTCACGATTCCGTCATCGCGATAGAGCGCCGCCGCTGCATACCCTCTCCCTCCCCACCCACTATGCCCTACTGGTAGCCGCTCGTCCTCGCCCGATTATCTTCTCGCCCTCTCGCTGGAAGCCGCTTTCCCGGCCGCCGGAACCCGGTCCCCAGGTGACCACCTGACCCTGACGTCCTCATACTCGCCCGGTCGCCGCAGCACCTCATGCCGGTTCACAGGAGCTCATCCTTCCGGCGGCCAGTACCTCCTGTCGTAGCCCAGCACCTCCACCCGCTGATGGTTCCCAACACGTCCTCCCCGCAGGCGCCCAGCTGCTCCTCTGGCCGGCTATGCACATGCCAAGTGAAACTTTCTTGAATCAATTGGCTACCCATGTAGATGAAACTGCGGGAGCGGCTATACTTTGCACCTTGTTCCGTAGACAGCTCAAAATTATAGAACAAGGGCAATAAAGTCTTTTAATGGCTCAGCACATATCATAAGCCCAAATTCCACAAGCCAAAAAGAATAGGAACATCAGTTTTTGTGAGCTTCTATGCACCGCAGTTTTTACCCACCGCAATCCATAAGCCAGATTCTACATAAGCATAAGCTTAAAAGAAAGATGATAAGAAAACTATGAGAAAGATGATAGTAGGAACAATGTTTTTTAAAACATCACATGTAGTACAAGACATTATTGCCAGAAAGACAATAGAAGGGTACAAAAAGAGAAGTTTTACCGAATAATTAGATATGAACTTTAGGACAATTTCAGACAATAGATGTTAAATATTTAATCTGATATTTAGAGAAAAACTAAGCATATCTTTGAAAATGCATACCAGCTCCCACGATATAATCAAAGTTCAGAATATATTGATATCAGGATAGTGATACTGAGAAAGTTATTATGTTGCACAAATTTGAGGGAAGTAAACCCACTACCTTGGCAATCCTCTTGTGAATTTAAAGCATTATGGGTTCAGTGACCGATTCCTCCACTGGCTGGTTGTGCTGCTATGTTCGGCGAACACGAGGATGATGATTTGCCACTAGCGCGGGCTATGCTAGGGAGACCCACTGTCCCCGCAGCTATTCGTCCTTGCTGTGGATGTTCTGGGAAGGCTGATCCAACAAGCTGTCGACATGGGAGTTCTACAGCAGCTGCACCTGCGGCGCACGATCCCATCCATCTCACTTATGCGGATGATGTCATCCTTTTCTGCCAGACAACTATTGTGGAGGCCATGGCGGTAAAGGAGATCTTGCGGTTATTTGGAGAAGCATCCGGCCTCCATGTGAACTATGCCAAGAGTTCAGCAACTTTGATCAACTGCTGTGAGATTGACTGCCCTGTCACCAAGCTCCCCTTCTCCTATCTTGGAATCCCACTAACAATCCAAAGGCCAGCAGCAGCCCAAATGCAGCCCCTTGTCGGCAGAATGGCAGCAAAGTTGCCAACCTGGAAATCTCGGCTGATGCAGAAGCCAGGAAGGCTGGCCCTTGTCAAGTCTGTGCTTGGAGCAATCCCATTCCACCAGCTACTTGTGTTGGCGCCACCAAAGACCATCAAGCTCATGGAGAAAATCAAGAGAGGATTCCTCGGGGAAGGACGCGCCGCTGCCAACGGCATGAGCTGCCATGTCAGGTGTGCCAGCCAACATCACTTGGAGGGCTGGGAGTCCAGGACCTGGAGGGCACGGGCCTGGCACTGCGCGCGAGATGGAAGTGGCTAGGCCGCACTGATAACATCCGCGCTTGGAGAGGCCTTGACCTACAGTTCACAGTAGAGGAGCGAGATTTCTTCGTCGCCTCAACTTCCATGGAAGTTGGGAACAGGCTGACAACTAAATTTTGGGAGGATCGATGGACTCACGGAGATTCCGTCCGTGAAAGTGCACCACAGCTATACTCTTGCATCCCCAAACGCAGAGCCAAACAAAGAACTGTCGTTGAAAGTTTGGTTGCCAACCGTTGGGCTCAGGATATTCATGGCATCCTCGGGGTGCATGAATTAGGACAATACCTCATCCTCTGGCACATGATCTAGCACACCAGCCTATCCTTGGACGATGACAGACTCGTCATGCTAGCAGGGAATATAGCAAATCAGCATATCTAGCCTCCTTTCACGGCTCAACGAATTGTGCATTTTGGAAACTCATCTAGAAGACCTTGGCTCCCCCAAAAGTCAAGTTTTTCCACTGGCTGGCCAATTTGGACAGGTGCTGGACAGCTGAAAGGCTGGCACGACAAGGACTGCAACATCACCCACGATGCCTTCTGTGCGACCAAGTGCCAGAAACAATGCACCATCTCATCACTGTGTGCCCATTTTCACGGCATGTCTGGCATGAGATCTTGTCTTGGCTGCAGATGACATTTATGTGGATCTGAGGCCAATGCACAAGGGCCTGGCATCCACGACGCTACTAGTGCCCTTGATGATCTGGAAACATCACAATGACTATGTCTTCGAGAGAGTGCGGCCTTCAGTTCTGGACCTGTGCAACAAAATCAAAGACGGGGCAAAGTCATAGATCAAGGAAGGAGCAAACGGCCTAAGAGATGTCATCCCAACAACATGGGATGTTCACTGAACCCCTTACCTGTTTTAATACTGATGTGTGCATCCTGAGTGTAACAAATTCTATCTTTTCAATGAAATGAAACTCCAGCCTTGAACCAGCGGCGCTGCTCCTTTGGCCGAGCTCCAGCAGCTTCGCGCTCTATGTTGCCGACAAGAAGAGTTCCCCTGTCACCACAAGCACAACGATGTTTAATACTAGTACCCAAGCATTTTCTACGAAAACGAATTAAAATTCTATCATACAGCCAAAATAAAGCTACAGTAATCAATCAGATTCTTAGAGCACATTCTTCTCTTAGTCATTGCAAACTAAATGTTTAAGCTGGCAACTATATCTCCAGTCATACTGAATCAATTCCAAAGAATGGAATTATATTATGACTAGCACAAGGAATTATATTAAAACTGTTTGTAAACTAGAACATGAAATAAGAAAATGATCCACAAATCTGGCGCTGGAGTAAGAATGAAAGAAAAAAAATTCAAATCATCCACTAAGAAGATGAACTGAGAAAGTGTAGACAATTGATCAAGACAATAAAAGGATCCAGGTCAAGCAGAATTGAGATGCCCTAGGACCAGACCAACTAAAGTCGAACAAAATCCAAATGCATTCAAAGTAGATCAACCAAGCTTAATTGGACAAAATCCATAAGCCTTGGAAGCAGAGTGAACAAGCCTGTAACTTTGAACATCATAAGCCTTGGAGATTTGCTATGTTTGTAAGTAGTGGGGGGTGTAATCGGAACCACTCATTCGCATTGAGATCCGCACTTTTTTACCTAAAAGGATCCACTTTGTTTGGTTTCTACACACCCATAATCCAAAATAGCAAGGGGGACCGGCACCTTTCCTCTTACACATGTATCATTTTGGGCAACCTAGCCTGGCCTAGTCCAGCCTATAGGATTCAGCTTTTCACATCTTTCGAGACATGTGACCACCTCTTTGACCACCTTTTTTGAATCACGTGATTTTCGAGACATGTGACCACCTTTTTCGAATCACTTGATGGGTTCGAGCTAATTTATGTTAGGTTCCATCCCCGCGCCGGACCTCTTCTTCTCTCTCATAACCGTAACGGGAACTTCTCGTGCCTCATTTTCTTCCACCGTGCAAGATCTATGCATTGATTATGCCTATTTTTGGAGATGGTACTCTTTACTGCATTGGCATTATTTGATCAAATATTTCAGAAGGATGTAAGCTAATGCTTCTGCCCATTGATCGAAAAAGAAGATGCCCAAAGGTGATGAATGTCCAGGGCAAAACAGTGCTATACATAGAACAAAGCTGGGAAAAGATATCCATAAATTGGTCCAGGTATAATCTCCAATGCCTAGAAAATGGAGATGCAAGCTGACTAAGCAGATGTCAACCAAATGCTGAACAAGAACCACCGTATGGTCAAAATATAAACAAATTACTGAACAGGGCCTGCCTGGGATCCTGAAATCAGGGGCATGCATGCAGTCCCTGACATGCTCGTGACCCATGCCAGCTCCATGCATGTTTGTCCAATACGCTTGTGACTAATCCAGCTTCATGGCTTCCAGGCATCATTGGCATAAACCATCAACACAATTTTATTATCTGCAATAAAACTTCAAGTTACTTTTACAAAAAAACGAGACTCTGATGGAGATTGAACGGACTACACATAAATTTCGACTCGAGTAAATAGAAAAACACCGAGGATTGCAGGTGAATTGTGGTTGCCTCTTAACACTAACATCTTGGCAGTATTTACCTAAAAAAAACATCTTGGCAATACCATTATTCTAATAAGCTCCTACTCGACTGGATAATGCGGTAACACTGTCCCTGTAAAATTCATTTCTCTCGTTTACTTATTTTTAAGTTTCAATTATTGCTACTGAATACTACTACACCAACAATTCCTTCAGTACTCCATCACTAAGAAAAATATGGAGCATTGACATATGGAGCATTGACAGAAAATTGCATAACAGAAAAAGTTTATTTGTGTTGGAGTATAAATTGCAAGCAGTACTAGCAAAGCAATCAAACTCATGTCCGTACTGTAGTAATACCAACAAAGACATAAAAATAGAAAAGAAAGTGGCTACTGATACGTATGACTATATAAGAACGCTCACTACCTTGGTTGGAAAATCAGTCTAGTTCAGCCAGGGCTACTTGCATCAATTCTAACTCTATACATATTGGACATTAGCCCTATCATAAATAGAAAAGAAAGTTCAACATGTATTAGTTTTCAATATTTCTAAACATTAAAAGAAATTCGGTCCAGCTAATCAATAAAATAATTTTCAACCATGAGTTCTTATATAAAGACCAACGGTGTGTTCGACAAATGGTTCTAGGCATACATTCAAACGGTGCATGCGTGTTCGACAAAATGGTTCTGAGCGTACATTCAAATGGTGCCCATACCGATGACCAAGGAAATCACTTGCTTCCCGCCCTCGTGCCACTACTCGATTTGGCACAGACAAATGTTGAACAAACAGGCCACCGTTGCTGCAATATTTGTGGGTTGGACATAAGTAAATAGAACAGTAGAACCAAATGTTGAACAAGAACCATCGTATGGTCAAAATATAAACAAATTGCTGAACAAGACCTGGCAAGGATCCTGGAATCAGGGGCATGCATGCAATCCCGTGGCACAGAACTGACATGCTCGTGACCATGCCAGCTTGTCCAATACGCTTGTGACCAGTCCAGCTCCATGGCTTGTCAAGCATCATTGGCATAAACCATCAACACCATTTTTATCTGCAATAAAGCTTCGATTTACTTTGACAAAAATGAGATTAGCTATGAGACTGACAGTAAAAAATGTGGAAACCCTCTACAAGAAACGATTAATCATCCATGAACAATCGATTGATGGCAGTAGAAAGATTGAACACCTCATACAGATATGGCAAATATTCATTTTCACATGCATGACACAAATTGGAAAATAGAAAAGGAGCCCATTCACAATCTTTTGGTGCCTACTATGGATCGCGAATGGTGCCGCTTCATATAACAAACAGAGCCTTTACAGATCATATCGATATCACTCTGAAAACTGAAGTCAAAATGAAAATGAGTAGTGTGGCATGGTGTAGTTATTTTTAGCAGGCAACTCTGAATACATGGCAGGATTTGCAACCGGGAATGAAACTTGGAAAAAAGGAACAAATTAATCTTCTAACGTGGCAGGATTATCATCCAATACTACAGCTTAGTCTAACACAAGTTTGGCGAAAACCACAGCAGAAGAATAACAAGGGAAAACATCAGCCGCAGACCAATAAGGTGCCTTCCTTACTTGACGAAGGTGCCTGAACAAAAAGTGGATGGAGCCTGCCATTGTGTTCAACGGTGCCAAGTCTCTTATGGCAACATCTACTAAATATCAAATGAAGAAATGAGTAAAGCATACATAAGCTAAACGTACTTATACTGATCTAGTGGATAATATGAAAACAGATGATCACCATCAGACACAGCCCGACACCATTTGATTTAAACAAACACCATTTCAACTATATCTAATCAACTAAATCATTAACAAAGATAAGCAATTAACTAGCTCAGTTTCACATTAAGCTCAACATCAAAATTGTAGTGCTGGACAAAATCACAACACCATTTCAGAACTAATGAAGCTGACATCTCTCCAACGCGTACATCCATCGCATCCAGAACCAAGAGTGCATATGATTGGAACTGGATTGTCAGAGATAAATTTTCTCTCCTCTGCTTTGCACTCAGATATTTCTTCACAAGAGACTGATGCTAATAGTCATTAAGCCCCTACATGTAACGATGTACAAGAACTTCATATACAAAAATTGCACAACAACTTGACATCGCTGGATGTCATGAAGAGACGTACCTACTTGATCAAGGTTCATCTATTCAACAGAGATTTGAACACTCACCTGAAGCACCGATGCACAGCTCGGCGTCAGCCTCGCCATTCCGGCCGGGCAAACACTTTTTTTTATGTCAGGGAGTGCGACTATCCATACAAATGCGAGTCTAAAAATGGAGCCTCCTAATACTCTTCATTCTGAATTGTGTGGACTGAAGATTGTAACTGTGCCCTTGAGTCCTGGACAGTATGTCCAACGGAGCTAGACACTATGTGAAACAGATCCTCGAAATTGCTCAGGAAGATGCCAAACATTTACAACAAAATCAATTAAGAGGGTGGTTCATCTCTCTTCACACGAACAGGAGAGAAGTACAAACAATAGTCAATCGGGCCACAAAGACTAATCTGAATCCCATGGGAAAAATCAGAACACCATCTCCGGCTACAAGAAAATGAAACAGTGCCTTCAAAATAATTCGGTGCCTACTCTAAATCCCACGAAGTGCACTCCAACCAAATAAAATGTGCTCGTACAGATCATATCAAAATCCTCTTTTCTTGCTAAATGAAAATACAGAGGTATGCAATTGCTAAACGAAAGAATAAAGACTTGCAGAACAAAAGGCAGTGAGGGACAATTCCGTCAACAAGATGCATCAATGAGAAGCAAGCGACGTCTCTAGACAAACGAATGGATCCCAATCCAATTACACGGTGCCTGCCGTAACACACATGAAACGATGCCGAATAAAAACTGAAGATAGTGGCCATGGGAGATGCAGAGACCGGCGACCTTAGGAGGAGGATGGAGGGGCGCGGACGGCCCTGGATCGGCACTTGTTTGGCGGGCACAGACGCACAGTAGCCTCCTCCCCTTCTTGATCGACTACCTTGGGTTGAGGCCCACGGGAGGCCCGAGGCGGTGGAGGCATGGGGACGGCCGCGTCGGCGCAACCCCGTGCAGTGGAAGATGGCGGCGGCCGTGCGTGACCTGCAGAACGGAGAGGCGTCAGCTGCTCGCGACGTGGAGGAAGGAGGCCGGTGGCGCTTTGAGGAGGAAGGAGCCGGGAGGAGGAGGGGCTCACATGCGATGGGGAGAAGCAGGGGCGACGGAGTCCTCGCGTCGATAGGGAGGAGCAGGCGGTGGAGATGCCCTCAAATCGATGGAGAGGAGCTACCAGAGGCGGTGTCCAGGGAGACCGGCGGTAAATGCACCTTTTTTGGGAGGATCAGGGGTGGGTGGACGGGGGAGGCACGTTGCGGTGGTGGGATGTCGGCGGTGGCGCGCGGTGTTGATCTCCGAGGGCGGCGCGCTGCGCTGGATGCCGGAGATGGAGGCGGGGCGGCTGCTGAGTACTGGGAGACGTCCCTCTGCTGGCTGCTTCCGTAGCAGTCAAGCAGCACCTCTCTGTTGCTGTGAAAAAGGATGGAGGAGCGAGATGAACAGAGGGAGGGGTGGCGCGTGCAGCCGCCCGTGCGGCGGAGGGGTCCGACTTGATGGAGGGACGGAGGGCTTGGACCTCGCCGAGGCAGCCGAGCCATGGGGACGGCGCGACGACGCAGGTTGATCTGATCCAATCCGTGTCTACATCAAGCTCAGAACGGGAAAATGGAAAAGGTGTAGAACCATTGGCAAGGTCGGCACTCAATGGGAAACATCACTAGTCTGCAGCCCTATGAATCTCGAGCAGGGAGCTAACGTAGGAAGCAGACCTAGCGCGCAGATATGGCAGCAGATGGGCCCAAATCAGCTCAAAGAGGAAATTCCAAAGACCTCAACTAAATAGTGAAAATATAAGTTGGAAAGGATGGACCAACCCATAAATGGGAATCTCAAAGCAACCTCAACAGCGATGATTGCCACCTCCGTGGAGACACAAAATAGAAAAGCTTTTCTCGAGAGAGAGAGAGAGAGAAGAGAGATCACCTTGTTCCAGAACTCTTCCGTGTTCAGAGCTGTACCATCTCTCTTGAAATTCTCAACTACATTGTGAGATTTAGAATCTCCATAACAAATATGTGTTCCATTTTTGAGTGGTGATCCATCTGATGTTTGGAAAGACGACACCTCCTACTGTCCTTTGGTAAAAGCTACTGATCAGCTACATATCCTTCATCACCAAACTCCTATCGGCCCAGATTTACCTTCCGAAATACCTTCACAGCAACAATAAGTTGAAGTCAGCACCATTTAAAGAATGAAACAGTCAGCAGTTCAGAATATTCGGTACCACAGAATATTTACCAATGAATGAGATTGTAAATAATTGCAGTCTATCAAAATTCATTAGTAGTCAAGTAAGAAAAGGAACATAAGCAAAAAATGTTTAAGCAAGAAATTTCAATTTGCATAATCACGCTTTCAAAAAATAATTACATTATCACTAAAGTTTCATCTAGTAGACAATATATGATGACCTGACCAAATATGCAATATCTATCTGCAGTGGAAAAATCATTAAAAGAGGAAAAGATAGACCATTAGAAAGGTATCAAGAAACTCACAAGGCCAGAAATTAGGCAACACGACTATGATATCATGTTTACAGAATTCATTCAAGCTGGAAGCTGTCATATAGGTTGGTGATTGCTGATGCAATTGAAGCTTAATTTATTTTGCAACTTGCAACCAGCTCCTGAAGCACATGCGCGTGCACAGGAAACAACAAGCACAGTATAGAGATGATCATAAGTAACAAGAATAGTAACAGAGATAAAGAACAGGCATACACACACGCATTAGTATCAGACCTAAAATAAACAACTACACCCTCTCCAATCTGAAAGCTACCGAACTGCAGTTGTACTGGTTACTAGCCACACAAATGAATCTTAGTCTGGTTGTCTAGCATATTAATTGCTAAAATGAACACAAAAGCACCCTGCGAGGTTCAAACTGAAGTTTAACAGTACCAACTCTCTCTTGCTTGAACACTACAGAACTACCAAAACCTTTCTTTAACTCTTCTCTTAACCTCTCAACAATTACTACATTAGACAGCGCATACACTTTATTAATGATCTGAAGCAATAAGAACATTGCTGCATGCCCAGAAAGTTAAAACATTTAGCAAGCCATAAACATCCATATATCTCAACTCTGATTTCTTGATACTTCTAATTCAAGGTTTTACCTTGAGTTAGTCAGAGCGCAAGGGAACTTAGACGGTTTTGTCGATTTAACTTGAGCTCCTGGTACTTCTCCTTGCTCTGCTGCTCCTACTCCGCCATAGAGATGACAGCAACGGCAACGGCGGTACAGAGTGGCAGCATACGCCAGGATAATCGTGCAGGAACAGAGCTGCGCCCCCGGCAACAACGAAAGGCCACAGCCGCCACTAGAAGAAGAGCCGCTAGTCGGGGAAGAGCTCACGACCAGGGGTACAGGGGCAGACTCGCCGGTAGGACTTGTAGCTCGCATCACCTTGGCCATGCGTTGTGACTAGTCAGCCCTCCCGCAGTCTCCCCGTGTAACTGCCTGCATACAGCGATACACTTCAAATCAAGAACATATTTAACAGTTCATATACAAGCATGGCTACAGAATCAAAGCAAGCGGGCCAAGATCCAAGACATAAGTAGTGCAGTACTTTTGTATCCTCTAATATAATGCAGTAGTGGATCTATTTTAACAGCAGCAAGAAGCAGGAGCCAGTGTCACATGAATGATTAGCAGATGATCAATTTTTAACTGGGTCAACTTAGGCTGCCGAACACATGCACCCACAGTGTATCTTCTCGCGGCCTGTTAGGAAGTTGGTGTCTTGTTAGCATCCAAATTCGAATTACTATCCAACCTTGCATACAAAATTCAAGCCTTGACTCGAACAAATCTGAACCATGTCATGCAGTCCTGAATCTACAAACGACAGCTTCCAGAGTCCAATCATGGAGCAGTACAAGCAATGCCAAGAACGTATTTTTAACACCCCGCAGCAGCCTTCAACACACTCTTAAGAAAAGGATTGAGAAGTCTCACCGGCTGCGTGGCGGTGACAGGAGATGGAGCCCAGATGCTGCGTCGGGCTGCGGTGAATAGGCCTCACAGAGGAGAACGCGGCGACCGGCGACAGAAACTTGGCAGCGGTGAAGGATGCCACCACCAGCTCCTCTTGCCTGCAATTGAAAGATTAGACAACTCCTTTCACTGCACCAAACATTAAGATGCCTAGGGTTCATAAATTCCTACATAGCAAAGGTAGTTCTTGGAAAAGACATATTTCAGATAGAAAGAACATATATGATATAATAAAGAACATAACTAAATGGCAGCAAACTCTAATATAGATTAAAATGGTTCATAAGCACGAATGTGAAATAAGAAAATGATTGATAAATCCGGCATTAAAGCAAGAATGAAAGAGAACCCACAAAGAAGATGAACCGAGGAAATGCAGAGAACAAAACAACACAGGAAAACAATACCAAGTCGAACGAAAATCAAAAGGCCCTTGGATCAAATCAACCAAAACCGATTCAGCGAAATCCAAATGTATTCAAAGTAGATCAGTTAAGCCTGATCGGACAAAATCCATAAGTCCTTGAAGCTGATTGAACAAGCCTGCAACTCAGAGAAAAATAGAAGAAAAATAAAGTTGAGTTAAGGCATGGAAAGAGTAAATCTACAAAAAAAAAAACCATGATCCTAGCAATGCTCTATAATTGTGTATACATGTCACACTTGTAACTAGAGAAGATTGGTTTTAGATCCTGTATTAAGACCACCCCGTACTTGTCCTAAGAAGTCTTCAGCCAATGCAAAGAAAAACCAATAAATAAATCTAGAAAAGAAAAAAAAACATGATCCTAGCAATGCTCTAAAATTTTGGATACATGTCATACTTGTAACTAGAAAATATTGGTTTTAAATCCTGCATTAAGACCACCTCGTACTTGTACTAAGAATAAGAATATGCCTTCGGCCAAAGCAAAGAAGAACCAATAAACGCAAAAAATCATGTGAAACCGCCACAATTTTTCTAATAAGATGGCAAAGCAACAAAGGTTAAGCAAGAAATTACACTTTACATAATCACGATTCCAAAAAAATTACATTAGTACTGAACTTTTAGCAAGTAGACAATCAATGAAGACCCAATCTGCAGTGGAAAAATCATTAAAAGGGAAAAAGATAGACCATTCCAAAGACCAGAAAATTCTAGAACTTCACAGAATAGGCACCATCACTATGCAATCACGTTTACAAAATTCATTCAAGTTGGGAGCGTCATTTTGCAACTTCACAGAATAGGTGATTTTGCTGATGCAACTGAAGCTTAATTTATTTGCAACTTGCAGCCAGCCCATGAACCGCACACACGCACAGGAAAGAACAAGCACAGTATATAGATGATCATACATAACAAGAATAGTAACAATTGAGTGGACAGAGAGCAAGACATGCATGATTAACAGCCTGTAAGTTGAGCAATACAATCATGAGGAGGCCAAGTAATCAACAAGCCATACATAAAAGCATCAGTACCAGACCTTAAATAAACAACTACCTCCCCAATCTAAAAGCTACAGCACAAGAGGGTATTGTTGCAAGAAATGAATGCCATAGTCCTAAGAATACAGTAGGACAGAGGCTGGGGGGAACCTACTAAAAGTTGTTCATCATGAGCTGCAGGAGAGTCTAACACCAGACTATCAGCAGCAAATTGATTTGGCCATGCATGCTGTCAGGTGGCCTCGAGTCAGTCTAACGTCGACTCAAATCGACGCCTTCGCTGACGAGGTGGATCATAGCCTGCATGTACAGGTAAGGTTAAGTTGGTCAGTATAGAATAATTAAATTTGGTCGACTGAATTGAAGAAAAATGAATCTACAACTCAATTTGCGTCCACTATAAGTGAAAAAATTATTAAGCTTGGTCAAGTATGACTATAGAAACAGTTTAAGTGAACTTTACAACACAATAAAATTCACTCGCTACTGAAGATACCTCCTGCCAGGATACAGCTAAAAACCAAATGGCTGTTGACTCGTCGCTAAAATCAAACTTTGATCTGTTTTCACCAACCTAAGGTTTCAGCTCATAAACTATGCAATCAGGCCAGTAAATTTCACTGACAGAAGAAATAGGCACCCAAACTCAAGTTGAAGAGGACTCAAACCAGAATGGTGGGTGGAGCTTACACTCACGCCTCTCACAGGTGCAGTAGTCTCATTTTCTAAAACGCACTAGAAGCCCAAGCCAAATCTTTCAAAATAAGAAAAACTCCACCTCAATAATTGTGGCGTCCTGCAACGAGTTCCAGGTGTGTGAATGAGTGCTTCCGATGATGCAGAGAACTCCGTCTGCCACACAATTATGATGAAAAGGAAGGAATCAGATTTTCACCTTTTACGCAAAATATAGTTAGGATTAAATCATAACTTTGAAAGAGTATGAGCCAGCATATCACCAAAGTAAAGCACGAGGCCACTTGATACCGAAAGTGCCTCCCCTGGAATTTAGAGCAAAGTATAAGTAAATAGGGAAAAAAGTGGCAATGCCAAGTCAATGAAGGAAAGATATATACGAACATATTGCACCGCTAAACAAGAACCACACATTGCATGCAAAAGATACTGAACAAAGTGGGACAGTTGTAACCATTCTTATATGCATATGTATTTCTATAATGGAATTTATCCACAAGATATGCAGAAAATGTATAAATGTCTGTCAGTATAAGCAATCACATCTGAACAAATGAAGAGGAATAAATATCTAATTACATCTTAGACTTCAGGAACAAACCAAAAGATGAACATGAAGAGAACTTCTTAAGAATGTGCTTGATTAAGATCACATCAGCCACACCATGAAAGAGAGGATAAGCATTTTCCCCATCCTTAACAGAGCTGCAGTAATATGCTGCATAGATTAGTTTGCCAATCTCTTATTATCACACGACCTGAATAACTACTATATTAAAGCTTAACAACTCCTATTTTTTTACAGAATTTTGAGCCTCCTCTTGAATTAATCTGTCGGTGGTGGTTGTGTTTCATCACCGTGTGGTTGTAGCAATTTACCTGTTGGATGGAGCTTTGCAGATGGTCAAAGCGGCGTGTGACAAAGGATTAATCTGTCAATGCCTACAGATTGTAGACTAGGGTTTTGCTAGAAGTAGAGGGCAAGTAGATCTCGAAGGTTTCAGCCGAAAAGTACTCGACGATTACGAAAACTAGGGTTATGTTGACAGTAGATTCGATCCTTTCTTCGTCCCTCGACTCCCCCTTATATAGAGGGTGGAGCCGAGGGTTTCGTTATACACAAGTTACAAAGTTCGGGAGGGTTTCGTACCCAACCCGTAAGATTACAAATCTCTATCTTTCCTAATACAAACTATCTTTCCTTAACACTAAATGGGCTTCCAAGTCTTCTTATTCTTCGAGTCCTGGGCCTTTAGTAAAACCCGGGTACCATCTTTGGCAGGCCCATTGGGGATGCCTATGTCAGAGCCCCCGAGATTTTTCTTGAATCGAAGAATCAGGGAAAATCTCCAACTTTACTCATTATATAATATTTCGATATGCAAACACTATTTAGTACAGGGATAACGGTAGTTGGGGCTAGTTCATCTGACGGATCAGGTACTAGTTAACTGCTCTAGTGGCAATCCGCAAAAACCTACTTCAAGATCACGTCCCTCGACATGATCTCGGATACTGGTGTAAACTTCGACAGTGCCGCTTAAGGTCTTACCATTTGTCGAGTCCCAGTCATATTTTATCGGGTACCTAACGCGTCCGTTAGGATTTTTCTTCGCATCTGTTGATACGGAAAAAGTAGCAATCCGCCGTGAGACGGTGCCACGCCGCTCGAACGGATCTGGGGTCTTACCTTCGCAAAGTTTTGTGGCATTCAGAGATTTTATCGCGACTTTTAGCGCTCGAGAATATATTGTCGAGTGCTTTTCGGCTGTTGGAATAGCACATTTTATCGAGTCATATTTGATGACTTATTTTGCCTTCCCGATGGGAGTATATGTAGAGTTATCTGTAACTCGAAATATACTCACTGTTTCTTTATTTTAATCAAGATTCATCGGGTACGCGAACAGCGTTCCCGATGGGAGTAGCCCCGAGGCTACAGCCAAGAACTTGTGCTTGGGTGTAGGCTCCACAGATTAATACCCTCTGCCGCTATATTTATAACCTTTCTCGATATTTTTGTATCTATCGGGTGCGCGACCAGCGCTCCGATGGGAGTACCCGAGGCTATGAACAAATGCTTACATTTGATCATAGGCTCTCGCCATTTCTATCTTGTCATACTCGAAATTTTCTGTTTTTCCAAAGTAGCCCCCGAGCATTTGGGCAAAAACTTGTATTTGATCAAAGGCTCTCAAAATCATCTTGCGTTGTCGATAATTTCTCCCAACTTCATAGTCGAGCTTTTATTTTATCATGATGACGTCATTGCTGATGATAGCCACGATTTCTGTATTGGAAATATGCGAAAACCGCTCCTCTCACTGCCTTGTGGGTCCAAATTCCCCATCTGATTGACACGTCGTGCAAGTGGGGGACACACGTCCTCCACTTTTTGGCGCACGTCTGTGCCCTCTGTCTTTTCTTCTCGTGAAAAGCCATTTTTGCCCCTTGTCCACGTGCAATCCATCTACGCCGTAAAGTTTTCATCGAATGGCTGCGTCGATTCACCGCACCTCTATTTAATTCCATCATCTTCTTCCTCTGTCACTTTCGCTCACTCCGCCCATCTGCGCCTCTGCCACAAATCCTCCATTGCGCTCATTGCCTCGTGCGCTCCTCCAAGACTGTGCTGTTCTACTCTCCTCTAGTAGGATTCTTCTTCCCCTCAACACGCACAACCTCCAATGGCCGCCGAAGATCTGGAGTGGGAGAGATCCAAGATCTCCAATCAAGACATGAACCTGCTGAAGAGGTTGGGACTCACCAAAAAGAAGGATGCACGCTTCCCCCGCGAGGAAAGCTACCCCAAGCCTCCGATGGAGTATCGGGTTAGTTTCGTTGACCATCTTATCCGCGGTCTTTCTCCTCCTATCCACGAGTTTCTCCGGGGTCTTCTTTTTGTTTATGGGCTTCAGCTTCATCAGCTGACGCCCAATTCCATTTTGCACGTGTCGATTTTTATCACATTGTGCGAATGCTTTTGGAGTCCAACCTAATGGGCTCGTGGAAACGCATCTTTGCCTCCGCCGTAATGGCTCTCACGGCGTCGCCTATAATATCGCGGCGTCGTTATCGTGCTGCTTCGACGTCGATTACTTCGACGTCAAATTTCCGACTGTCCCGCAAGAGGTGGCTGTATGTGCACGAGGAAAGCTGACTCGATGGAGTACAACATCGCCTTTTGACGGGAAGGCTAAAATTCTTCGCCGCTCCTAGGATGCCGAAGCTTCGAAGAAGAAAAATTGGCGACAGAGGCGCGATGACTCGCATCCGTGAACTTCAGACTACCCGAGGCAAGGAGCTTTGGGTATCCAAATCACAGCTTACTTTCTTAGGATTAGAATTCAGCCTCTGCAAGCTCGAAAAATCCCCTTTGGATGTATGGTGATGAAGATGTCGAGAGGCTCTCCACTGATCTTTCTGCAAAAGATTTGGAGAAGCTAGTCCGAAGAATCTCCAAGCTTAGCAAGAAAGACACCATTCCAACTTCTTGCAAGGTTGCGCCATTTTGTCGCGCCAATCCTCTTCCCGAGGTATTTTGTTTTTCGCCGCTATTATTCCTTCTTCTCGAATTTTTATGTCGACTATTTTTACTTATAGGGAAGTATAACTTTTTTGTCGATTTTCTTTGCTTTCTACAGGGTCACCTTGTTCTGTCTTCTCTTCCTCCCCTTCCCGAAGGTGGGGAAGTCGAAGAACGGGCTGTTGTCACCGACGACAACCAGGGTACTTCTCGCCCTGAAAGTGGAGCCGGGATTCCCACAAATCTGCGGCTTCACTTGAAAAAGAAACTGAGGCAGAAGTTTCTTCGTCGACGCGCTCATCTCTTCCTGCTGCTTCTCCAAAGGGCAAAAGGAAAAGGGATGAAGCCATTGACTCCGGCACCTCCAAAGTTAATACTTCCCGTACCGGAAAATCTGCACTTGATGCCGAGGAAGAAACTTTGGATCTTTACGGTGCTGCACTCATCAGCTCGTAAGTTTTTTGGAATTGCTATGTACTGTATTTTCCCTTTGTCGATGTTTTTGAGCTTGCTATTTTATTTTGTCGCTATATTTATAACAGTGACGATGAAGCGGGAGATGCACCTGTTGACGAGACTGCCCGAACGAGCACGTCTCATACTTTGGCTGTTTCAGAAGCTCGTCCTGATGGCGACGAAGCTTCCTCCGCCGCAAAACCTTGAACACCCAAGACCATCTCAAAGCCCCCAAGCTCCTTCCCCGAAGAGAGCTAGGGTAGAAACAACCAAGGAACCAACCATATTAACTGGTTGTTCCTCGACTTCTTCGATGGAAGAGGTAAATTGTTCTTTATTGACTTGTTGCTTGAAATTTTCTTCTTTTTCTCCTTGATATCAACTTTTGCTTCTTCCTATATTGATCCTTTTCTCTCCAGCCTTTTATGAAAGAGCTCGTCCGCTTTGGTACCCAATTTATCGGGTACCGTGATTACACCCGCGAACTTGAAGGTACTCACTCGTTCTATCTAGCTTTCTTTAGAACTAGCTTGTTTAACTAGCTTGTTGATTAACTAATGATCAAGGTTTCCTGATCACGAACATTGGATGTTTTTTAGAAAAAATATCATATCATTAGAAGAATGATATGATGGACACACACTCATAGTAAGCATAGAAATAAGATCAAATCATTAAGTTCGTTCTGTTGTAGCTCTCAAATGCTTAGTAACCTAATCCTTCGACTATGAGACCATGTTAATCACTAACAGTGGAGGAATACTTTGATGACAACAAACATCGCTTCGTAACTAGGTGGTCATAAAGGCGGCATTAGGTATTTTGAAAGTGAGAGTTGAAGCTCATGGATCTAGAGTGGGATTTGTCCATCTAAATGACGGAGAGATATTCTCTGGGCCCTCTCCGTGACATGGCATCCAATTAGCTTGCAAGCATGTGACTAGGTCACAAGGGATATCATGGCACGGAACAAGTAAAGAGTACTTATCATTAACAAGATTGAACTAGGTATGGAGATACCGATGATCGAATCTCGGATAAGTAAAGTATTACGCGACAAAGGGAGTTGGTAACGAAAGCTTATGGTTTTTTTGATCACAAGGCCATTGTAGAATGTGTAGGAGACAGTATGGATCTCCATGTACCTTTATTGGTTAATGATCGGAGAGATGTCTTGATCATGTCTGCATCATTCGCGAACCGTAGGTTGTCACACTTAAGGTTCGATGTTATTTAAATAGATATGGAATATGAGATGGAGACCGATTGTTGTTCAGAGTCTCGGATTGGATCCAGGACATCATGAGGAGGTTCAGAATAGTACGTATAATAATATTCATATATGGGAAGACATTTTCACGGTTACCGGAAAAGTTCAGGATTTTTCAGTATTGTACTAGAGGTTCTAGAAGGTTCAGAGTGTACCATAGTAGGTCCCACTTGTCCCAGACGACCAACATGGACCGGAGGGGTTGCATAGGCCCACATGGGCTAGGTACACCAGCCCCCCAAGGCCCATGCGGCTGGATCAAGTCGATAGGATCAAATCCCTTGAAAATAGGGAGTTAACTTGGGGGGAAAGTCCCCCCCCTTTTTGGCTGACCTTAGGGCTTGGAGGAGGGGCCAAGGCAACCTCCCATGCCTATATAAGAGGAGGAGAGGGTCAGGGCAACCTCTCAAAAGGAGGTCTTAGGGGGTACATTGCCCCGTCTACTACTACTGGCCCTAGGCTAAGATCCTATCTAGGGGCCGTTGCTGCCCTCGTCGTCCAGAGCGAAGGGCTAGCTGAAATCGGAGATTGTGGCTGCACCAACCGCAGGACGAACTTCCACCAAGACCATAACGGAAGGTGGATGTAACTACTCCACCCTAGGGCCCCAGAGAAGCCGTAGGGGGATAGATAGTAGGTGGGCTCTGATGTCATCTCAATTGGATGACATCGGGAAGTGTAATCTTACGACCTGTCTACTCCCCCACGACCAGGTACGAAAGCACCGACCCTGTACGGGGGGATCACACTGACGCCACACGTCTGCAGAACCACACCCCCAATTTGTATGCTGAAGTACATAGAGAATGGGTTTGCCTGACTAGACCCACGGAGGCTAAGGCAGGGATGACGTGGCCTCTTCACCTTCATAGGATGACATCCCCAGAGAAGCCGTAGGGGGATGACGTGGCCTCTTCACCTTCATAGGATGACATCCCCAGAGAACCCTAGGGCCCCAGAGAAGCCGTAGGGGGATAGATAGTAGGTGGGCTCTGATGTCATCTCAATAGGATGACATCGGGAAGTGTAATCTTACGACCTGTCTACTCCCCCACGACCAGGTACGAAAGCACCGACCCTGTACGGGGGGATCACACTGACGCCACACATCTGCAGAACCACACCCCCAATTTGTATGCTGAAGTACATAGAGAATGGGTTTGCCTGACTAGACCCACGGAGGCTAAGGCAGGGATGACGTGGCCTCTTCACCTTCATAGACAAGGCCACACCTCGCCTTAGTATAAATAGAGGAGTAAAGCAAGAAGATGACAAAGCAACCAAATAAGAGACCAACGAGGACAACCCCAAAGCAATCTCACAGTGCAAACCCTAGGAGCCAAAGCTGAACAAGCTTGAGATCCTTCATCCCTTGCACTCGGAGATAACGAGGCGAGGCGATCTTTTCCATTTCCACCTTTCATAGCCTTTGATACTTCCAAAACGTATCTACTTTCCCGAACCTTTTTGTTATTATTTGCCCTCAAACTTGTATTACTTTTTCTTGAAACTGTTGATTCTTATACAAGAGAGAAAGGACTACCTCTCGGCGATATCTGGTAAGCTACCTCAACTCATTATGCCTAATCAAACAATTCCCTCATGCAGATTTGGAGAAAGGTAAGATGGTCGTAGGGCATGATGTGAACTGGGGATCCAAGCCCAAGAATAAAGCTGGAGGGTAGAAGTCCAAGCAGGAGTGGAGACCACCTGAGGAAGGGTATATGAAGCTAAATGTCGACGGCGCGTTCGTGCAAAGTGGCGATGCCGGGACCGGGGCCGTCTTACGGAACCATCATGGTGAAGCGATCGCTGCAGCATGCAAGGCAGTGCAACATTGCAGGGATGCTACAGAGGCTGAGTTGAGGGCCATAGAGGAAGGTGTGCAGCTAGCATTGCATTGGACTACGCTGCCCTTCACTTTGAACACCATATATTACATGCTAAAGTTCACTTGGAAGCAGAGCAAACAAGCCTGCAACTTTGAACACCATATATTACATGCTAAAGTTCACATACAATCACACAAATGGTCGAAGTAAATAATTTGGCATACAAAGGAACAAATCTAAGCAGGGATAGAATAAATAATAACATTAAAATGCAGGAACAAATCTGACTGTTAACGAGAGAAAAAGAAAGAGAGAGATCACCTTGTTCTTATTCGCTGAACTCCTTTGTGTTCAGAGCTGCACCATCTCTCTTCAAATTTTTGACTAAATTGTGAGATTTAGACTCTCCATAACAAATACGTGTTCCATTTCTGAGTGGTGATCCATCAGATGCTTGGAAACACGCCACCTCCTACTGTCCTTTGGTAAACGCTACTGATCAGCTACAGATGCTTCATCACCGAAGTCCTACCAGCCCGGATTTACCTTCCGGAATACCTTCATAGCAACAATAGGTTGAAAAAGTCAGCACCATTTAAAGAACGAAACAGTCAACAGTTCAGAAAAGGAACATAAGCCAAATGGTTAAGCAAGAAATTTCACTTAACATAATCACACTTCCAAAAAATAATTACACTAAAGTTTCATCTAGTAAACAATATATGATGACCCAATATGCAATATCCATCTGCAGTGGAAAAACCATTAAAAGGGGAAAATACAGACCATTAAAAGGTATCGAGGAGCCCAGAAAATTACTTTAGGCAACACGACTATGCTATCACTTTCAAAAGTGAGATGGTTTTCGCTCCTTCACAAGGCTATGAGAAATAGATATTCTAGCATGAAGCTTTGGGTGCAATATTTTTGTCCAGTATAGTCTTTTTTTCCCTCTTTGCCTTGAACTACCACACAAAAAGCTAGGATAGGTATTTTCGAAGACCGACTTCTTGAAAGCAACAATACCGAGGAATTCTTCTAGATCGTGGGATACAATAGATGATATCAGAGATCGTGGGACTAACAGCGACAAGGAAGAAAGGAAGAGGCACATATCTTTAAACTAAGTGGGAGATGAGAAAAGAACAAATGGCAAAAGCATCGCCCTAACAGGTTAGTAATTTACGGATTGACTCAACAACCAACCAGAATAAAAAAGAAAAGAGATAGATAGTGAGAAGAAGGTGTACCTGCTGGATCAGTCCGGACAAGATCAAGACGACAATGAGGACGCCTTCAACAGATGACGATGAAGCCTTCAGCAGACGATGAGGATTGCTTCGTCCGGCGATCGGGTCGACTCATCTCCTCTCCTCGATACGCCGAGCTCTCATGCCTGCGCCCAAGAGAGTAGAGTGCCCTCTCCTCTCCTCTCCGAGCAAGAGTCAAAGTCTAAGTCACACGCGACGCACGCGTATGGTGCACCCCTGCTAGTATTTATAGATGGGGAGGAGGCCGATTGAGGTGTTTGAACTTCAAAACTGAGCGCCAATTTCTGTGCTCTACAGGCTATTTTCCGTTTCCCTCCATCGCACTCTTCTCTTGTTTACTGGGAAGCACAGCTAGATGGCATGCTAATCTGTTGGAGAGGCTACCACATTGACTGAGATTAAGTGTCTCAGGAATGAAGCCTCGGTGAAACCAAACGTCCCTTTAATTGAGATGTCCTTATTATACTGCATCAACTCCCGATGAATCATGCACACCCAATACTTCACGCCCAGGCTACCAGATGGGACCACCATGCATGGACACAAAATATCTTTCTATAAATACAGGGTCTCAGGTCTATTCATAGATTTCTTGGTATTATTCAATTAACATGAATATATTTAAATGGATAAGCAGCTTTTTAGAGAGAGAGAGAGAGTAGGCAATAAGCATTTTTCTAACGAGAGAAGAAAAAAGTTATGTTGTGTTTTATTAGACACTTGGCATGCAGCAAATTACTATTTAGCCATTCCCCAGCTACGTCTACTACGAGCAAAGCCAGACTTTCTCAGACGAAAATATGCTCCAACTCACTTTGCAACGGCAAATAAACCTCAATTTTAATCTGCGTGGACATACACCAAAGATGCATACAGTAGCTGGAGATTTTATGAATTCTATTCCAAATTATTATTTGCCTTCTTTAACAATTCACAACATATATATTGAGTACTCACGCTCTGCTTCGAAGTTAAACCTGTGAAATCCCAAGTATCAAGCATGTTCAGGTGGCCCTTCATATTTTCACGCATACCAGAAACACAAGGCACCAAAATCAGAATATAAGATACCCATTTATATACATGTATTGTGCTCAAATGTTGACCACCAAACACAACTCATCGGGAAACGAATGAATCTTCGCTAGCCAAATGTAGTGATAAGTCAAAAGCATTGTTGACATCACTTTTTTCCTTGAACTAACACACAAAAGGCTACAACAAGTATTGTGCTAGTTACAGGTTGCAAAAAACATGCCAGCAATAGCTTTTCCTCTCCTCCAGTGGCCTACTTTCTGATTGCTTATCTCTCATGCGGGGGTTCTAGCTATTTTTGATTCAGGCTTCACCGTGAACATGCAGCTGATGCCAAACAAAGCCATCCATCACTCTTCAATTAGTTTTTGATTTTCCAAGTCCTGCGCACATGTCCAAGGAGGAGATTAATTTCTAAATAAAAACAAGGACTTCAGCTAGCACAAACAAAGATGCACTTCTATATTCACAAGCAAATAATCTATACAATTCTTCTATTCGCCAATCAAAATAACACAATGTCTCTGGAAAGCTTAAACTTTTCCAGAAAACCAAGCTCGTTGGAATACTTCAGTCTTGCATAACTAGCTAGATACCATTACAATTTGGTCATGCAAAGTTGGGTGTCATGACTGCCACTCAACAGAAACCTCTCAGGACGTTGCATCATAACAAGAGGTTAGCCCAATAAGTACAGATGAAACAAGACACAATGACAGAGGTTGCAAGAAAGCATCATGACAGCCAGAATGTTATGCTGGTAACAACGAAACCATCCATGAAAAATCTAAACACACAGTAAAACCATGCCTTTATTCCATCTTCACAAACTATAGGTTCGGTTAAACCACAATCTACAATCACTGAATTGCTAGTTTAACAAGTAGTAGAAGCAGGCAACACAGTACATAGAAACCTATGATGTGAACACCATGAGAGCACCATCAAATGCTAAACTAGTTACACGGCCGGCAGTTTAAATATACAGCACGTGATGGTCAGAAAAGAAAACGAATCCACAACACAGGAGTGCATCACACAAGAAGCAACATATAACAAGCGCACGGACACAATTCCGTGAAGCATCATCCGAACAATCATCAGGTAAGGAATAGCTAACCTGGAACCAACACAACCGCAAAAACAACTAGATCCATCCAAAGAGCGGATCAGACCAGCACCTGCAGAAAGACCACGTTCCTGTCACTGATACAACAGAAGAACAGCGGAAACATAGATGAAAAAGGGAAAGGGGAAAGGGGAAGCGATATTTGCTTTCAATTATAACTTACCACACCCGAAATCATAATGGATAAAATCTAGTATTTGAGCGCCAGCACGTACTTGGCCTCGCCCTGCTTCTCGCCTTTTCCAGGTCACTCGGCATAAACCTCTAAGGACGTTGCATCATAAAAGAGTTTTCCCCAATAAGTAAAGATGAAACAAGACACAATTACACACTAGTACTGTTACATGCAAATCCAGGGATCATCACGAGAAAAGGATACATAATTTCACAATAAGTCCATTTCAAATTTCATCATTTGGACATAATCTCTCCTACAGCCAGAACGTTTTGCTAGTAACAATGAAACAATCCATGAACAAAATAAGGCAAACAGTAAAACCATGCCTTTTTTCCAGCTTCATAATCTATAGATTCGATCGGTTAAACCACAATCTACAATCACTGAATTACAAGTTCAACAGTAGTAGAAGCAAGGACCACAGTATATAGAAACCTATGTTGTGAACACCATGATACCACCATCAAATGCTAAGCTAGTTTCATGGCAAGCAGTTCAAATATACAGCACACGGTGGTCAGAAAAAAACAAAACCACAACACAGGACTGCATCACGGAAGAAGCAACATATAACTAGTGCACAGACACAATTCTGTGAACCATCATCAGAACAATCGGGTTAGAAGTAGCTAACCTGGAATCAAACAATACCGCAAGACCACCAATCCAACCAAAGAGCAGATCGGAGCAGCACCTGCAGAAAGATCACGTTCCTGTCACTGATAGAATAGAAGAAAATCAAAAACATAGATGAAAAAGAGAGAAAAATGGGAAATGGGGACGGGAAGTCATATTGCTTTCACTTATAACTCACCACACACAAATTCTGAATTGACAAAATCTAGGATAGTATATACTAAAACTCACAACACCAAAAATACAAGAGAAGTCATGTTGCAGATCCACATAAAGGTATAATACTATAATTGCACATTAACTATGAGAAAGATCATCAGAAGACTAGGGCCACTTCTTTTCAGATTCCTGGCCAGCTTCGAGGCCGTGGATAGCCGAAACCAAAAATAAGTGGATGGCTTCCCCTGAGATTATTTCCACCGAGAAACGGTCACGCAGTGCAAATCGAGAAGCTGCGTCGGAGGTGTTTCCCGAGCTTCTGAGACTTGAACTGAATCGGCAGTCAGAATTGCCCCTATTCTTGAATAAATTACGTTGAGAATGCCACCAAAGTTCGATACGTTTTCCTTTGCCTCGTGGCCTTACCCACTCGTGATTCCTATTTTCACGATTCCGTCATCGCGATAGAGCGCCGCCGCTGCATACCCTCTCCCTCCCCACCCACTATGCCCTACTGGTAGCCGCTCGTCCTCGCCCGATTATCTTCTCGCCCTCTCGCTGGAAGCCGCTTTCCCGGCCGCCGGAACCCGGTCCCCAGGTGACCACCTGACCCTGACGTCCTCATACTCGCCCGGTCGCCGCAGCACCTCATGCCGGTTCACAGGAGCTCATCCTTCCGGCGGCCAGTACCTCCTGTCGTAGCCCAGCACCTCCACCCGCTGATGGTTCCCAACACGTCCTCCCCGCAGGCGCCCAGCTGCTCCTCTGGCCGGCTATGCACATGCCAAGTGAAACTTTCTTGAATCAATTGGCTACCCATGTAGATGAAACTGCGGGAGCGGCTATACTTTGCACCTTGTTCCGTAGACAGCTCAAAATTATAGAACAAGGGCAATAAAGTCTTTTAATGGCTCAGCACATATCATAAGCCCAAATTCCACAAGCCAAAAAGAATAGGAACATCAGTTTTTGTGAGCTTCTATACACCGCAGTTTTTACCCACCGCAATCCATAAGCCAGATTCTACATAAGCATAAGCTTAAAAGAAAGATGATAAGAAAACTATGAGAAAGATGATAGTAGGAACAATGTTTTTTAAAACATCACATGTAGTACAAGACATTATTGCCAGAAAGACAATAGAAGGGTACAAAAAGAGAAGTTTTACCGAATAATTAGATATGAACTTTAGGACAATTTCAGACAATAGATGTTAAATATTTAATCTGATATTTAGAGAAAAACTAAGCATATCTTTGAAAATGCATACCAGCTCCCACGATATAATCAAAGTTCAGAATATATTGATATCAGGATAGTGATACTGAGAAAGTTATTATGTTGCACAAATTTGAGGGAAGTAAACCCACTACCTTGGCAATCCTCTTGTGAATTTAAAGCATTATGGGTTCAGTGACCGATTCCTCCACTGGCTGGTTGTGCTGCTATGTTCGGCGAACACGAGGATGATGATTTGCCACTAGCGCGGGC
Organism: Lolium multiflorum; assembly: GCA_030979885.1. Classification (NCBI taxonomy): domain Eukaryota; kingdom Viridiplantae; phylum Streptophyta; class Magnoliopsida; order Poales; family Poaceae; genus Lolium; species Lolium multiflorum. The sequence continues at coordinate 177,564,630 of CM061752.1, forward strand.
TATGCTAGGGAGACCCACTGTCCCCGCAGCTATTCGTCCTTGCTGTGGATGTTCTGGGAAGGCTGATCCAACAAGCTGTCGACATGGGAGTTCTACAGCAGCTGCACCTGCGGCGCACGATCCCATCCATCTCACTTATGCGGATGATGTCATCCTTTTCTGCCAGACAACTATTGTGGAGGCCATGGCGGTAAAGGAGATCTTGCGGTTATTTGGAGAAGCATCCGGCCTCCATGTGAACTATGCCAAGAGTTCAGCAACTTTGATCAACTGCTGTGAGATTGACTGCCCTGTCACCAAGCTCCCCTTCTCCTATCTTGGAATCCCACTAACAATCCAAAGGCCAGCAGCAGCCCAAATGCAGCCCCTTGTCGGCAGAATGGCAGCAAAGTTGCCAACCTGGAAATCTCGGCTGATGCAGAAGCCAGGAAGGCTGGCCCTTGTCAAGTCTGTGCTTGGAGCAATCCCATTCCACCAGCTACTTGTGTTGGCGCCACCAAAGACCATCAAGCTCATGGAGAAAATCAAGAGAGGATTCCTCGGGGAAGGACGCGCCGCTGCCAACGGCATGAGCTGCCATGTCAGGTGTGCCAGCCAACATCACTTGGAGGGCTGGGAGTCCAGGACCTGGAGGGCACGGGCCTGGCACTGCGCGCGAGATGGAAGTGGCTAGGCCGCACTGATAACATCCGCGCTTGGAGAGGCCTTGACCTACAGTTCACAGTAGAGGAGCGAGATTTCTTCGTCGCCTCAACTTCCATGGAAGTTGGGAACAGGCTGACAACTAAATTTTGGGAGGATCGATGGACTCACGGAGATTCCGTCCGTGAAAGTGCACCACAGCTATACTCTTGCATCCCCAAACGCAGAGCCAAACAAAGAACTGTCGTTGAAAGTTTGGTTGCCAACCGTTGGGCTCAGGATATTCATGGCATCCTCGGGGTGCATGAATTAGGACAATACCTCATCCTCTGGCACATGATCTAGCACACCAGCCTATCCTTGGACGATGACAGACTCGTCATGCTAGCAGGGAATATAGCAAATCAGCATATCTAGCCTCCTTTCACGGCTCAACGAATTGTGCATTTTGGAAACTCATCTAGAAGACCTTGGCTCCCCCAAAAGTCAAGTTTTTCCACTGGCTGGCCAATTTGGACAGGTGCTGGACAGCTGAAAGGCTGGCACGACAAGGACTGCAACATCACCCACGATGCCTTCTGTGCGACCAAGTGCCAGAAACAATGCACCATCTCATCACTGTGTGCCCATTTTCACGGCATGTCTGGCATGAGATCTTGTCTTGGCTGCAGATGACATTTATGTGGATCTGAGGCCAATGCACAAGGGCCTGGCATCCACGACGCTACTAGTGCCCTTGATGATCTGGAAACATCACAATGACTATGTCTTCGAGAGAGTGCGGCCTTCAGTTCTGGACCTGTGCAACAAAATCAAAGACGGGGCAAAGTCATAGATCAAGGAAGGAGCAAACGGCCTAAGAGATGTCATCCCAACAACATGGGATGTTCACTGAACCCCTTACCTGTTTTAATACTGATGTGTGCATCCTGAGTGTAACAAATTCTATCTTTTCAATGAAATGAAACTCCAGCCTTGAACCAGCGGCGCTGCTCCTTTGGCCGAGCTCCAGCAGCTTCGCGCTCTATGTTGCCGACAAGAAGAGTTCCCCTGTCACCACAAGCACAACGATGTTTAATACTAGTACCCAAGCATTTTCTACGAAAACGAATTAAAATTCTATCATACAGCCAAAATAAAGCTACAGTAATCAATCAGATTCTTAGAGCACATTCTTCTCTTAGTCATTGCAAACTAAATGTTTAAGCTGGCAACTATATCTCCAGTCATACTGAATCAATTCCAAAGAATGGAATTATATTATGACTAGCACAAGGAATTATATTAAAACTGTTTGTAAACTAGAACATGAAATAAGAAAATGATCCACAAATCTGGCGCTGGAGTAAGAATGAAAGAAAAAAAATTCAAATCATCCACTAAGAAGATGAACTGAGAAAGTGTAGACAATTGATCAAGACAATAAAAGGATCCAGGTCAAGCAGAATTGAGATGCCCTAGGACCAGACCAACTAAAGTCGAACAAAATCCAAATGCATTCAAAGTAGATCAACCAAGCTTAATTGGACAAAATCCATAAGCCTTGGAAGCAGAGTGAACAAGCCTGTAACTTTGAACATCATAAGCCTTGGAGATTTGCTATGTTTGTAAGTAGTGGAGGGTGTAATCGGAACCACTCATTCGCATTGAGATCCGCACTTTTTTACCTAAAAGGATCCACTTTGTTTGGTTTCTACACACCCATAATCCAAAATAGCAAGGGGGACCGGCACCTTTCCTCTTACACATGTATCATTTTGGGCAACCTAGCCTGGCCTAGTCCAGCCTATAGGATTCAGCTTTTCACATCTTTCGAGACATGTGACCACCTCTTTGACCACCTTTTTTGAATCACGTGATTTTCGAGACATGTGACCACCTTTTTCGAATCACTTGATGGGTTCGAGCTAATTTATGTTAGGTTCCATCCCCGCGCCGGACCTCTTCTTCTCTCTCATAACCGTAACGGGAACTTCTCGTGCCTCATTTTCTTCCACCGTGCAAGATCTATGCATTGATTATGCCTATTTTTGGAGATGGTACTCTTTACTGCATTGGCATTATTTGATCAAATATTTCAGAAGGATGTAAGCTAATGCTTCTGCCCATTGATCGAAAAAGAAGATGCCCAAAGGTGATGAATGTCCAGGGCAAAACAGTGCTATACATAGAACAAAGCTGGGAAAAGATATCCATAAATTGGTCCAGGTATAATCTCCAATGCCTAGAAAATGGAGATGCAAGCTGACTAAGCAGATGTCAACCAAATGCTGAACAAGAACCACCGTATGGTCAAAATATAAACAAATTACTGAACAGGGCCTGCCTGGGATCCTGAAATCAGGGGCATGCATGCAGTCCCTGACATGCTCGTGACCCATGCCAGCTCCATGCATGTTTGTCCAATACGCTTGTGACTAATCCAGCTTCATGGCTTCCAGGCATCATTGGCATAAACCATCAACACAATTTTATTATCTGCAATAAAACTTCAAGTTACTTTTACAAAAAAACGAGACTCTGATGGAGATTGAACGGACTACACATAAATTTCGACTCGAGTAAATAGAAAAACACCGAGGATTGCAGGTGAATTGTGGTTGCCTCTTAACACTAACATCTTGGCAGTATTTACCTAAAAAAAACATCTTGGCAATACCATTATTCTAATAAGCTCCTACTCGACTGGATAATGCGGTAACACTGTCCCTGTAAAATTCATTTCTCTCGTTTACTTATTTTTAAGTTTCAATTATTGCTACTGAATACTACTACACCAACAATTCCTTCAGTACTCCATCACTAAGAAAAATATGGAGCATTGACATATGGAGCATTGACAGAAAATTGCATAACAGAAAAAGTTTATTTGTGTTGGAGTATAAATTGCAAGCAGTACTAGCAAAGCAATCAAACTCATGTCCGTACTGTAGTAATACCAACAAAGACATAAAAATAGAAAAGAAAGTGGCTACTGATACGTATGACTATATAAGAACGCTCACTACCTTGGTTGGAAAATCAGTCTAGTTCAGCCAGGGCTACTTGCATCAATTCTAACTCTATACATATTGGACATTAGCCCTATCATAAATAGAAAAGAAAGTTCAACATGTATTAGTTTTCAATATTTCTAAACATTAAAAGAAATTCGGTCCAGCTAATCAATAAAATAATTTTCAACCATGAGTTCTTATATAAAGACCAACGGTGTGTTCGACAAATGGTTCTAGGCATACATTCAAACGGTGCATGCGTGTTCGACAAAATGGTTCTGAGCGTACATTCAAATGGTGCCCATACCGATGACCAAGGAAATCACTTGCTTCCCGCCCTCGTGCCACTACTCGATTTGGCACAGACAAATGTTGAACAAACAGGCCACCGTTGCTGCAATATTTGTGGGTTGGACATAAGTAAATAGAACAGTAGAACCAAATGTTGAACAAGAACCATCGTATGGTCAAAATATAAACAAATTGCTGAACAAGACCTGGCAAGGATCCTGGAATCAGGGGCATGCATGCAATCCCGTGGCACAGAACTGACATGCTCGTGACCATGCCAGCTTGTCCAATACGCTTGTGACCAGTCCAGCTCCATGGCTTGTCAAGCATCATTGGCATAAACCATCAACACCATTTTTATCTGCAATAAAGCTTCGATTTACTTTGACAAAAATGAGATTAGCTATGAGACTGACAGTAAAAAATGTGGAAACCCTCTACAAGAAACGATTAATCATCCATGAACAATCGATTGATGGCAGTAGAAAGATTGAACACCTCATACAGATATGGCAAATATTCATTTTCACATGCATGACACAAATTGGAAAATAGAAAAGGAGCCCATTCACAATCTTTTGGTGCCTACTATGGATCGCGAATGGTGCCGCTTCATATAACAAACAGAGCCTTTACAGATCATATCGATATCACTCTGAAAACTGAAGTCAAAATGAAAATGAGTAGTGTGGCATGGTGTAGTTATTTTTAGCAGGCAACTCTGAATACATGGCAGGATTTGCAACCGGGAATGAAACTTGGAAAAAGGAACAAATTAATCTTCTAACGTGGCAGGATTATCATCCAATACTACAGCTTAGTCTAACACAAGTTTGGCGAAAACCACAGCAGAAGAATAACAAGGGAAAACATCAGCCGCAGACCAATAAGGTGCCTTCCTTACTTGACGAAGGTGCCTGAACAAAAAGTGGATGGAGCCTGCCATTGTGTTCAACGGTGCCAAGTCTCTTATGGCAACATCTACTAAATATCAAATGAAGAAATGAGTAAAGCATACATAAGCTAAACGTACTTATACTGATCTAGTGGATAATATGAAAACAGATGATCACCATCAGACACAGCCCGACACCATTTGATTTAAACAAACACCATTTCAACTATATCTAATCAACTAAATCATTAACAAAGATAAGCAATTAACTAGCTCAGTTTCACATTAAGCTCAACATCAAAATTGTAGTGCTGGACAAAATCACAACACCATTTCAGAACTAATGAAGCTGACATCTCTCCAACGCGTACATCCATCGCATCCAGAACCAAGAGTGCATATGATTGGAACTGGATTGTCAGAGATAAATTTTCTCTCCTCTGCTTTGCACTCAGATATTTCTTCACAAGAGACTGATGCTAATAGTCATTAAGCCCCTACATGTAACGATGTACAAGAACTTCATATACAAAAATTGCACAACAACTTGACATCGCTGGATGTCATGAAGAGACGTACCTACTTGATCAAGGTTCATCTATTCAACAGAGATTTGAACACTCACCTGAAGCACCGATGCACAGCTCGGCGTCAGCCTCGCCATTCCGGCCGGGCAAACACTTTTTTTTATGTCAGGGAGTGCGACTATCCATACAAATGCGAGTCTAAAAATGGAGCCTCCTAATACTCTTCATTCTGAATTGTGTGGACTGAAGATTGTAACTGTGCCCTTGAGTCCTGGACAGTATGTCCAACGGAGCTAGACACTATGTGAAACAGATCCTCGAAATTGCTCAGGAAGATGCCAAACATTTACAACAAAATCAATTAAGAGGGTGGTTCATCTCTCTTCACACGAACAGGAGAGAAGTACAAACAATAGTCAATCGGGCCACAAAGACTAATCTGAATCCCATGGGAAAAATCAGAACACCATCTCCGGCTACAAGAAAATGAAACAGTGCCTTCAAAATAATTCGGTGCCTACTCTAAATCCCACGAAGTGCACTCCAACCAAATAAAATGTGCTCGTACAGATCATATCAAAATCCTCTTTTCTTGCTAAATGAAAATACAGAGGTATGCAATTGCTAAACGAAAGAATAAAGACTTGCAGAACAAAAGGCAGTGAGGGACAATTCCGTCAACAAGATGCATCAATGAGAAGCAAGCGACGTCTCTAGACAAACGAATGGATCCCAATCCAATTACACGGTGCCTGCCGTAACACACATGAAACGATGCCGAATAAAAACTGAAGATAGTGGCCATGGGAGATGCAGAGACCGGCGACCTTAGGAGGAGGATGGAGGGGCGCGGACGGCCCTGGATCGGCACTTGTTTGGCGGGCACAGACGCACAGTAGCCTCCTCCCCTTCTTGATCGACTACCTTGGGTTGAGGCCCACGGGAGGCCCGAGGCGGTGGAGGCATGGGGACGGCCGCGTCGGCGCAACCCCGTGCAGTGGAAGATGGCGGCGGCCGTGCGTGACCTGCAGAACGGAGAGGCGTCAGCTGCTCGCGATGTGGAGGAAGGAGGCCGGTGGCGCTTTGAGGAGGAAGGAGCCGGGAGGAGGAGGGGCTCACATGCGATGGGGAGAAGCAGGGGCGACGGAGTCCTCGCGTCGATAGGGAGGAGCAGGCGGTGGAGATGCCCTCAAATCGATGGAGAGGAGCTACCAGAGGCGGTGTCCAGGGAGACCGGCGGTAAATGCACCTTTTTTGGGAGGATCAGGGGTGGGTGGACGGGGGAGGCACGTTGCGGTGGTGGGATGTCGGCGGTGGCGCGCGGTGTTGATCTCCGAGGGCGGCGCGCTGCGCTGGATGCCGGAGATGGAGGCGGGGCGGCTGCTGAGTACTGGGAGACGTCCCTCTGCTGGCTGCTTCCGTAGCAGTCAAGCAGCACCTCTCTGTTGCTGTGAAAAAGGATGGAGGAGCGAGATGAACAGAGGGAGGGGTGGCGCGTGCAGCCGCCCGTGCGGCGGAGGGGTCCGACTTGATGGAGGGACGGAGGGCTTGGACCTCGCCGAGGCAGCCGAGCCATGGGGACGGCGCGACGACGCAGGTTGATCTGATCCAATCCGTGTCTACATCAAGCTCAGAACGGGAAAATGGAAAAGGTGTAGAACCATTGGCAAGGTCGGCACTCAATGGGAAACATCACTAGTCTGCAGCCCTATGAATCTCGAGCAGGGAGCTAACGTAGGAAGCAGACCTAGCGCGCAGATATGGCAGCAGATGGGCCCAAATCAGCTCAAAGAGGAAATTCCAAAGACCTCAACTAAATAGTGAAAATATAAGTTGGAAAGGATGGACCAACCCATAAATGGGAATCTCAAAGCAACCTCAACAGCGATGATTGCCACCTCCGTGGAGACACAAAATAGAAAAGCTTTTCTCGAGAGAGAGAGAGAGAGAAGAGAGATCACCTTGTTCCAGAACTCTTCCGTGTTCAGAGCTGTACCATCTCTCTTGAAATTCTCAACTACATTGTGAGATTTAGAATCTCCATAACAAATATGTGTTCCATTTTTGAGTGGTGATCCATCTGATGTTTGGAAAGACGACACCTCCTACTGTCCTTTGGTAAAAGCTACTGATCAGCTACATATCCTTCATCACCAAACTCCTATCGGCCCAGATTTACCTTCCGAAATACCTTCACAGCAACAATAAGTTGAAGTCAGCACCATTTAAAGAATGAAACAGTCAGCAGTTCAGAATATTCGGTACCACAGAATATTTACCAATGAATGAGATTGTAAATAATTGCAGTCTATCAAAATTCATTAGTAGTCAAGTAAGAAAAGGAACATAAGCAAAAAATGTTTAAGCAAGAAATTTCAATTTGCATAATCACGCTTTCAAAAAATAATTACATTATCACTAAAGTTTCATCTAGTAGACAATATATGATGACCTGACCAAATATGCAATATCTATCTGCAGTGGAAAAATCATTAAAAGAGGAAAAGATAGACCATTAGAAAGGTATCAAGAAACTCACAAGGCCAGAAATTAGGCAACACGACTATGATATCATGTTTACAGAATTCATTCAAGCTGGAAGCTGTCATATAGGTTGGTGATTGCTGATGCAATTGAAGCTTAATTTATTTTGCAACTTGCAACCAGCTCCTGAAGCACATGCGCGTGCACAGGAAACAACAAGCACAGTATAGAGATGATCATAAGTAACAAGAATAGTAACAGAGATAAAGAACAGGCATACACACACGCATTAGTATCAGACCTAAAATAAACAACTACACCCTCTCCAATCTGAAAGCTACCGAACTGCAGTTGTACTGGTTACTAGCCACACAAATGAATCTTAGTCTGGTTGTCTAGCATATTAATTGCTAAAATGAACACAAAAGCACCCTGCGAGGTTCAAACTGAAGTTTAACAGTACCAACTCTCTCTTGCTTGAACACTACAGAACTACCAAAACCTTTCTTTAACTCTTCTCTTAACCTCTCAACAATTACTACATTAGACAGCGCATACACTTTATTAATGATCTGAAGCAATAAGAACATTGCTGCATGCCCAGAAAGTTAAAACATTTAGCAAGCCATAAACATCCATATATCTCAACTCTGATTTCTTGATACTTCTAATTCAAGGTTTTACCTTGAGTTAGTCAGAGCGCAAGGGAACTTAGACGGTTTTGTCGATTTAACTTGAGCTCCTGGTACTTCTCCTTGCTCTGCTGCTCCTACTCCGCCATAGAGATGACAGCAACGGCAACGGCGGTACAGAGTGGCAGCATACGCCAGGATAATCGTGCAGGAACAGAGCTGCGCCCCCGGCAACAACGAAAGGCCACAGCCGCCACTAGAAGAAGAGCCGCTAGTCGGGGAAGAGCTCACGACCAGGGGTACAGGGGCAGACTCGCCGGTAGGACTTGTAGCTCGCATCACCTTGGCCATGCGTTGTGACTAGTCAGCCCTCCCGCAGTCTCCCCGTGTAACTGCCTGCATACAGCGATACACTTCAAATCAAGAACATATTTAACAGTTCATATACAAGCATGGCTACAGAATCAAAGCAAGCGGGCCAAGATCCAAGACATAAGTAGTGCAGTACTTTTGTATCCTCTAATATAATGCAGTAGTGGATCTATTTTAACAGCAGCAAGAAGCAGGAGCCAGTGTCACATGAATGATTAGCAGATGATCAATTTTTAACTGGGTCAACTTAGGCTGCCGAACACATGCACCCACAGTGTATCTTCTCGCGGCCTGTTAGGAAGTTGGTGTCTTGTTAGCATCCAAATTCGAATTACTATCCAACCTTGCATACAAAATTCAAGCCTTGACTCGAACAAATCTGAACCATGTCATGCAGTCCTGAATCTACAAACGACAGCTTCCAGAGTCCAATCATGGAGCAGTACAAGCAATGCCAAGAACGTATTTTTAACACCCCGCAGCAGCCTTCAACACACTCTTAAGAAAAGGATTGAGAAGTCTCACCGGCTGCGTGGCGGTGACAGGAGATGGAGCCCAGATGCTGCGTCGGGCTGCGGTGAATAGGCCTCACAGAGGAGAACGCGGCGACCGGCGACAGAAACTTGGCAGCGGTGAAGGATGCCACCACCAGCTCCTCTTGCCTGCAATTGAAAGATTAGACAACTCCTTTCACTGCACCAAACATTAAGATGCCTAGGGTTCATAAATTCCTACATAGCAAAGGTAGTTCTTGGAAAAGACATATTTCAGATAGAAAGAACATATATGATATAATAAAGAACATAACTAAATGGCAGCAAACTCTAATATAGATTAAAATGGTTCATAAGCACGAATGTGAAATAAGAAAATGATTGATAAATCCGGCATTAAAGCAAGAATGAAAGAGAACCCACAAAGAAGATGAACCGAGGAAATGCAGAGAACAAAACAACACAGGAAAACAATACCAAGTCGAACGAAAATCAAAAGGCCCTTGGATCAAATCAACCAAAACCGATTCAGCGAAATCCAAATGTATTCAAAGTAGATCAGTTAAGCCTGATCGGACAAAATCCATAAGTCCTTGAAGCTGATTGAACAAGCCTGCAACTCAGAGAAAAATAGAAGAAAAATAAAGTTGAGTTAAGGCATGGAAAGAGTAAATCTACAAAAAAAAAAACCATGATCCTAGCAATGCTCTATAATTGTGTATACATGTCACACTTGTAACTAGAGAAGATTGGTTTTAGATCCTGTATTAAGACCACCCCGTACTTGTCCTAAGAAGTCTTCAGCCAATGCAAAGAAAAACCAATAAATAAATCTAGAAAAGAAAAAAAAACATGATCCTAGCAATGCTCTAAAATTTTGGATACATGTCATACTTGTAACTAGAAAATATTGGTTTTAAATCCTGCATTAAGACCACCTCGTACTTGTACTAAGAATAAGAATATGCCTTCGGCCAAAGCAAAGAAGAACCAATAAACGCAAAAAATCATGTGAAACCGCCACAATTTTTCTAATAAGATGGCAAAGCAACAAAGGTTAAGCAAGAAATTACACTTTACATAATCACGATTCCAAAAAAATTACATTAGTACTGAACTTTTAGCAAGTAGACAATCAATGAAGACCCAATCTGCAATATCTATCTGCAGTGGAAAATTCATTAAAAAGGAAAAAAGATAGACCATTACAAAGACCAGAAAATTCTAGAACTTCACAGAATAGGCACCATGACTATGCAATCACGTTTACAAAATTCATTCTAGTTGGGAGCGTCATTTTCCAACTTCACAGAATAGGTGATTGCTGATGCAACTGATGCTTAATTTATTTTGCAACTTGCAGCCAGCCCATGAACCGCACACACGCACAGGAAACAACAAGCACAGTATATAGATGGTCATACATAACAAGAAAATTAACAATTTAGTGGACAGAGAGCAAGACATGCATGATTAACAGCCTGTAAGTTGAGCAATACAATCATGAGGAGGCCAAGTAATCAACAAGCCATACATAAAAGCATCAGTACCAGACCTTAAATAAACAACTACCTCCCCAATCTAAATGGTACAGAACAAGAGGGTATTGTTGCAAGAAATGAATGCCATAGTCCTAAGAATACAGTAGGACAGAGGCTGGGGGGGGGGGGGCTACTAAAAGTTGTCCATCGTGAGCAGCAGGAGAGTCTAACGCCAGACTATCAGCAGCAAATTGATTTGGCCATGCATGCTGTCAGGTGGCCTCAAGTCAGTCTAACGTCGACCCAAATCGACGCCTTCGTGACGAGGTGGATCATAGCCTGCATGTACAAGTAAGGTTAAGTTGGTCAGTATAGAATAACTAAATTTGGTCGATTGAATTGAAGAAAAATGAATCTACAACTCAATCTGCGTCCACTATAAGTGAAAAAATTATTAAGCTTGGCCAAGTATGATTATAGAAATAGTTTAAGTGAACTTTTACAACACAATAATATTCACTGGCTACTAAAGATGTCTCCTGCCAGGCTACAGCTGCAAAACAAATAGCTGATGGCTCGTCGCTAAAAACAAACTTAGGTCTGTATTCACCAACCTAAGGTTTCATCTCACAAACAAAGCAACCGGGCCAGGAAACATTTCAATTTAGTTAACTACCAAGTTGGTGCAGATAAGGACTAACACCAAAAATTCTAGCATCTCTAGAAAACACAAGATGGGGAATTGAAAGAATGATCACAGATCAGTAGTTGTACTATGTAATCACACAATATGAATAAGCATGTTTCAATGTTACCTTAAGCATCAGTTAATTTTAGAAAACACATGCAGGCTTTATACGTTCAAAAGTGATAGGGCTGATTTGGGTACTAGGAGTAGTAACCAGCTGTTGTACCAGTATATACACATGGCAGGCTATATACGCTCACTTGAGGGAGAAATGAGCAAACTTGGCATAACAAATACTACTGATGGTAAAATAAAAATATACCTTCTGTTCCATTAAGATCTGTGGGTAAGATCCTAAAAGGTTGGATTAACCATGCATGCATGACACAATGCAGAGTAGTGGCGCCGAGAAGAATGCCAGATGAAGCACCTGGCGTGGAACATATATACATCAGGCACAAGCACTAGGTATGATATTATTTTGTAGATCGCGGAAGAGGGGATAAAATTTAGTAGTTGCACAACTCTAAACACGATGTCTCGTCGCTAAAAACAAGCTTCGGTCTTTATTTCACCAACCTAATGTTTCAGCTCACAAACTAAGCAATTGGTTCAAGAAACACTTCATTTTAGTTGACTACTAGGTGGGTGTAGATAAAGACTAACACCAAATATTCCTAGCAGCTCAATCTCCTTTATAGATCAGATGGGGAATTAAAAGAATGTCTATAGATCAGTAGATGTACTATGTAACTATACAATATGCATTAACATGTTTCAGTGCTACCTTAAGCATTGGGAAATTTTTATAGAACACATGCAGTCAAGATACGTTTAAAAGAGATAGAGCTGAATTGGATACTAGGAGTTGCTGCATCGTATTATTATTAGTAACCAGTTGTTGTACTAGTATATAGACGTGGTAGATTAATCAAACGACATCATCAGGACATGATCTCTTCCAAGCTTTTCCCCATTGGATGTTTTATTTTAAACTAGGAGATTTGCGTGTTTGATTGATCCACACACAAACCAACAATTGAGGGATTATACCTCTCCCTATGGCAGAACCATGTCGATGAAGACAGGCAGCAGTAGCAGCAGGCATGGACCGTCCTGCAGCTAGGCAGGTGCAGGAGTCCTCGCCCGCCTTTCGGCCCAAGCAGCAGGGTGCATGTCGTGGCAGCTGCGCCGGCAAGAGCGCAGCTTGGTCGCCATCCGCAGGCGAGTTGCGCATCTCCTCCCGCTCAACCTCTCCGTGTCCAAGAACAACCCAACCGTGCAGCTGCTGCCTTTGGATGCCAATGTCCATCCATATCAGGAACGAATCACAAGCTACAGAATTTAGGAGAATTAGCAAGCTGGAAGTCAAACAACATATAGTGCTGCTGAATAAACATCTATAAACTGCATTTTCAGGGTGAAATCTTTGGGTGATGACTCTGTCCATGATGAACGACTGAACCAAGACTAAAACGACAAAATATTCCAAGGAAATCGTTTGGCCATACTACTATACTAGCATGAGGACCAGACACTGATGCCATGGCTAGATGGGACAAGGAATTTATGCACGATTTCCTTCAACGTGATAAAAAAAAGGCACACAATTTAGAAGCATTGCATGGTGGAGGAAGACAGGGTACCTCACGGGCTGGAGCAGGTTCTGGGCGTGAGGAAGAGCAGGTCTGGTAGGTGGCAGCAGCGCGGGGAGGCGGTCGCCGGTGGCAGCACCTCGAGCAGGCGACCACCGGGTCTTCCTCCGTGTCCCCCGTCGCCATTCCTGCGCCCCTCCCGCCGGTCTCCGGCGGCGAGAGCCACGGCCGCGCCTCCCTGGAAGTAAACCCGTGGACCTCCATGGCTCGCTATCCATGGCTGCCGCGGCCGCCACAAGGAGCGCATCCTCTTCCGTGGGGTGCTCGTCCAGGAATAGGGCCGGCGCTGCGGTGAGGACAAGGGCGAGGTCTAGTGGAGCGGTGGAGGGTGGATGGCGATGGATGCTGGGTTGGGAGGCTCTGGGTGGCGCTGCGGCGAGGGAGAACGTGCCGGCGGCGGTGGGTGAGCAGCAGGGGCAATCTAGGGAGGAAGAGGTCGAGGAAGGGGAATGAGATTGGGTGCCGTCACGCGAATTGGAAGATCGAAGGACATCACGCGAATTAATTCTTTGAGCGAGGAAGTCGAAAAGGAGCAAAGTAATTAAAATGACATGTAAAACTAATGCGGTTGGTTAGTCAACATAATTTTTGCATGTGATGACACTCACAAATTCACATAGTAATTTTTGCCGTCAAGTCTTTTCTCCTTCTTTTGGCTACTCTTCCGAGCACAACAACGGTACACGTGTGTTGCTTCACTTGGGCCAAACTTGCTAGACCCAAAAGTCGTATACTCCCTCCGTTCTAGGGCTCAACGATGGTCGAGCTGAGTGTCACCGCCGTCACTAGTGTTCTACTCTAGCTGTCGGGACAACAGCTCGGCAACTTGTTCGTTGTTCCTGCAGATGATGGTTAGAGGCGGTGGAGATGCCACTGTGCTTTCTGTGTAACCGTTTCCATAGTTAATGATGAGATAATGTTGCCGCCACCTCGACTCTGTCTCTCCTTTTTAGTTCTAGGAGCTCCCGTGAAAGCGGCATCACCTCATGTCAATCATGTCATTGGAGCTCTCGAGCTCACTATCTAGCGGTCCCCCACCTACTGTCGAGCTTTTCTCTCCATAGATCCCACTGTCTCTTCCGCTCTACAACGATGATTATAACGGAGTCTATTTAGAGAGAAACAAAGAAAATAAGTTATGTTAGAGCAAAAACACTTTGGTATCCTCTCCATACGGGCTTCTATTGAGGCCATAAAGCATGCAAAGTACGTGGCCGGGGGGGGAGCATCTCAGGGAGGTGGTCATCGATGGTAGCACCTCGAGCAGGCGACCACTAGTTCTTCCTCTGTGCCCCCCTCGCCACTCTAGCGCCGCTCCCGCTGGTCTCCGTCAGCTAGAGCCACGACCGTGTCTCCATGCAGGTGAATCCGTGGAGCTTCATGGCTCACTATACGTGGTTGGGGTGGCCATCACCACGAGTGCAGCCTCTTTCGTGGGGTCTAGGGGAGCGGCGGAGGTTGGGCGGCGATATCGATGGATGTTCGGGTGGGTGGCGACACGATGGGAGGCTCTGGGCTTGCGGTGCAACGAGGGAGGACGTGCCGATGAAAATGGCCAAGCGGGTGGGGGAATCGAGGGAGGGGCAGATGCATGTCGATGGGGAAGGAAGAGTTTGAGGAAGGGAATGAGGTGGGCTAGGGTTTGGGTTCATCTTCGGAAGGCGATGTACGTCTTTGGGCCGTTGGATCAGCTAGAGTTTGGATGGTTCATTTTGACCCTTACCTACCTTGGAGGTTGTTCGTGGGATTTGGTTGGGTGAAGACTCCATCACACGAATTAGAAGATCCAGAGACATCTAGTGCTAGTAGTACGGAAGGAGAAAAGGTGCATGGAACGCATATGTCGGAATTAATGAGGAAGTCGAAAATGAGCCGGAATTTAATTGACGCGAGGAATTAATGTAGCTAGTTGTGGAGTACTACTCCTTCAAGTAAAAAAGAGAACCGGAGTAGCAGCTTGGCATAATTTTTGCATGTGATGGCAACCAAAATTCATGTCTTTTCTCTCTCTTTTGGCTAGCTCTTACGAGTAGTAGAAAACTACTCCCTCCTAACTATTCCCTCCTTCCTAAATAAGGATGGATATTAGTTTTAGTTAAAGTCAAAATTTGTAAATATTGATCAAATATATAGAAAATAATACCAACATCTACAACACTAATTTAATGTTATTAGAACATTCATGAAATATGTGTTTGTATTATATGCATTTGATATTATGAAAGTTAATATATTTCTATATAAAATTTGACTTTAACCAAAACTAACATGCATTCTAAATTGGGGAGGAGGGAGTACCTTGGCCTCGCGGAAACGTGTGTTGCTTCACTTAGGCCAAGCTAGCTAGACCCAAAGATCAGAGAAGTATAAAACCTGATAAGATGCAAAAGATGGAGCCGAGTGTTACCGACGACACTAGGGTTCTACTCTAGCTGCCACACATTAAGCAATGGTCGGCCCGCTATCAGGACGACCACTCGGCAATTCGTTCCTTGTTCCGGCGAACGATTGTCTAAAGCGGTGGAGATGCCACCATGCTTCCCTAAAACAATTTCCATCACTAAAGATGAGACGACATTGCCCGCCTCTGCCTTGTCTCTCTTCTTTACGGCGCACGGCTAAACTGTAATCCCAACACCATATGCCATTTATTTTTTTCAAAAAACCATATTTTAAATACTTTGGTGTTTTTGTTGTGGCTAAATATTGTGGTATGAATACTTCGGTATCCCTCAAAACGTGCTATTTTTTCAAGTATTGGAACTCCAAACCTTTTTTTTTCTGAAACTGAAGTAGTGCTAGCCTACGGATCTACTAGATATTATGGTTTTGTAAGTAATACTTTGGTTTTGAAATCACTGACGTGCCTCTTTTGGATGGGTTCCAGCTGCTGCACCGCGCGAAGGAATGGAAAAGAAGGAAGGAAAAAATTAAAGGAGGGGAAACGAAACGAAACGAAACGAAAGCATTTAGTACTAGACGGTAAAGTCGATGTGCACGCGCGCGCGCGAGAGAAAGAAAGAAATTAATAAATTCCGGCGCGCTGCTTCGGTTCCTGCTGAAAAGAGGAGCGGAACGACGTACTGCAGTAAAATTAATTAATTAATCGACGGCAACTGTAGAGTTGATCGGCATGCTAATAGCCGATGCCTCAATGAATTAATGAGTGAGAGGATTTGATTCTGATCCACGCGCGCGCATGCACTGCACCGCACCGCACCGGCCGGGTCCATTTGCACCCATCCACGCGCGCGCACTCTCGCGACCTCCAGCTGCTTCGGACCCGCCCGCCCAGTGATCGAGCCGCACCGCACCGTCCCTCCCGAGTCCCGACTGCCGCACCGCGCTACGCGCCTACCTGGCTGGCGCCTCGAGTCCATCTCACAGCCACACCTGCGAAGCCGCACCGGGTCCCTCTTCTCCATCTCCGCAGCGGCGCATACTCCAAAACCCAAATGGCAACGCCCGGCGGTATCAGCACCTCCTCGTGCAGCCTCCCGTCTCCGCAAAGACTCTCAAATCCCAAGAAACATCGCGCCTCTGGCTCCGGCTTACGGCCAATACCTTTACATCCACGACGCAGCATCAAACGCGCGGTCGCCGTATCATCCACCGGCCAAGGCGAGCAGCAATCCACCGCTGCCGTCGCGGCGCCCGAGGCCGGCACGTCCTTCAGCGTCGAGTTCCTGACGCGCGACGGCTGCCGGCTCGGAATCTCCAGGTACCCGGACTTCGCGTACAACGCCCATGGCGGCCGCGGCGTGGGCGCCGGACGCGGCGCGGAGGATGGCACGGCGGACGGCCCGGTGCTCGTCGATTTCGACGTGGCGAGCCTGTACATCCCGGCCATGTCCGGCGCCACCACCAGGTTCCTCGGGCTGCCGCTGCCGCCCTTCCTCAAGATCGAAATCTTGCCCGAGGCTCTGCGCGGGACCATCGACCGGACGACTGGTCAGGTAACGACAGCACTGCATCCTCTGCATCCCTGTGATGTTACCAATAGCTTGGTAGTTTCCGGTCACCAGAGTATGATCGACAAGTTCTTGCTTACAATCTGAACAGTCGAAAGCGATCATGCCATGACCAGACCAGCGTTACGTATGCGTGTGCTTGTTTCAGGTTGACCTGAAGTTCAGGTCGAGGTTCTGCTTCTCGGTCGGGAGCATCTACCAGGCGCCGCCCTTGTTCGTCGACACAACGCTGACGTCCGAGGAGTCCAGCGGAGCCATAAGACGCGGGGCTGGAGAGAGGCTGGATGGCGAAGGGAGGTGCAAGCTGGTCGGGGTGTCCGTCCTCGACCCCATTGGGGACGTGTTCATGGACACCTTCCTCAGCCTGCCCACCGAGTGCATTGCTTACTTGAACGCCACCATCTCCATCGCCACCGCTACCTGATCGTGCCTGCTGGTTCAAGGTCTAAACATTTCGGAACTCGGATGCTTGTTGCTCAAACGGTTCAATCATATATTCTACTCCATATACCTCCGAGTGTGGCGTTTTGTACCTCCGCCTACATGTAGCTCGTTTTTCCAAGAAAAAGAAACATCTAAAAGTTTCAAAAAATTAAGGAAAACAAATGAGATCTGAAATATTAGTGAATAGTTCAGATTCTAGAGGTATATAATGATGTATTCCACCAACATGCAAAATCTATACTTTACATAACTTGTATTTTAGTCCGTGCAAAAATGAAACAAATTAGATCTGAAATAGTGAATAGTTCAAAATTTAAAATCTGCAAAATATGTCAGGTTTTGTCATTTCCGTGTGGCCTAGAATACAAGTTATTTAGCGTTCATATTTTACATTTTGCTAGAATAAATGATTGTCTACATCCATATGTTTTTTGAACTTTTAGATACTATTTTTATTTTTCAGTAAAATCGAGCTACATGTAGCCCTACCTACATCTGCACTTCTCGATATACTTCCCTTGTAATATGTCTATATAATTAGTGTAAAGACATAGGAAAATAAAAAGCTAAGACCAATGATATCCTATCGCGAGACCAAAAGTAGGGAGCAATCAAGGGTCCCACCCTAGCCGCCACCATTTGCCCCGTCTATGTCTAGGAATCAATGGGTCCCCGTATCCTCTGTGTGCCACTCAAGCAGTGGGAGGCGCTAAGGTAAGGTCCTTAAAGCTAGAGTTTGGTCAACCGGCAACGACACTATCATGCCTATGGCGGCATTGTGCGGGACAACAATAAGGTATATCTGCATCATCGGCGATCGCCGGTGACATTGAGAAGGGTGGGGAATTGTGTGATCGCTGCTCCCATGGAGTGGTGGCTCTTGTTTAGTCTAGTGTGTTATGGGTTTTGTGTGAGAAGATTTGGATCAACTTAAGGGTTCAATGGCAACGACCTTATGGGTATTTATCCCTTATTTATGTTTTAGTGATGATGACACTAGGTTTAGGGAAACAATGAGACTTGCAAACTTTTATTTGGGGTTTAGTTCCCAAGGATGTCTATGGACTGAGTTGAAGTGATCGAAGAATGAGAAAGGAGACCCCCCCCCACACACACACACACATTTGAAAGCAAAGAAAAGTGATTGAATGCCTTGAAGATATGTTTTCTCCTTTATCTTGAATTATAGGTTTGGCACACTATGACGAGGGGACACTTGATGATCAAGAGGGGATGATCATGCCTCCAAACAACTTTCACCAGAAGTTTCATCTAAAACCCTGCATTTTGGAAACTTTCGCAGAATCTAAGTCGCACGCGTATGACACACCTCTCTCAGTACTTGTAGACAGGCTGATGTGTTTAAACTTCAAAACTAATCGCCAATTTCGTTTTAAGCACTTTTCATTTCCCTCCCTCACGCCCCTTGTTTACTGGGAATCAACACTCGATGGCCTTGGAGAGATTACCAGGTTGAGATTAAATGTCTCACCAGCGATCTCGGTGAAACCAAACGTTCTCTTTAATTGAGGTGTCCTTATTTAATAGTGTTGTGTGGCATGGCATCTCTAAAATGAGGCATCAACT
Organism: Lolium multiflorum; assembly: GCA_030979885.1. Taxonomy (NCBI): domain Eukaryota; kingdom Viridiplantae; phylum Streptophyta; class Magnoliopsida; order Poales; family Poaceae; genus Lolium; species Lolium multiflorum. The sequence continues at coordinate 177,583,789 of CM061752.1, forward strand.
CCCTATGCACCATGCACATCCAATACTTCACGCCTAGGCTACCAGATGAAACCACCATGCATGGACACAAACAATATTGCTATACTATAAATCACCAGCTGTAACTAGAGAATATTGGCTTTAAATCCTGCATTAAGACCACCTCGTACTTGTCCTAAGAATAAGAATATGTCTTCAGCCAAAGCAAAGAAGAACCAATAAACGCAAAAAATCATGTGAAACCGCCACAATTTTTCTAATAAGATGGCAAAGCAACAAAGGTTAAGCAACAAACTACACTTTACATAATCACGATTCCAAAAAAAATTACATTAGTACTGAACTTTTAGCTAGTAGACAATCAATGATGACCCAATCTGCAGTGGAAAAATCATTAAAAGGGAAAAAGATAGACCATTCCAAAGACCAGAAAATTCTAGAACTTCACAGAATAGGCACCATCACTATGCAATCACGTTTACAAAATTCATTCAAGTTGGGAGCGTCATTTTGCAACTTCACAGAATAGGTGATTTTGCTGATGCAACTGAAGCTTAATTTATTTGCAACTTGCAGCCAGCCCATGAACCGCACACACGCACAGGAAAGAACAAGCACAGTATATAGATGATCATACATAACAAGAATAGTAACAATTGAGTGGACAGAGAGCAAGACATGCATGATTAACAGCCTGTAAGTTGAGCAATACAATCATGAGGAGGCCAAGTAATCAACAAGCCATACATAAAAGCATCAGTACCAGACCTTAAATAAACAACTACCTCCCCAATCTAAAAGCTACAGCACAAGAGGGTATTGTTGCAAGAAATGAATGCCATAGTCCTAAGAATACAGTAGGACAGAGGCTGGGGGGAACCTACTAAAAGTTGTTCATCATGAGCTGCAGGAGAGTCTAACACCAGACTATCAGCAGCAAATTGATTTGGCCATGCATGCTGTCAGGTGGCCTCGAGTCAGTCTAACGTCGACTCAAATCGACGCCTTCGCTGACGAGGTGGATCATAGCCTGCATGTACAGGTAAGGTTAAGTTGGTCAGTATAGAATAATTAAATTTGGTCGACTGAATTGAAGAAAAATGAATCTACAACTCAATTTGCGTCCACTATAAGTGAAAAAATTATTAAGCTTGGTCAAGTATGACTATAGAAACAGTTTAAGTGAACTTTACAACACAATAAAATTCACTCGCTACTGAAGATACCTCCTGCCAGGATACAGCTAAAAACCAAATGGCTGTTGACTCGTCGCTAAAATCAAACTTTGATCTGTTTTCACCAACCTAAGGTTTCAGCTCATAAACTATGCAATCAGGCCAGTAAATTTCACTGACAGAAGAAATAGGCACCCAAACTCAAGTTGAAGAGGACTCAAACCAGAATGGTGGGTGGAGCTTACACTCACGCCTCTCACAGGTGCAGTAGTCTCATTTTCTAAAACGCACTAGAAGCCCAAGCCAAATCTTTCAAAATAAGAAAAACTCCACCTCAATAATTGTGGCGTCCTGCAACGAGTTCCAGGTGTGTGAATGAGTGCTTCCGATGATGCAGAGAACTCCGTCTGCCACACAATTATGATGAAAAGGAAGGAATCAGATTTTCACCTTTTACGCAAAATATAGTTAGGATTAAATCATAACTTTGAAAGAGTATGAGCCAGCATATCACCAAAGTAAAGCACGAGGCCACTTGATACCGAAAGTGCCTCCCCTGGAATTTAGAGCAAAGTATAAGTAAATAGGGAAAAAAGTGGCAATGCCAAGTCAATGAAGGAAAGATATATACGAACATATTGCACCGCTAAACAAGAACCACACATTGCATGCAAAAGATACTGAACAAAGTGGGACAGTTGTAACCATTCTTATATGCATATGTATTTCTATAATGGAATTTATCCACAAGATATGCAGAAAATGTATAAATGTCTGTCAGTATAAGCAATCACATCTGAACAAATGAAGAGGAATAAATATCTAATTACATCTTAGACTTCAGGAACAAACCAAAAGATGAACATGAAGAGAACTTCTTAAGAATGTGCTTGATTAAGATCACATCAGCCACACCATGAAAGAGAGGATAAGCATTTTCCCCATCCTTAACAGAGCTGCAGTAATATGCTGCATAGATTAGTTTGCCAATCTCTTATTATCACACGACCTGAATAACTACTATATTAAAGCTTAACAACTCCTATTTTTTTACAGAATTTTGAGCCTCCTCTTGAATTAATCTGTCGGTGGTGGTTGTGTTTCATCACCGTGTGGTTGTAGCAATTTACCTGTTGGATGGAGCTTTGCAGATGGTCAAAGCGGCGTGACAAAGGATTAATCAATGCCTACAGATTGTAGACTAGGGTTTTGCTAGAAGTAGAGGGCAAGTAGATCGAAGGTTTCAGCCGAAAAGTACTCGACGATTATGAAAACTAGGTTATGTTGACAGTAGATTCGATCCTTTTTTGTCCCTCGACCCTTATATAGAGGGTGGAGCCGAGGGTTTCAAGTACACAAGTTACAAAGTTCGGGAGGGTTTCGTACCCAACCCGTAAGATTACAAATCTCTATCTTTCCTAATACAAACTATCTTTCCTTAACACTAAATGGGCTTCCAAGTCTTCTTATTCTTCGAGTCCTGGGCCTTTAGTAAACCGGGTACCATCTTTGGCAGCCCATTGGGGATGCCTATGTCAATAGCCCCGAGATTTTTCTTGAATCGAAGAATCAGGAAAATCTCCAACTTTACTCATTATATAATATTTCGATATGCAAACACTATTTAGTACAGGGATAACGGTAGTTGGGGCTAGTTCATCCTGACGGATCTGTATTAACTGCTCTAGTGGCAATCCGCAAAAACCTACTTCAAGATCACGTCCCTCGACATGATCTCGGATACGTAAACTTCGACAGTGCCGCTTAAGGTCTTACCATTCCGAGTCCTACTATATTTTATCTAACGTCCGTTAGGGATTTTTCTTCGCATCTGTTGATACGGGAAAAGCAATCCTGTCGAGACGGTGCCCGCCGCTCGAACGGATCCTGGGTCTTACCTTCGCAAAGTTTTGTGGCATTCAGAGATTTTATCGCGACTTTTAGCGCTCTGAGAATATATTGTCGAGTGCTTTTCGCTGTTGGAATAGCACATTTTATCGAGTCATATTTGATGACTTATTTTGCTCTTCGATGGGAGTATATGTAGAGTTATCTGTAACTCAAATATACTACTTCTTTATTTTAATCAAGATTCATCGGGCACGCGAACACGTTCCCGATGGGAGTAGCCCCGAGGCTGGCCAAGAACTTGTGCTGGGTGTAGGCTCCTGATTAATACCTCTGCCGCTATATTTATAACCTTCTCGATATTTTTGTATCTATCGGTGCGACCAGCCCCGGGAGTAGCTCCCGAGGCATGAACAAATGCTTACATTTGATCATAGGCTCTCGCCATTTCTATCTTGTCATACTCGAAATTTTCTGTTTTTCCAAAGTAGCCCCTGCATTTGGGCAAACTTGTATTTGATCAAAGCTCTCAAAATCATCTTTGCGTTGTCGATAATTTCTCCCAACTTCATAGTCGAGCTTTTATTTTATCATGATGACGTCATTGCCGATGATAGCCACGATTTCTGTATTGGAAATATGCGAAAACCGCTCCTCTCACCGCCTTGTGGGTCCAAATTCCATCTGATTGACACGTCGTGCAAGTGGGGGACACACGTCCTCCACTTTTCCGGCGCACGTACTGTGCCCTCTCGTTTCTTTCTTTTCTCAAAAAGCCATTTTTGCCTCCTTGTCCACGTGCAATCCATCTACGCCGTAAAGTTTTCATCGAATGGCTGCGTCGATTCACCGCACCTCTATTTAATTCCATCATCTTCTTCCTCCGTCACTTTCGCTCACTCCGCCCATCTGCGCCTCTGCCACAAATCCTCCATTGCGCTCATTGCCTCGTGCGCTCCTCCAAGACTGTGCTGTTCTACTCTCCTCTAGTAGGATTCTTCTTCCCCTCAACACGCATACTCCAGCGCTTCCAACAACCTCCAATGGCCGCCGAATTCGGAGTGGGAGAGATCCAAGATCTCCAATCAAGACATGAACCCGCTGAAGAGGTTGGGACTCACCAAAAAGAAGGATGCGCTTCCCCCGCGAGGAAAGCTACCCCAAGCCTCCGATGGAGTATCGGGTTAGTTTCGTTGACCATCTTATCCGCGGTCTTTTCTCCTATCCACGAGTTTCTCCGGGTCTTTCTTTGTTTATGGGCTTCAGCTTCATCACTGACGCCCAATTCCATTTTGCACGTGTCGATTTTTATCACATTGTGCGAATGCTTTTTGGAGTCCAACCTAATCGGGCTCTGTGAAACGCATCTTTTGCCTCCGCTAATGGTTTCACGGCCGCCTATAATATCGGCGCTGTATTCTGCTCGACGTCGATTACTTGACGTCAAATTTCCCGACTCCAAGGTCATGAAGAGGTGGTCTGTATGTGCACGAGGAAAGTTCTGACTCGATGGAGTACAACATCGCCCTTTTGACGGAAGGCTGCTTCGCCGCCGCTCCTAGGATGCCGAAGCTTCTGAAGAAAAATTGGCGACAGAGGCGCCGATGACTCGCATCCGTGATCTCAGACTACCCGAGGCAAGGAGCTTTCGGGTATCCAAATCACAGCTTACTTTCTTAGGATTAGAATTCAGCCTCAAGCTCGAAAAACTTTGGATGTATGCTGGTGATGAAGATGTCGAGAGGCTTCCACCGATCTTTCTGCAAAGATTTGGAGAAGCTAGTCCGAAGAATCTCCAAGCTTAGCAAGAAAGACACCATTCCAACTTCTTGCAAGGTTGCGCCATTTTGTCGCGCCAATCCTCTTCCCGAGGTATTTTGTTTTTCGCCGCTATTATTCCTTCTTCTCGAATTTTTATGTCGACTATTTTTACTTATAGGGAAGTATAACTTTTTTGTCGATTTTCTTTGCTTTCTACAGGGTCACCTTGTTCTGTCTTCTCTCTTCCCCTTCCCGAAGGTGGGGAAGTCGAAGAACGGGCTGTTGTCACCGACGACAACCAGTACTTCTCCCTGAAAGTGGAGCGGGATTCCCACAAATCTGCGCTTCACTTGAAAAAAAAACTGAGGCAGAAGTTTCTTCGTCGACGCGCTCATCTCTTCCTGCTGCTTCTCCAAAGGGCAAAAGGAAAAGGGATGAAGCCATTGACTCTGGCACCTCCAAAGTTCCCGTGCCGGAAAATCTGCACTTGATGCCGAGGAAGAAACTTTGGATCTTTACGGTGCACTCATCAGCTCGTAAGTTTTTTGGAATTGCTATGTACTGTATTTTCCCTTTGTCGATGTTTTTGAGCTTGCTATTTTATTTTGTCGCTATATTTATAACAGTGACGATGAAGCGGGAGATGCACCTGTTGACGAGACTCAACGAGCACGTCTCATACTTTGTTTCTTAAGTCATCTGATGGCGACGAAGCTTCCCCTCCGCCGCAAAACCTTGAACACCCAAGACCATCTCAAAGCCCCCAAGCTCCTTCCCCGAAGAGAGCTAGGGTAGAAACAACCAAGGAACCAACCATATTAACTGGTTGTTCCTCGACTTCTCTGATGGAAGAGGTAAATTGTTCTTTATTGACTTGTTGCTTGAAATTTTCTTCTTTTTCTCCTTGATATCAACTTTTGCTTCTTCCTATATTGATCCTTTTCTCTCCAGCCTTTTATGAAAGAGCTCGTCCGCTTTGGTACCCAATTTATCGGGTACCGTGATTACACCCGCGAACTTGAAGGTACTCACTCGTTCTATCTAGCTTTCTTTGTCGAGTTTTTCCTGTTACTATCGGTGCTTATCTGTCTTTATGTTGGCAGAGAAACTGGCAGAAGCCAACAAACGTGCTGACGCCCTCGCTATTGAGTTAGAACATAGCGAGAGTACGCACACAAAAACTGTCGAGGATCTTGAAAAAAGACTCGGCGATGCAAAAAGGGCCTTGGAGGAGAATGTAGCTCGGCATTCTGCTCGAGAAGAGGAGATCCTCAGTCGACTAGAAACTCAAAGTCGACGTTTTGTTAGTAAGTTCTCACACCCTTGGTGTTTTCTCACTTCGTGTTTTGGTCTCCCTCCTTTTTTCTTTTCGATAACCTTCTTTGTATTTATGCTTTAAGCAGGGAGGACACATCAAGAATATGAGCTGGAAAATCCTGAAGATGATGAGCTTCTCGATGCGCTTTCTCTCCTCGAAATTCACGGGACGGAAGCTCGTAACGGATTAGATGAAGTTGAAGCTGGCCTGTCGCGGCTCTTCTATTCTTCCACAAAAAGACAACCTGCAATTTGTAGATTTGAGTTTCCTTAAGAAGATTGGATTACCCAAGGTTTATCGGGAGAAGGAAGAGGTCAAAGATATCCCTCTCATGAAGCAACCACAAAGCAAGAAGTCTCTTGTGTCCCCAACACACCTAATAGGTGCACTAGTTTGGCGAAGAGATAGTGAAATACAGTGGTATAAATAAGTATGAGCAGTAGTAACGCAGCAGTAGTAACGCAAAGAAACAAGTAAACAAGCAATGATAACAATATTTAGAACAAGGCCTAGGGATCATACTTTCACTAGTGGACACTTTCAACATTGATCGCATAATAAATAATAACTCTTTCTCATATGTGCTACATACACTCTTTTGTTGGATGATGAACACATTGCGTAGGATTACACGAACCCTCAATGCCGGAGTTAACAAGCTCCACAATTCAATGTTCATATTTAAATAACCTTAGAGCATAATAGATCATTAATTGCAAAATAAACCAAGAACTAACATAGCGCACACACTGTCCACATTACTCTATGAAGGAGGAATAGATCACATCAATACTATCATAATGATAATTAACTCCACAATCTACAAGAGATCATGATCATAGCCTACGACAAGAACCACACGTGCACACACTAGTCACCTTACACCATGCAGGAGGAATAGACTACTTTAATAACATCACATGAGTAGCACACAACTAGTAGCGATACAAAGCTCATCATATGGATCTCAATCATGTAAAACAGCTCATGAGATCATTGTATTGAAGTACATAGAGAGAGATGAACCACATAGCTAGGTACAGCCCCGAGCCTCGATGGAGAACTACTCCCTCCTCATGGGAGCAACAGTGATGAAGATGGCGGTGGAGATGGCAGCGGTGTCGATGGAGAAGCCTTCCGGGGCACTTCCCCGTCCGGCAGGGTGCCGGAACAGAGACCCTGTCCCCGATCTTGGCTTCGATGGCGGTGGCTCGGAAGGTTTTGGGTTTCGTCCAACGTAATAGGGTTTTCGACGGAGGCTTTAAATAGGCGAAGCGGCTCGAGGCCTGGGCCACCACACCATAGGGCGGCGGCCCCCTCCGGCCACGCTGGTGTGTGGCCCCGTGGTCCTGCGGCTCTCGGGTGTTCTGGATGGTTCGGAAAAATAGGAACTGGGCGTTGATTTCGTCCGATTCCGAGAATATTTCACTAGGATTTCTCAAAACCAAACAGGAACTGCACTTCGGCATCTTGTTAATAGGTTAGTTCCGTAAAATGCACCAATATGACATAAAGTGTGATAAAACATGTAGATATCATCAATAATGTGGCATGGAACATAAGAAATTATCGACACGTTGGAGACGTATCAGCATCCCCAAGCTTCTCGCTTCGTCCTGTTGTAAAACGATAACAAAGATAATTTCAAGTGACATGCCATCATAACCTTGATCATACTATTTGTAAACATATGTAATGAATGCAGCGATCAAAACAATGGTAATGACATGAGTAAACAACTGAATCATAAAGCAAAGACTTTTCATGAATAGTACTTCAAGACAAGCATCAATAAGTCTTGCATAAGAGTTAACTCATAAAGCAAATAAATCAAAGTAAAGGTATTGAAGCAACACAGGAAGTTTCAGCGGTTGCTTTCAACTTATAACATGTATATCTCATGGATATTTTCAACAAAGTAATATAATAAGTGCAATATGCAAGTATGTAGGAATCAATGCATAGTCACACAAGTGTTTGCTTCTTAAGGTGGAGAGAGATAGGTAAACTGACTCAACAATAAAAGTAGAAGAATGGCCCGACTGAGGGAAGCATTGATTGCTATTTGTGCTAGAGCTTTGGTTTTGAAAACATATAGAGAGCATATAATAAAGTTTTGAGAAGTGTTTGTTGTTGTCAACGAATGGTAGTGGGCACTCTAACCCTTCTGATAAACCTTCAAAGAGCGGCTCCCATTTTATTTTATTTTGGGTGGCACTCCTTCCAACCTTTCTTTCACAAACCATGGCTAACCGAATCCTCGGTGCCTGCCAACAATCTCATACCATGAAGGAGTGCCTTTTATTTTAGTTTTATTTAGATGACACTCCTCCCCACCTTTGCTTTCTCAAGCCATGGCTAACCGAATCCTTCGGGTGCCGTCTAACAATCACATACCATGGAGGAGTGTCTATTTTTGTTAATTAATTTGGGACTGGGAATCCCATTGCCAGCTTTTGCAAAATTATTGGATAAGCGGATGAAGCCACTAGTCCGTTGGTGAAAGTTGCCCAACAAGATTGAAAGATAAACACCACATACTTCCTCATGAGCTATTAAACATTGACACAAATAAGAGGTAATAACTTTTGAATTGTTTAAAGGTAGCACTCAAGCAATTTACTTTGGAATGGTGGAGATACCATGTAGTAGGTAGGTATGGTGGACACAAATGGCATGAATATTGGCTCAAGTATTTGATGCATGAGAAGTATTCCCTCTCTATACAAGGTTTAGGCTAGCAAGGTTATTTGAAGCAAACTCAAGTATAAAATGGTGCAGAGACTCACATATAAACATATTGTAAGCATTATAAGACTTTACATCGCCTCCTTGTTGTTCAAACACCTCAACCAGAAAATATCTAGACTTAGAGAGACCAATCATGCAAACCAAATTTTAACAAGCTCTATGTAATTATTCATTAATGGGTACAAGGTACATGATGCAAGAGCTAAACATGAGCACAACAATTGCAAAGTATCACATTATCCAAGACATTTTAGAATTACTACATGTAGCATTTTCCAATTCCAACCATATAACAATTTAACGAAGAAGAAACTTCGCCATGAATATTATGAGCTAAGAACACATGTGTTCATACGAACCAGCGAGCGTGTCTCTCTCCCACACAAGGATGAACTTATTCAGAGAACTAAGATAACAAAACAAAATAAAAGCACACACATACGCTCCAAGTAAAGTACATAAGATGTGATCAATAAAATATAGTTTCAAGAGAAGGAACCCTGATACTTTGTCGAGTGAAGGGGATGCCTTGGGCATCCCAAGCTTAGACGCTGAGTCTTCTTGAATATGCAGGGGTGAACCACGGGGCATCCCCGTTTAGAGTCACTCCTCTTGATCATAGTATATCACATACTCCTCTTGACCCTTGAAAACTTCCTTCACACCAAACTTCAAGCAAACTCATTAGAGGGTTAGTGCATAATCAAAAATTCACATGTTCAGAGGTGACACAATCATTCTTACACTTGGACATTGCACAAAACTTCTAATGAATTAAGGAATCATCAACTCAACTTAACAAAAGCAATGCAATAAAAGGAAGAATCTGTCAAAAACAGAACAGTCCGTAAAGACGAATTTTAAAATGGAACCAGACTTGCTCAAATGGAAAAACTCAAACTAATGAAAGCGCACATATCTGAGGATCACCTCTCGAATTGGCAGATTTTTTCTAATTTTCTATGAGACTTGTGCCCAGATTCGTGGACAGACAGAATGCTGTTTCTACAGGCTATCCCAAATATAACATCAACTTGACATAGAAACTTACTTTATAACAAAAACATGATAAGGAGAGGTTAGTAAACAAGGACTCAAATATAAAACAAAGTACTGTAGTAAAAACACATGGGTTATCTCCCAAGAAGTTCTTTCATAGCCATTAAGATGGGCTCAGCATGCACTCGCAAGACATCAAGAGAAGAAGCAAAAGAGAGCATCAAGAGGCAAATTCAAACACATTTAAGTCTAACATGCTTCCTATGCAGAATATTGTTAATAAACAAGTTCAAGAGCAAGTACAACATAGAAGATAAAACAAGTGTAGCTTCAAAAATTTCAAGACATAGAGAGGTGTTTTAGTAACATGAAAATTTTTACAACCATATTTTCTCTCTCATAATAACTCGTAGCAACATGAGCAAACTCAACAATATAACTATCACATAAAGCATTCTTTATCATGAGTCTCATGTTTATTACCTCACATAAGACAATCAATTTATTAATGAGGGAGCAAATCTAACAAAGTAGCTATCATTATTATTCTCATCATCAAATATAGGAGGCATAGTATCATCAAAGGCACTCCTTCAATGCTTGGGGGATAAAAATATCATGCTCATCAAAGCTGAAGCCCCAAGTTTAGAATTTTCCATAGCATTAGCAACAATAGTGTCTAAAGCATTCATATTAATATGTTCCATGGGTTTTAATTTTCGCATCAAACCATCCATGTCTTAAATCAGGAATAGAATAAAAAGGTCATTGTTGTCCATTATGCCTAAATAGTGTAAACAAGAAACCAAATGTCGCAATTACAGAGTCTAAAGGAAATAGCTTGCACTTACAACTACACTGAAAATAGCTTAGTAGCCAGATCCGAGGTGAGTACCTTTACCTTTCCTCACGCAAGAACGGCGCTTGAAAGTGCTTGATGTTCACGGGTGTTCTATTCTTGTAGACAGTTGGGCCTCCAAGAGCAAGGTTTGTAGAAACAAGTTTCCCTAAGTGATTACCCAAGGTTTATCGAATCTGGAGGAAGAGGTCAAAGATATCCCTCTCATGCAACCCCGCAACCACAAAGCAAAGTCTCTTGTCCCCAACACACCTAATAGGTGCACTAGTTTGGCGAAGAGATAGTGAAATACAGGTGGTATTAACAGATCGTATCTAGTAAATAAAGAACAAGCAAATAATAGTATTTAGAACAAGGCCTAGGGATCATACTTTCACTAGTGGACACTCTAACATTGATCGCATAATAAATACTCTTCATATGTGCTACATACACTCTTTTGTTGGATGATGAACACATTGTGTAGGATTACACAACCCTCAATGCCGGAGTTAACAAGCTCCACAATTCAATGTTCATTTAAATAACCTTAGAGCATAATAGATCATTAATTGCAAATAAACTAAGAACTAACATAGCGCACACACCGTCCACATTACACTATGAAGGAGGAATAGATCACATCATACTATCATAATGATAATTAACTCCACAATCTACAAGAGATCATGATCATAGCCCACACAAGAACCACACTGCACACACTAGTCACCTTTACACCGTGCAGGAGGAATAGACTACTTTAATAACATCACATGAGTAGCACATAACTAGTAGCGATACAAAGCTCATCATATGGATCTCAATCATGTAAAGCAGCTCATGAGATCATTGCATTGAAGTACATAGGAGAGAGATGAACCACATAGCCCCGAGACAGCCCCGAGCCTCGATGGAGAACTACTCCCTCCTCATGGGAGCAAGAATGAAGATGGCGAGATGGCAGGGTGTCGATGGAGAAGCTTCCGGGCATTCTCCCCGTCCTACAGGTGCCGGAACAGAGACTCCCGTCCTGCATCTTGGCTTCGCGATGGCGGCGCCTGAAGGTTTCTTGGTTTCGTCCAACGTAATAGGGTTTTCGACGAGGCTTTAAACAGGCGAAGGGCAGCTGAGGGGGCTCCTGGGCCACCACCATAGGGCGGCGCGCCTCCGGCCGCGCTCAGGGTGTAGGGCCCCGTGGCGCCCTCCGCGCCTCTGTTTCCTGGTGAAAGGAGAACCCGGGCGTTGATTTTGTCCGATTCCGAGAATATTTCGTTACTAGGATTTCTGAAACCAAAACAAGCAGAAAACAGGAACTGCACTTCGGCATCTTGTTAATAGGTTAGTTCCAAAATGCACGAATATGACATAAAGTGTGCATAAAACATGTAGATATCATCAATAATGTGGCATGGAACATAAGAAATTATCGATACGTTGGGACGTATCACGGCTCATCCTATTTCTTCCACAAGAAGGAGCAACCTACGACTTTCATTGATCTTGCCCAGTGTCAATGGCAAAGAAGACCTTGGACTCCAACTTCGTCAAGAAGGACTAAAGGTTGGCGCCGAAGGTACCATGGCTTTGATTGCCGAAAGTCAGCAACAAATCGACTGGTCCAAAGTTGGCGACACGGGGAAAATTGAGACGAAGAAGTGGCAGTCGCTAATTAAAGCGGCAAAGCCCAATTCGAAGAAGATCCTCGCCACTCTGGGATATAAACCAGCACCTGCCTCCGAGTTCTTCAAAGCCGGGTCAAGTAGACCACTTTGCTTTTTTCTTTTCTAGTTTTATCTCCCTTTTGGCATTGTCGCCGTAGTATTCTTGGCATGATTGCTCCAAATAGTTCTCTAGAGGTCCTTCTTTTGTAATAGACATGTACATATTATGAGAATGAATGGAAATCTATCTTTGCTCGATAATTTATGTCGAAATTTCTGTTTTTTGATTTTTGACAACTATACGACAACTCCTGGTCCTTCCGAGGTTTCCTTCGTCTCATTTGAAGAAAACCCCTGTCTCTGTTGAATTTATTGAGAATTCTTCGAGTAAGAGTTCGGCCAAAGATTTGGAAGAACTTCGACAACAACTCCAATCCATGAAGAAACAAAGTCTGGCAATGATGGAACAATCTCGGAAAGCGTCTGAACAAGAGAAACTTGCTCTTCAGCAAGCCAAGAGGCTATGTTGCCAAGGATATGCCGTATTGGAAGCAAAAGGAGCTACTACCCGAGAAAATAGCATGCTCGAGCTAATGTTGGAAGCTAGCACGTGGATATGTTAGGTATGTTTTTCCAACCTCACAATGCCTCCTCTTTATTTTGCTGTGCCTTTCTTCCAAGTTTCTTGCCTTGTTGCCTAATAGGCTCTTTTGATGCTGCTGCCGAAGATCGAAGAGTGAACTAGAGAACGAATCTTCTTGTCAACCTTTCCTTAACCATGGCTGTTTATTCGGGCCACCCCCGAACGAACCCAGCAGATTGTCGTTCCAAGATCGTGCTGCTGTTAATTCTCAATTTTTGCACGAACATTAACTTTGTTTTAAGACTTTGTTTCCTCGAAATGAGGTCCTACAACTCTTCCCAATTGGCTGAGACATTCTAGATGCTCCTCGATTCACTTTGTGCGAGCTCAATTGACTGCGGAGCAAGATTCGCCATGATTGTGATAAATATTTGCCATCCAAAATTAGACCCGACGGCATTTTTCGGATTGTTCGAAAAATCGCGGCGGAAGAATGATATTGACACAATCACGCGATGGACTGCCAGCCGATGATAGATGAGTTTTCGATGGGACCTCATTTTCGTCAAGGGAGCTATGCTAGACAAAACAACTGAGGCTTGTCAATAGATACTATTCTAGGTTTTGACTGATTTGTTCCATATTGCAAAACCTGTCGAAGAAATTTGTTGTATATTGCAAAGTGCTCTATATTGTTGGAGCCCCTGAGCCTTTTGGCTAGAGTTTGTACTGTTTTTTTCCCTTTCAAAGATTTCTCCTTCTATTATAATAAGACATCTTGATGGACTGCAAGCCCTCGAGTATCTTAGTGTCGGAGTTCTGTATTTTTTTTGCAATCTTCTTGGACCAAAGCAATGGGATTTTTGACGTGTATACTATATTTAAAATTACTAGCTTCCGATTTATGTATTTGGCGAGGTATTTAGTGCACCAAGGTGAAATATTTTGTAAGTCTATATTGTAATGATTGAGATTTGAAGGTGTGGAGCCCCCAAGTGTGTCAATAATAAGAAGTATATCTCCACTATTTTTATTATGCAGACCGCGAGCCCGCTCATTAAACCTTTCCTGCCTCACTGCAAAAAGGAAGTGGTGCATTTGAAAACTGCGACGTTGCATTGTACAGTTTGCTAAGAGACTATATTTTGGCATCTAAGCGAAAACGCCGAGCTGCGCTAATGCTCCAAGGATTTGCTCTGCAATCCTCGTCTTCTTGTCCTTGATTCTCGTATGCTCCTCCTTCGATTATCGTGACGATGTATCTAGCCATGGTGACTGAGTTTTTCATGACTTTTGGTTGAGTCGAACCAGGTCACCAACTTGAATGATCTTGGCCGCAACTGTCACCTGTGGTAGTTTTTGTGTCCTGCTGATATTTGGCACTCGTGGCAGACTTCGTCTGAGCTTCATCAAGTGCATCAATATCATCCTCCAAAGCTTTTCTCGGTTTCTTCGTCATATTCTGTAACTCTTGGAGAATCATGCTCTATTTCTATCGGCAGGCCTCCGCTCCATGGACCAAGAAGAACGGCGTCTCCCTGTGTCGCCGTATTGGTGTTGTTCCGAATATTCCACGTTTGGCAATCCCTCCGGCCAAGTATGTTTAGCGTTTCCAATGGTCCCACAGGCGCTTCTTGATACCGTTGCGATGATGCCATTGGCCTTCTCGACTTGGACCGCTGGTCCGTGGATGTCAACACGCAAAACTCAATTTGATGCCCACTTCTCGCGCAATATGCCTTGAACTCCTTGGACGTAAAATTGCTGCCGTTGTTCCAGACAATGCTGTGAGGGACTCCAAATCGAAAGACAATGCTTTTACGAACTTGACGCTCGACGCTGCCTGGTGAATTTATCGGCTTTGCTTCTATCCACTTTGTGAATTTGTCTACAGCAAGCATATACTCATATCCTCCTGGCGAAGCGTTTAGTTTTCCCACCATGTCGAGACCCCATTGAGCAAAGGGCCAAGACAAGTGATTGGCATAAGTTCATTGGGAGAGTGAGGCTAAGCAAACCTTGGCACGTCAGTTTAAGTTCTCACTATTTCCTCCGCTCTCACAAGTAACCAATAGAATCGTCTAAAACTTTAGCATAGTCGGGCTGCTCGCTGGTGCCCACATATTCCTTCGTGTACATCTTTCAGATGATTCTTCCTTCTTCTGTACATCTCCAGAATCGCCCAAATGCTTCACATAGGTCCCTTTACTACAGTAGAAAGCTTTGATCCCAATTATTCATTGTCAACTGGCCTGCTGTTTTCCTCTTAGGATGTATGATATATAGGCCCATCCATGGAATTTGCACCATCATGACTAGTTCATGTTCTTCTTCTTCTTCCACTGGGTCTTTGGTGATACTTGAGGATTTCTCTTTTTCTCCTTCTTTGTTTTCGCTGGCTTTGTTGATCTCTCGCTATCTCTTCCCAAAAACACCCGAGGGATAGACATTGTGACCCGATGTTTGCAAGAACATCGGTTTCATCGTACTCAGCCTGCTGATGTGGTTTACCTCGCATCCGTCAAACAATTTTTCCCTCATTGTACACCTCTTTGTATGCTATCATACTTTCGTTGACATCACATTGGTTTATAACTTGCTGTGCCACCAATTGTGAGCCGGAAAATTTTCAATCGAGTTGCACCGCAAGCTTTCCCATCTTCATCCCGTGTATGAGAGTTCATATTCTGCTTCATTGTTAGACGTTTGGAACGTCATCCGTAAAACGTATTTCAACTTATCGCTTCGTGTGATACAATATCACACCTGCTCCAAAGACCTTCCAACCGTTTGGACCCGTCGGGGTTCATGGTCCAAGTTCCTCGATAAACTGGAGGCCCCGTGTTTTGTAGCTCCATCCACTCGCAATGAAACTCTGTAGCTTGCGATTTTATTGCCTTTTCTTTTTTCATACGTAATGTCCCGAGGAGAAAGTTCTATTCCCCAAAGGGAGACACGACCCGTAGCTTCTAGGTTATTCAATATGTTTACAGGAGCTTCATTGACCACTATTATCGGTGCGTCAAAAGTAGTGTCGCACTTCTCTTGCGTCGTGAATACCCGTACGCTCGCTCGATATTGCGGGTACCGTCACTTTGAAGGCGATATCGCTCGATGAAATATACGGACTCGAACCATGAAGCCTTTCTCTCTTTCTCTCGACTACTAAGGCTGTGCTGACCACCCGAGGTGTGGCTGCAATGTATACGAGGAGAGGTTCTTTTTCTTTAGGCGCCACCAAGATTGGTGGTGTTGAAATTGTCCGCTTGAGGTTCTCGAAGGCCCCATCTGCTTCCTCGTTCCATTGAAATTTTTCTCCTTGTTTGATCAATGCGTAGAACGCAATGCTTTTTTCCCAGCTGTACGAATCTGCCAAAGCTGCGACTCGCCCCGTTAGCTCTGTATTTCTTTCAACTTTGTTGGCTTTCTCATAGTGACGATGGCCTGATTTTTTCTGGATTAGCTCAATCCCTCTTGCTGACTAAGAACCCGAGAAGTTCTCCCGCAGAACTCCAAAAGAGCACTTTGTCGGTTCAGCTTGAGGCAGAACTTGTCAGGTTGTCGGGCTTTCTTCAAATCTTCGATCAAAGTCGACCCTTCTTTGATGTTATCACGACATCATCGATGTAGACTTGTACATTTTTTCCAATCTGTGTTGCAAGCACTTCGCATCATCCGCCGATATGTTGCTCCCGCATTTTTCAAACCAAAGGGCATTGTTTTGTAGCAAAACACGCCGTACGGTGTTATGAACGCTGTCTTGGCTTCATCTTCTTCTTTTAACTGATCTGGTAACCAGAATATGCGTCCAAAAAGGAAAGACGTTCACATCTCCGCCGTGGAGTCGATGATTTGATCGATCCTTGGGAGGGGAAAGGATCCTAGGGACAATGTTTATTGAGACACGTGAAGTTGATTGACATGCGAAGAACTATTGTGTTTCTTCGGCACCATCACCGGGTTAGCTACCCATGTGGCTTCGTAGATATTTCTTTGATGAAACCAGCATCTTTGAGTCGATCTATTTCCGATAACATGGCTTTGCGGCTAGGTTCCGAAAACGCCGCAAAGGTTGCTTGATTGGTCTTGCAGAGGATCCAAGTTGAGGTGGTGGCCCTGCAGGTCTGGGCTGCATGCTGCACGGACACCATGCGAAGATTTCTCATGCTCACTGAGGAACTCGACGAGCGCTTTCCTATGCGATATCCATGTTTGCTTGATGGATGTCTTTGGTCTATCGGTGGATCTCTCTTTTGAACCTTGCTGTTGGAAAGTTGGCTCTTCGAAGACCTCCTATTCTGGCAGCATCATAATCAATGAACCTTGGCGCCAGATACTCGCTTGCATCCCGAAGTTTCGATACCGATGAAAATCCTTGTCGTATTTATCAGATAACGCCAAGCTTCTTGATTGTAATGGGTCCCTTGGGTCCGGGCAACCTCCACAATAGACACGATAATGTGGTACCGCCATAAACCTGGCGTATGCTGGTCGCCCAACAAAGGATATGGCACGGGAAATCCACCACTAACTCCAAATTCTCTATCCAGTTTTCGGGTTCCAAACCGAACGCCGAGGTTGATCTTGCCCAATGGGTAACTTGGCTTCTTCGTGTAATCCCATGAAAGTGTCGCTTGGTTTCAAGTTTGCCATGGATATGTTCATCTTCCTCAATGTATCCGCATGGTTTATGCTGTCGCCGCCATCTATGAAAACTCTCGACACGTCAAAACAGCGATTACTGCGGGTAAGATGAGTGCTGATTGTCCTGGTCGAACTTGCTGCGGATGGTCCGCGATTGTGAAGCCAATGTCTTGCCCCCACCAATTTAAGTACTCAATTGGTGGAGGCATCTTCTCTCGCCATGAACACTTGTCGTGAGATTACTCTTCACGCCGTTGGATGGCCTACTTTCTCTAATCATCGAGACCGCACCATTGGAGTTAGGATCAACATATGGAGGTGGTGCCGCTATTCCGAGCTGGTGCCGATTTTCGTCCGTGATTGCGGGAGGAGGTGGAAGGTGGATCTCGCTCCCTGGCCCCTGGGGGTTTCTGTTCATGGCTTGGGCATTTGCAATTCCTGCGGCTCGCAACATTGCCCTGAAAATTTCGCCTTTCTGGAGATGTCCCGACTGCCTTTTTCCGTTGTTGTCGAGATAAAAGTATTTGATTCCGACCGTTCATCATCTCTTCGGGTGACACGTAAGGTCTTTGAAACCTTGGTCCACTATTTTTCCTGTTGAGAATCACCTCTATTGTCGCCTTGTTGTCATTATTCCTTGATAGTCATCTCGAATATCCCTCCAGGATTTCCCCGAAAGCCAGCCGATATATGGCCAGGAGCGTCACAGTTGTAGAACTGGCGAGAAAATCGCCTTCTATTTTGATAATTTCACCACGATCCTCTTCTGGCGATCCGTGTCGCTTGTTGTATATTGCGTCTTCTCCATCTGCCCACTTATTAGCTATCTCCATGAGTGCTGATATGGTCTTAGGTTAGTTCTCCCTAAGTCTCCTCGCCGAATTCCTGCCACGAACGCATCTATTGCTCTCTCGTCGATATATCTTCACGAGTTTTTATAATGTTCCACCGTCTATATATTTTCATCGACTCGTCATGTTTCGCGACAGCCTCGCTCTTCCAATGACGCAGGTTTCTTGCAGTGGATCGGAAATTTCTCACGAAGATATCCTCGAAATTATCCCAGCTGTCGATGGGGGGTGTTTCTTTATCCAAGATCTTGCGGCACCACACAAGTGAACTGGATACTTTGTAGCGTTGCCTCCAGTCCTCCTTCTAGTGCCTTCACCATCTCAGGTAATCTACTGCCAATCCTGGATCAGCAGGTTGAACTTCTTGAAATCCTGGAAATTGAACCTTTGGAACTCGAGTCTTCGAACTTTCAGCACGGGAGTCCACCTGGCTTGGAATCTTCGGTGAATACGGCGTTCTCTTCTTTCTTGTCGCGCTCTATCCACCCTTACTTGAAGCTGTGGTCTCTTGCCCCAATTTGTTCCTGGATCTTGTACTGTCGTGGGCCGTGGACTATTTTGCCTAGTACCTTCGAGGCGTGGCTGCAAACGCTGTTCCCATAACTCCTACTCCAGCCATTGCCATATTGAACAATGGTTCTCTCGGGTCCCCAGGGGGTGGTCTGGACGCGAGGATGTAAGCTTGCTGCCATGTAACCCTCTTGTGTCTGCCATCGGTTCACAAAGATCGTATGAAGTATTCGATTTTCTCAGGTTTCTCTCTTCTTCATATTGTATTTGGAGAGATCTCGATCTTTCCTCTAATAATATCCGCCAAGTTTCGATTGTCGACTGAGCTCGCTTCATCGACGCGGGAAGTTGCCTCTTTTCTCCTATTCAAGGATGCTGTCTGTTTTTCCAACTCTCTACTTACTCGAGCAAGTCTATATTGATATGCTTGTAGTTCTTGCACAGGGCAATGGTGGTCATTGGTTCTGAACCATCCATGGCTCTTGCAGCCCTCTATCCCACGCCGCTATGGAGTTGGACTTGTGCCTGAGTTGAAGTCCAGATATTTAGTGCCTAAGCCTTCTCGAGATCAGATCGATGTAAGGATTTCCCAAATCATCGAAAGCCTCCGACGTCTCGTCTCTGCTCGGCCTGCTTCTATCGCATAGATCCATGATATTTTGCGTATTGATTTTTACAGATTGGCATACCATCATATAGAGTGGTGAAGACCTTTCCGATGGAAAGCAGATTTGTCGATGAATTTAGTGCCGACGCGCCGGAATCGTTGCTTATAAAGGAGTCCGCAGACGACTCGAAGGATGTGTTGCTAAAGATCTTGGCGAGCTTCCGCTTGCCTTGTCACCACTGCGGCGACGAAAACTCCCGTCACTCGACGAAAAGTTAGAATCGATCGCTGAAAATTCCGACGAGATCGGAACTTCGAGACGGTAGGATCCTTCCTTGTTGACGCCAAATCGGAATTCCTCCGAACGTCATGATGATGGGCTCCGATAGGCACATGCATCCACAGGAGGGCGGGTGAGAATAAAATCGACTAGATCGCTTTTCCTGGTTACCTCGATCCATCGCATTGCTCGCCACCGACGAAGTCGACGATTCTGGACGTGCCATCGAGATCAGCTCCTTGCAACCTCTAATTCCCACAGACGGCGCCAATTGACAAGGAATTAATCAATGCCTACAGATTGTAGACTAGGGTTTTGCTAGAAGTAGAGGCAAGTAGATCTCGAAGGTTTCAGTCAGTACGACGATTACGAAAACTAGGGTTATGTTGATGAGATTCGATCCTTTTTCGTCCTCGACCCCCCTATATAGAGGGTGGAGCCGAGGGTTTCGTTATACACAAGTTACAAAGTTCGGGAGGGTTTCGTACCCAACCCGTAAGATTACAAATCTCTATCTTTCCTAATACAAACTATCTTTCCTTAACACTAAATGGGCTTCCAAGTCTTCTTATTCTTCGAGTCCTGGGCCTTTAGTAAAACCCGGGTACCATCTTTGGCAGGCCCATTGGGGATGCCTATGTCAGCGTGTCTATGCCCTCCACGCGTGGGCTTTTTTATGACCCAACACGTGCTACCTCTCCCGTGTCTTCTGTTTGTCTCCTCTCTCTATCCGTCATTATTTTCCATCGAATCCATTTGCCTCTCTTTTTCATCTCTTCGGGATCCCCGAGTTCTTCGTCTGCTTCGCTGGCTGCTCCGGCCGACGGCGACTGCGAGTACGAATTTCCCCCCGCCCGGGCTCTCCGCTGCCAAGAGATCCCCTAGCAGAGCACCTCCGTGGCCGGCGGCCATGGTGAGGCTCGGCTCCTCCACCGGTGTAGCGGCCGGCTGCCCCCTCGGCGATGCTCTGGCAGACGGCGACTGCGAGCACGAATTTTACTCCGCCCGGGCTCTCCCCTGCCGCGAGATCCTCCTGGCAGAGCTCCTCCGTCCGTGGCCGGCGGCCATGGTGAGGCTCGGCTCCTCCTCCGGTGTAGCGGCCCGCTGCCCCCTCGGTGCTGCTCTGGCCGATGATGACTGCGAGCAGGAACTTCCCCCCGCTCGGGCTCTGCCCCGCCGCGAGATCCCCGAGCTCCTCCGTGGCCAGCGGCCATGGTGAGGCTCGGCTCCTCCTCCGGTGTAGCGGCCGTCGACGAGGTGGTCCAGCTCCCCGATGCAGTTCCTCTCCTGGAAACGGTTGCCGGACCCAAAAGCTGGTGCGCCGTTTCGTTGCTTGACCGCCGGCCGAGCGGCCAGATTGGATTGGGAGCTGTGCCTCGCCGTCGTGATTCCCGCATCCTCTGGCATATGCGCGTCTTGGCCTCTTCGAGATTTAGGCCTCCGATTTCAGCTCCACAGCGTGGTTTGTTTGCTTATGTGGTTTGGGTTTCAACTCTCCGTTTCCTGTTTGCCTGGGGGATTTGTGATGTCTCCCCAACCTCAGGTATTCCCTCTCTTACTTCACAAATCACAACGCCTATTATATCTGTGGTATTGAATTAGTGGTTTAACAATTCTGGAGAAAGTGAGCGGATAACGATGGTGGTGTGGTGGGCTGGCATGTTGTTGAGATCGGGGTGCTATAAATTTCCATCGGTAGACCACCATGTGTGCATAGGAAATGAATTTTAGACAATTATTATGTTCCTCTCCTGCACAACTTCAGACAATGATGTAGTAGATTCGTTTTACTATGTTTCTGTATCAATTCAGCATCAGTATTTGTCTGGTAGATTGCATATTTTCTGGTTAGTTCTCAAATTCGGCTCATTGCTAGATGAGTCTGCTTCTCAGATTGGAGTAATATGAGCTAACTGCTTTTTAGCCATTACTCAATATTTTTCACTGAGCTAATTATACGCAGCTTGGCAAAAAAAAATGATAGGAGAAGCACTTCAGATAATACTCATAAGGTTTCTTTCTGGTAAAATATGCACACTGCTGTTACAGTGAGTTTATGGAGAAGCCATCCAGCATTCTCCTGGTCCCCTTTCTCTTTCAACTCCCGTCTATGGAGAATCCACAAGAATAGTGTTTACCTTCAATTCCTAAATTCTCAAAACCGAATCCAAGGTATTTGTTGGTTTTAGTTTTCTTTTTACAATGAAGTTCACAAAGGATTTAATAAAGAGTTCGGCATCTGCTGTTGCAGTTCTCTAAATTGTTTTACTGAAACCATGCCTACCGTGTCATTGCAATTTTTGCAGGTTGTTCTCTCTAGATCGATGTGGTGCTAGGTTATTTGGCCAATATCTGGCTCTTGTGTTGGTACATTGATGGACAAGGAGCGCAAAGCGACCCCGCCTCACAATATATAATAACTTAGTTTAAGAACAGTGCATCTTAGCTTATGTGTGTAGTTTAATATGCTCACTCGTGGACACAATTAGTTGTTGTAGTTTGAATTTTTGATAATAGAGTATTCCTGCCATGCTGTACACACACGTTTAGGATTCAACGAATTGTGGCATGTTTTATCCTATGAACATCGAGAGGTTTAGATGTCCTTTGTCCTATATTACAACCGACTTCACTCGGAATGAAAGCTGCAGAGAATAGATATAGACAAATAAATCAGTTTAATTTGAAATAACAACACATGCTAATTTTTTAACGATTCGGAGAACTAACTTAGGTATCTTTGACTCTCCCAGATTTTTATTCTGTGAAAAGTGTCACTTCGCCTGCTTACATCCTTACCATTATTTTGTGTTTCCTATTTTAATTATACACTGAACTGAGAAAAATACATGAGAAAATGTAG
This sequence comes from Lolium multiflorum, assembly GCA_030979885.1. Lineage (NCBI taxonomy): Eukaryota > Viridiplantae > Streptophyta > Magnoliopsida > Poales > Poaceae > Lolium > Lolium multiflorum. The sequence goes on from CM061752.1 coordinate 177,606,460, forward strand.
ATACTTTGCATCTTAATGTTCTACCCCTTTCAGTATATGTGATGCCATATGTTCTTTGCTCAGATCACAAAACTGCCTATTTCAGTATATTCGACTTTTTGTTTCTCCTTCTTACAAAATACAATGGCCATCATCGGTAGAATATTAAATAGAAGGTCCCAACACCATAAGCTTGACAGAGAATACATAGGTAATTCAAGAAGTGATGATCTATCTCTTATAATCAGTATTGGGGATACCATGATGGTCCAAAGGAAACTCCCAACATGCGCTACAAAATCATTGACCTATATTATTGATGGTAAGCATTATTCACTAATGTTTGGAAAGCAAAATTATCAGGCAGTTGAATTAGTTGAATTGTCACCAAGTAGTGCTTTGTGATTCTTGAAAGGTCAACTGGTCTTTTCTATCAGCCTACAAAATAATTCCTCTTGGATTGGTGTTAATGTTATCGTGTATTTCATATTGGTCCAGTTATTTACGGTTGCAACAGAAAAGGAGGTACAAAAGATATTTCTCCATTCTTGATGTCCAATACATTATAATATTGACACTTATGGAACTTCTCATTTTCTTCAACCATTCTTATTTGACATAAGACTGACATTTTTATCATGAGACAAGTTGAAATTTGTACTGGCAGTATGTGCTCTATATACAGATCAGACTTAAGTTCGCATGAAATATACGTATTTCCATGTATAATTTCTCTTGCGTCGATTCGAATAAGTACTTTGATCGTGCGCTCTTTAACCTTGCTCCCACTATTTGAGCTGGTATGGCACAAATAGGTAGAATTTGGGGGTAAACTTCAACAATCATTGGAAATTAGAAGTTAGCATATTTTGCCTTTTCTTCCAAGTGTTGATAAATGGCATAATTGGTTTTTGCAATGTTGATGATCTAAACGAGCGTATGTAGATAGGACAACAAGGTGTTTTATAGCAGTATTATTAGAGCATCTCCACTCGTCCCGATTTGTGGCCCGGCGAGGCTTTTTCCATCCGGACGCGCATCTGGCCCCGCGCCCGGTTCTCGTTGTCCGGAATTGGCCCACCATCCGGCGATCCCACACCATCCCCGCCCCGGAGCGCTCGGGACTCCCAGAGAAAAGCGGAAACCGAGGAGACTTCCCGCGTCTGGTGGCCCTAACTTGTCGGCGAGAGAAACCGATCGTCGTCCCCATCGCATCGTCTTCCGCGCAAAGCCTGCCGCCGGTCTGCATCGCCGTCCACGCGGCGAAGTTAATGTCGTCTTCCGCGCACGCATCGTCTCCGCGCGCACCCACGCGTCAGGCTGCCGCCGGTCAGCTCGCGCTGGACGCGTCGCACCCACGCCGCACAATCCCCGCGCCAGCCGCACCTATATACGCCGCCCCGCTCGCCGCGAGGCGTACCCTGTGGATCCACTCTCCCTCCACTCTCCCTCCGTCTCCCACCTTCCCTCTACTCTCCGACGAGCGGCATCTCCGACGACGACGGCGGCCAACAACGGCTTCCCCGCCGCTCGATCCACGCGTGGGAGGGGCACCTCCTCCAGCGGGGTACCCCTGCCCGCCGGACACGAGGCCTCCCGGCGGTGGGTGGCGGCTGAGTCGTGGCGGCGTACCAATCCCGCCGCCGCCTCGCGACCTCCTTGACATCGAGATCGAGGAGGCGCGGATGACAATGACGGATGAGGAAGCGCCGAGGCCACGCCACCACCCCACAACTACACGGCGTGGAACTCGTACTCTCCTGCGGCGGTGGGAGCGGGAGCTCGCCTGTACGACGGGCCCGCCGCCTCGCCTCCGCGCAACAACTCCGCGGCCGCAAACGTTGGTGGAGCGCGCGGCCGGAACTCGAGGCCGTCCTCGAGCACATCCAGGGCGGCAACTTTCCGGTGCTCACGATGCCCCCTCCATCGAGGGCATCGGCGAGCCGCCGGGGAAACGTCCGGCAGCCACGGCGCATGGCTGCCAGCTCGTCGTCTTCCGGATCGGCCGAGGTCATCCTTGGCGCCGGTGAAGAGGAAGGAGACGACGTCGCCTTCGACGCGGTGCGCGCCAAGAAGGAGCCGCGTCTCCGCCGCCGACCAGAGGCGAGCACGCGCGCCCGCGTCCGCGACCCTTCCGTGCCGCAGAGCGGCCGGAAGAGGACGCAGGAAAGAGGCCGCCGCAATCCAGCTCGCCGAGGAGGAGGCCAAGCGCGCGGAGGACGCCGCGATGGCGGAGGCGATCGCCAGGGTTGAAGGACATGGAGGAGGAGAAGCGCGACGACGCCGCACTGGACTGGGCCAGCGCGACGGAGCGCCAGGAGGCGGGGCAGCAGCGGCGGCTGCTGGACCCGGCCGCACGCCAACGCGGCCGCCCGCGCCACAACCTGCCAACGCCGATGCCGGGCGCGGGCCGCCGTCCTGCGACCTCTCTCCGCGTCGCTGTCCCGGCTCGTCGACCCCAGGCCTCCGACACGATATGTACAAGCCATCCTGGGGAGACGCCAGTAGGGCAGCAGCAGCCAGGCGCGCAGCCGAAGGACGACGGCTCCGACGACGACATGTGACTACACGGTATTCTACCGCCATTTCGGCATGTAGAGCGCCGTGTTTTAAAATTAGCATTTGAATTCCCCTAGCCAATTCGAAATATAGTCGAATTCGGCCTCTATGTATGAACTCCGCTTATATAATAAATATCATTAAATTTAGTCTATATTCACCCGTTTTTAGCCGTATTTTGTCAAGTTTCCGTTTTTCAAATTCGCTCGTCGACTCTGGGCACGCGGCTGGGAAACTACTACTCCCCACGCCAAATCTTCCTCCAATCCGGACGGAAATTTCGTCGGATTTAAGCGTGGGGAGCAGTGGGATGCTCTTGCTGATTATACCTGTATATTCTCAGCAATTTACTTCAAGCACAAAGTTAGGAGAAATTTGATTTTGTAGCCTGACAAGTAATTAATGAAGTTGTTGCTTAATAATATTTTAACCAAACATTTAGGAACATAGAGGCACAGTGCTAAACAAGTGTTCTAAATGATATATATTCTCAGAAATTTACTTCAAGAATGCAGTTACAATGAATTTTATTATCTAGCCTGACAAGCGATAAATGAAACTGTCGCTTAATAACGTCTTCCTCAAATATCTTGGGGTAAGAGTTCTGAAAGATATGTGAAACCTGTCTTTTGCTGTTTATAGTGGCATTTGAAAGGTCAATAAAATTACACCATGTATAGATTTTCTATTTCCATTTATGCCAGCTGATTGTTGTATCAATATCGGTGGGTCTTTTGAGGCGATTCAACTATTCACATGGATATGCTAGCTCTTCTCCATGTTTCTTTCCCAGTGTGTTGTTGTCAACTTGATCTTAACAGTGCACATCTAACTCACAAGTATGGACTGTGTGTGTGTGTGTATGTTTTACTCTCAACTAGATATTCAAATTGTAGCTCAAGTTTTTAGCAATCCTCCGTTCAACTTTTCAACAATTATTTTTCCACGATAATTTGGAATTATAGGTAAGAATGCTGCACTTGAGGTCAGAGCATAAAGTATTTTTTACCTAGCAATACCATCAGTAGAAAGTAGCAAAACAAACCAACCAAATGTGGCCTGAGTAATACTTTCCATTAAATATGGCTAGATTAGTTGTTAATTACTTCTCATTTAACATATTTGTATAACATGTCGGGAATTACTTCTCATTTCAGCGAACCAGAATGTTTAACCATTCTTCTACTAATTTATCCTTAGTTAACAAATAGACATCACATCTCTGTGAAATTTGAATGTTTGATGAGAGTTCTTCCATCACCACTTTCTCTTGAGGACATTTACTATTTTTCTTTTGATAGGACATGTCACTTTCTGCTACATATGTATTTGTAATTCAAATTTTGTAGACCCAGATGCTTTACTGGTTTCCATGGCTCTGTTCTTAGATATATAGGAGAGAATATCTTAATGGGAAGATGGTCCATACTTGAATAATATATGTTCAGGCAGGAGTGGGGAGGAGGCGCATGGATGGTGGGGGTCCCAGTGGTGGCGCTCCCGCATGATGCTTTCTGGGCGGCTATTCTGTACAGAGGGCAAGGTGCTAGCCCGCTGTCACAATCTCCTTTGTGGCCGTCGGCCGTGGACTCAGTCGGCCCCCCCTCGGAGTGGTGGCCGTCACCAAGGCGCTCTAGCTGCCCTCACTCTGCCTTTCCCACTATAGCTCCACCGAGGAATCGCCGGTTTTTCTTCAATCTTTATAACTCTGAGGATCTTTGAATTGCCACAACAGGTCCTCTCACTCCATTTGTTCTCCCTTTCTTTTTGACGTGCTGTTTAAATCTTTCCCTTGCCGTTGCTCTGTTTTGATTGGTACCACAGTGAGCACACCATTGAAAATTACTCTTGACGTTCCTGTCTGGTTTGTCTCCCCTGTGCTTATGTATTCATGTGCTAATTTTAGATATTTGTGCGTCCAAGGCATCAGTGGAACATATCTTGGGCATGTGGCGTGGCGCGCATTGAGTACAAAGATCAAGGAAGATGCACATAACATATAGCAGTTCGATTTCTTCTTTGTCGACCGCGAGGTACCCTACTTAGCACTCACCCTGCTACCGATATCTTAATTATTTCACTTATTCTCTCACAGCAATGTGTACCTATATATGCTATTTAATAATTGTTTTTCCCATGACATCCCAATCGGGGCAAGCAAGTCTCTGTTTCTTTGTAAGCTCATTATAATCTATTTTCATAGATGACAACTTCTGTTTCATGGTTCGTCATGTTACTTGCACCGGTACCTAATCATGTTCTCAAACAAACATGGCCAACCTAGCACTTATTTGTTCCTTATTATGAAATTGTAAAACGCCTATGCGAATAGGTGCTTAGCTACTCGCTGAAGTACAATACTCAAGTCAAACAAGCAACTTTATACAAAAAAATAACCTGCTGGAAGAAAATTTCACTATAATGTTAGCACGCTACACTCTTACATATATATGCTTTACCATTTTCATACAATCTGACAAATTCTATTGAATATATGTACTGAATATGCTTGCAAATAGACGAAATTGGTGCGCTAACTATTAACTAATGAAACTGGAAATATCATATACCAAGAGCTACTGGGGCATCTGTAAGAGTATGCACTTGAGATCATATCATGGTTGCAGGTACATTTATGAACTTAGACATAGCTTCAGGTATATATGTGCTGTACATTCAGACAACTAAAATGTTTCCTCTTACTTTATTTACAATGTTCATTTTGGGTAGCTTACATCTATCGCTGCACGTTTTGGGCAAACCACGTTTTGTATCATGTAATCAGTTATTTTGTCTGCCACTTCTGTAGCATGACACATCTATAGTTATTTGTTAGCTCAAGTTTAGAGTATGCTTCAAGTAAATAGAAAGAGCTTTGGTTGAACACAAGACATTAATTCTGAACTTCTATCCTCGCAGCAAACACTAAAATCTCACCTCCAGCAACAGGTCAAGCTGACCTGAAATTCGGAAAGTGTTATCCATCTACCTATCGATGTAGAAAGTATAAACACTATCAGTGTGTCGTAGTATAAAGAACTTAAGTGTCCATGTAATGCCAAGAAAAATATTATCCACCTACCTCCTGCTGTAAAAGCTAGCACACTACCAGTGAAACCCTGACATCTTGGTTGTAAGCTGTAACTGATTTTGTTCAGTCATTTTCTCCTATGCTGCAGGCTGAAGGTCTACTGGAAGAGAAATTATAGCTGCTTACTCAGTTTCATGGAATGCTTTGTTAGAGACAAGGAAGAGGAGCCTACAGAGTGGGAGAAAAGATACCAAGGAAATCATCAAAATGAAGAGCCGACACACAAACAATGTATTCAATTCAGCCATTTTTTGAGAAATATACCTACATGTTTCCTGCAATGCAACTCACTATATATTTAGTTCAGCCCTTCTTTTTGAGATGGAACACTCATTCCATCAGCTTTGCTCGGCAGGCATGGCCCTGGTTACATCCACGGGATAGTTATCAGCTACGCAGCACCGATATGGATACGGAAATACGGCATTTTGAAAATGCGCATATACGAGGATACGTTTTAATAGCTTTCTAAATTAGAAATAAGTTTACATCAATACATTAATACAACGACATTTGGTATTGCCCCGCAACCCCTGATTTCTCTAAAATAGTAACATGACTCCACAGTAGAACGTTAGGATTTGTAGCTTGCTCCTGGCTTGCTGGTTGCGGCCTGGCATCGGCTGCTTGCTGCAGCCGCGAGTCAAGCTTCTTGGCTCCTGCGCTGAGACGGAGAAGTTGTCGGGTCTCTGCCAGCTAGGTCGCCAGGTGCTGCTGGGTCTACTGGTGCCGCCACAAGAGGGAGGAGGCAGCTGTGTCGGGGTCTCGGGGAGGGTGGGAACTCGCAAGGGGAGGGTTAAAAATTAGGATTTTTCATCTTGGCTGGACCGTATCGGATCTGTGTCCAAACCGTATCGGAATAGGTATCTGAATTATTACCAGTTATTTTTAATTCGTTAATTTAGCGATACGTTAAAAACCGTAGGGGTACGGTATCCGAGCCGTATCCGTATCGGACACGGACACGGACACGGCCTCTTTGCCCCGTATCCGTGCAGCGAAGGTTACATTGTGGTAACTTAAGGGCTCAGCCGCACCCATTGCTGCCAGAATATGGGTGAGCTTATTTACGTTGATTATTTTCGTAGATAATGCTATAAACTTAATACAGCATATATGGAGATGAACTTTTAGTTATATAAACAAAAATCCCAGGGGTGCTGCATCATAATCAGTAGAGGTGACCGCTTTCTTCAGTACGTGTAGTACTGTTCCGCTATTGCAATGGAATTGAGTAGAGATTGAGCATCTGTCTCAATCGCACCTCCTGCATTCTTAATCGGCTCCAGTGAAAATTGATTTCCTGTCACCATCCAAATTATTCTTCACGTGGCGGAGAAATTAATTTCAAAACACCAAAACAATGATATTATTTGACTCTTTAATTCAACAATCCATATCAACATAACATAATTTCAATACCCAAGAACAATTTTTTTGATATAAACATATACAACTACTTGTGCGGCATGCCGTGCGTCAAGAATTAGACCACCAATAAGCCAATCACCGATTGGCTACTTGGAAAACCCATCAGCGCATCCGGCAACGGTGCACCAAGCTCCTCCGCCAAGAAACCAAACCACCTACCCACACTCCTCAAGTTAGAACAAGGAATATGTTTCAGCAATGCCAAGCATTAGATTAGGGTAGAGACCTCTCTGCCTCTCTTATGCACTCCATCCCCTCACTTTTTGTCGATTCCATAGTTTAGTGTGATTTACATTTCATTTATGTTGTGTTCACATCTTTCGAGTGTATTTCGGATTTGTATAGTAAGGAATTGCATGCAAGAAAATAAAGTTGTTGGCCGAATGATGTATCCACTGTTAATATTCAATTGTCACATAGAAACACAATTAAGATTGAATAAATCGAGGCCCACACAACGGTGACTACCATATTTATGCACAATAGAAATCCAAAAGTAATTTACTACTACAGATACTTCTACTACCATCCTAGAAGCTTTAGTTGATCCAATTTATTACAATCTAAATGGTATCGTTCAAAAAATTTAAATTAAAGGTCTATTATTATATTTCACCTGCCTTTCCACCATAAGGGCGTCGGCGCCAGAAGCACTGATTAGGCACCATGAGCCAAGACTCGCCAGTGTGCTGGCGGGAGGCTGCAGGCCTGGCCAGCACGTCTCTACTTCTAAGGGTGTCTAAAGTTCTTCAAGACTAGAGAAGCTACGCATCGACTAACCGCTCTCACGCATGCCGAGAACACCAAGAACACCAACCCTGGTGCCTTCCGCGCGTCTGCAACCCCCACTTCCTTCCGCGCCACACATGGCGCGGCAGATGCAGCACCCTCCGCAAACATCCAGCTGTGTGGAGATCTCCGGCTGGGCGCATGCCTCCGCTCAAGCCCAAGTGCTCCCAAGGGAGCAACAAGTGGAGGCAGACATGGGGTAGGCTGAGTCCCGACGTGTGTTACTTGCCGCCGCAAAGCACTTTCATTTTGTTGTTAGCTAGGGGATCCCTTGTTGATGTTAATAGTATGGGATGGTGTTATGAAGTGAACCCAACCGTTGGCCGCCGTGTATGCAAGCCTTATTACTTAGAGGATCCCTATTATCTATCCCTATTCTAATCGGAGTATATTTTGTTGGCCCTACTTTGTTTTCTCGATTTACTATTACCGTGAATTTGTCGACGGAGTACATTACCCGGGAGATTTGCTTCTAGATTTAACTACATACATATGGACCGGAGGGCTACTTGATTTGCTGCCATATTGGGTAAACAACGAGGGCCAAAAGGCACAAATAATTCAAGAAAGACAGAAATGCAAGCTTCTCTAGATTTGATACTAATTTTGTTAATAAAGACACACAGAGAGAAAGAGGGGGAAAGGTGCTCTTAAAATGCCAATTCGCTACTGAGACTGCAACTTCAGCTCCCGCTCACGACAACCAAATCACACCTCACCGTCCATCATCCTTTCATTTAGCTCCCACACGTCAGTACTCCAACTGTCAACTAAACTGAATCCTCCCTTGGCTCGAGCTCCTTCGCGGGTTACAAATAAGCACATAAAACCGACAAAACAGGGCGCAATCTTATTGACTACACATATAGCTGTTTAATTAATAAAAGGATTAGCTACAACGTGCTCCCGTTTGCCCATTTATTAAGGTATAAGACTGCCTAGGAGAGAAAGTAATCGCTAGTTTCCTCATTTTGCCCCCGCATGCTCACACGATTAAAGCTCCTTCCGCACGCGCTGACTCCTCGTTTCCTTAAACCTCCTTGTTTCTCGGGATAGAACAATTTTTCAGGATCTTGGGGTTTTTTTTTGACAATCAATACTACATATATTCATAGCAAAAATAGTACCTTGTAGAGGGCTACATGACGACTAGATATATCACCAAAAAAGGTGATGCATGTCTCCTTCACCAAAACAACTGAAACAAGTACACGAACGCAAGTACACCACCATAATAATACTACTACATTAACACAAGTACGAGTAATAAAGTAAGAGTACTACTCCCTCTAATCTAATTTAAACCAAAATACTTAAATTTCATCCTAAATTTGAACTAGTACCTCGTCGTTCTTCGCTCATTTTCCGATCCAAGACGGCGCAGAGTGCATGGCACGGAACTTTTCATCGGTGGCATGCCATGGGCATGTCACGGGATGCATGATTTTTTTCGCAATGTTTTAAATGTTTTTAGGTCACATGTCACATGGCATTACATGGCATGTCACCGGGTGGTGGTAGGCAACTACCCTCATTTACGGCGGCGTAGGCGACCGGATTGCGTGGCTGCACTCGCTGCCTCGTGGCCGCCTGCTTTCCACGCGAGACCACAAACGCTCACGACTAACTTTCCGCGCCACGTTAGCGACTATGACTATAAGTGCGCGCTAAACTCTCTCGTTCCATTCACTTTCTTCTCTCTCCACCTAACAAACATTTGTCTGCCGTCTTCCTCCAGCAATGCCTGAATCTCAGGTCGTCGCGGTCAAGTACGGCGGAGAAAACGCGCTCGAAATTTCGAGTAGACGCCCAGAACCATGGAGCCATTGCCGTCACAAACGCGTCCGTGCCGTGCTCACCTGTTAGTTTCCTTCATTGTACTTTCTGCTTTTCTGTCAAAGCCTCCAAAGACTAATGTGTTTAAACTTCAAGTCGCCAAGGCTAAGTACGCTGACAAATGCTGTCTTAAATTCTCGAGAGACTGCCCAGAACCAAGTGGGCTCGGCCACGGGAACGCGTCCGTGCTGTGCTCACCGGGGTAGGTTCCTTCGCCATATTTCTTCTTGCCCGGGCTCAAGCTCTTTTAAGTGTCTCTATGGTTATACATCTTAAAGGGTTGGAAGTTCCAACGACGCCCGTACTGCACCACCTTCCATGACCAAGGAATCATCGTTGTCCGATGATTTCAACCCGGTCCTCCCGTCGAAATGAGGTAGCACCAAGCACCGTGTAGTTATCTTCTTCTCTCTTTCTTTCTTCTTTCTTTCTTCTTTCTTTTCCTTTTTAGCCTACTTGCTACCGATGATTTCGCTCAAGGAAGCGGCGCCGACTATCGACACTACCTGCCGCCATCTTGATGGAAAAACTATAGGAGCCTCACTTAGAGTGTGATCGCCTCCGAGAACATTTGGCTGCCAAGAAGAAGAATTCCGAAATCCTCTGTGGAGCCTTGCAGCCTTCGAAATGAGAGCGATATGTTGAAGAACGAGCTGATTAAGGAGAAAGAGGAGAACATTGCATCAACGGAAAAGCAGCATACTCAAGACTGTGTGCCTCGACAGAGACAAGTCTGAGATAGAGTACAAAATCCTTCTTCAGGATAAAGTACAGCTCCAAAAGTTGAACCTTGAATATGCTGACATCGCCATCCTTGCCCTTCTCGAGAGGCAGCAGGCACAAGATAAGTTGATGCACCCGATGTTGGAGAGCTGCAGTGAAAGAGAAGAGACATTGAAAGAAGTGAGCAGTTTGGTGGGATACATGAGTGACGTCGGGAGAACTTCGCAGAAGACACAACAAGCTTGAGTCAAATTCTAAGAAATAAGCTTTCAGGAATGCATGTTAGGCGCACCTACAATTTCTAATCATTGATTAGAGGTCGCACGACATGGTATTTTCCCTCGAAATTAGTACTGGACTAATAGTTGTACTACTTAATATGTACCTTTGTAAAATAATTTCTTACATGTATTAGAAACTACCTCCTCTCGCTTCTGGATGCACCGGACATTGTCATCCCACTTTCTGGACAAATCTCTGGGACATGGTATATTTTGCATGATTTCGCTACTAGTATTTTCTAATTCCACCGCCATTTTTTCTAATCCGTTAAATCATTAATTGGATGACCAACTGATGGAAGCTGCGACAGATTAGACCAAACAAGTGGTGAATTGTGCAAAAGATATGTCCATGTTTTGTAAAAGAGTGATATGGGGATCCTGTGGAATCTTAAATTTCCCTCTCCTCTTCAGTGGTAGGCATGCTCCACTTATAGCTGGAGTACATTACGGACCTGGTGCATTTCGTCAAGACCGATCAGCTATTTTTGCTTATCCGGGAAGAAAAGGTGGTACTAGCCTTTCTCGTGAGATGTCTTTCATATGAGCACCACAGCTTGCTTTGTCTGTCGGTGACTTTGCTAAGCTGACTTTGCCATGACTTTGGTGACTGGTGTAGACCACAGCTGTATGACCAAAGTCAATTGTTTTGGGACTCCTAATGCCGATATTTCTCGATTTGCTTTTCAATTATGTAATTCGGCATAACTTTGTAACATTGGTCAAACTAGTTTTGACTATGGTTTGTGTAGGGTGTTTTTTTGCTGGTCCAAATGGTGTTGTGTCAAATATGATGTATCATCACACCACCATGTGCCCCCCTCCCCCACCCCACCCCTAGGTTTTGTTAATGCCATTCTGCTTCTTAGAAAGAGTACATTTTTTCCGTTAGGGCATGACAATTTTGAAAATTTCAAATGGGAAGACTGAATGGTAACATCATTTTCCATGTGATGATGCACCCGTGCCAAATTTTGGTTCATTTTAAGAATGTAAGGTGACAAATTACTCTAGGAAGCTAGTTGGAGTAGACGGGCATGACCGGATTGGTATAGGGGATTTATTTTTTGAAGAATGTTATTTTTCATAGACAATATCCACACAAAAATAAAATGTTAAGGTCTCATATTATTCCGAATGATTTTGAATTACTTATGACGTGGAAGTATTGGTATACATGAGTCCCCCATGAAGTTAAATGGTCCAAAAAAGTTTCGTACACGTCTCCCGGAAAGTGGAAAGTCGAGTACATGCATGACTTCACACGTCCACTGATACAGGGAGTCGTAGGCTATAACATAATCGGCCTCATCATCTCTCGCGAGCTCGTCCTCTCCACCCCCAACTTGCCTCCCCACACCGTGAAAACCCCCATCCACTCACCGCGCCCTCCGAGGCATCGACTTTCCCGTTTCCAACCACAACAAGGATGAAGATAGGTATTGCATACGAGGCAGAGCAATAGGCGACGCCCACGCGTAGGATGCTCATGTAGTGGCCGCCGGTGGGTGAGGCTTCACGGCACCTGTGCCGCCTCGTCTCTCGCTTGTCTGATTCCCGACTCCGTCAAATGGGCGCCCGGTCGTCACACGGTGAGGCTTTCACCCGAGCAATCATGCCGCTGCCTCCCGTTACCTGCCCTTCGACCCTGGCCCAAACGGGCATCCCGCCGTCGAGCGTAAGGTGCATACCAACGTTGTTTATCCCGTCGAAGATGTGCACAGTGCAGGCTACCACGGCGAGGTCTTCCTAGGCCCGATGGTGGACGCGAACCTCGACCCCTTCGACGATTTCTGCCCAAACGTTCACCCAGGAGGATGTTGAGGGTGATGACGAGAGGTATTTCTCTTTTAATTTAAACTGTCCCAACCCTTTTGTGGTCATATTGTTGTTCACACATTTGCACGAGCCCGGTTCTGATTGATTTGATATCCTGTCTTAGCTCTAGAGATGTAATTGATTCTATCTCAAAGATTAGATTCTAGTTTAATTTCGACTAATCTGCTATGTAGTCATATAATCAATTTATGTGTTCATACTTAGTGGACTTGCAATTGTTGTGGCTAATGTTCATGGTTGTTCATAGGGTTTCTCATGATTTATTACAATTTCTTCTCATTTACTTGTTCTACACATTTAATTTTAGGGTTTCTAAGGTTTGATTATGTTAGTGGAGTATTTATTCGATCTCTCATTAAGACCTGATTATGTGGTACTTAATAATTCATAGGAGTATTCTCGATGACATGGACAACAACAAGGTGCGCAGGAACGTAAAAGCCGCTATGTTCTCAAGGCCAAGTGTGGAATTATTGCATGCGCTGGGAGTTATTTTGCCCATTATGTGGCAAATTTCCCTAGAGGACATCCACAGCCCGATCCAACATGCGATGGGTGTAGGCCTGGCACATAGGGGGAAAACACCGCCCGCAAACCAAGGCTGGGCACGCATCATATGGCCCTACCTCCGTAATTACGCTCTGCCTAGCTTGCTCCAATGCCAACGCCTCTCGTCGTCGCCCTCATGCTCCCGGTCATGTTTAAAGTTCATATGTGTAATCTTAATCCCTTTGAAGTTCAGCATTAAACTCTACTAGTACAACCGTGGTGGTCTTGTGATGTAGTACTCTTTTGATGCATTTGTGGGATGTAGTAGTACTTTTTTTGAAATGATATAGTACTATCTAAGAAAGTACTCCCTCCGCTTCACATTCATTTCACATCAAGAAATATGGACGGAGCGAAGGAGTAAATTAAACATGGCATCTCGCGCATGAAGCTTATATCGATCAAGTTGGCTAGAATAGCAATACAATGCCGCTCATTAGCAAATGCATGCCATGTACGATAGTATACATCCAATAGTAAAGAAGTCTATACCGACATAAAAAAACTACTTTGGGAAAGTCAATTGGGGCATCTACAATATAGGAAATCTTGCTCGTAGATGATTTTGGCTAAGAGGGGAAGCACCACTTTACATTTATTTGCCACTTTCCTTGTCTCAAAACAAAGTCTGTCATGGAGAGGAAAGAAGAGGCACAATAGATTGAACACCTTTATGTGTTGTTTGAGGGGCCTCGTTTAGATGAGGATTTCGACTTATGCCTAACAGCTCAACACACCCAAAAATAAATCTCCTTGCGCGCACCACTGCTCATTAAAAATAATACATTATTTAGCTCAAGATTAAGAACTAAGTGAATTTACAACTTTAGTAGTTTTCACAATATATCTCAGAGAAAGAGCACACATTTTCTGCTCAAAATAATCCTAAGAGAAGAACAATAAATCTAAGTACCACATGGATTCATACCTTTAGTCGACGCTGGCTCGTAGAAGGGCGGCTGCGCCTCGAGGATGCCGGGGACGTCTCCACCTCGGTCTCACATGTGACTGCTTATCGGCGGGTGGTGCGCCGCGCCATGTAGAAGATCTATCAAGAGATGAGAGCCCGATGACGCTACCGACGCCTCAACCTTGATAGCACCGACTCGTTGCTCCGCACGCGCCACGTGCAAGATTTAGCTGATGCACCAATTTTAGAGATATGTCATGATCATTGTAATAGTTTCAACGTGATGATGATTTGATCTTGTACTCGGCCTTGAACATAAGAACTAGTACAATCTCACCTTTTTTATCATTATCCTTTGCGAGATTTAGCGGATGCGCCAAATTCAGAGAAATATCATGATCATGGTAACACAATTATCAATGTAATGATGATTTGATGTTGCACTCGACCTTGAACATAAGTACTAGTACTGTCTCACAAATTTGTATCATTATACTTTGCAAGTTTTAGTGGATGCGCCCATTTTCGGAGGTAGATCATGATCATGGTAAGTTGGTAACAAATCTTCAACGTGATGATGATTTGATTTTGCACTCGGCCTTGAATAGAGGTACTAGTACGATCTCACAATTTTTTATCATTATACTTTAAAAGATATAGCTCATAGCGGCAAAACTTCCCGCCCACAAAATACAAAAATTTCACACGCTTCCAAATCCCCATTCTACCCCTGTGGGATATTACAGAGGGTCTGCCCGTCATTTTTTGATCACCACCTCCCTAGCCCGAAACCTCCCAGCCCAAAAATTTCCTTCAGACCACCCACCTGAACTTCCCAAGTCCCTCTCTCTCCCACTCCACGACCACCGCACCGGAACATCCTCACCGGACTTCCCCGAGGCCTCGCGATCTCGTCATCCGACGCCGAGCGTCATCATTTCGTCACATCAACTGACTGGATCACCCTGCGTAACTCAAAACCATATGTTCATCCAAAGAAGTCATCATAGTCGCTTCACTTCAAGTGTATCGTCCACCCCACGGAAGCCGCTTCGCGATCCGCGTCCACCGCATCGGATCTTGCTCACCGACACCATTGTGCATGAACCGGATCGGCTTCACCGGCGCCTTGCATGATCTAAACTCTTCTACTGTCGCTTTTCCATTGCTTGCCTGCAAGTTCTGCTTAATCTGCTAATTTGCTTGGGTGCAGTCCACGTCGTTACGTCTTTGCAGATTAGATGAGTAATCATGAAGTGTAATGGTCGTCTCTCCAACCCCAAGGAGCACATGTAGTATACTTCATCACCGGACGGTCAACCCTGTGGAATATCTGCTGTGACTCCCACACAGTGCTTCTCCTAATGTAAGTCCCTTGTTTTAGCGCCATGTTCGGGTTCAGATGCTTGTTTGTATGAAGCTCTTTTAGTTCATTCCTAGCTATGAAAGGAGGCAGCAACCACCATAGGACCGGAGATTGACAGGCAACATCCCGCTTGACATATCACCGTAGATGAAGCATCGCTAAGAACCAACACCGACGAACGGGAACTCGCCAACCATCCCAGCAGCCCCGGACGGTGCCTTCAAGAAGGGGAACGACGCCATGGCGCCGCTGATACGTCTCCAACGTATCGATAATTTCTTATGTTCCATGCTATTCCCTTCGCTGCATCCTGCATAAATTTATTGAACTTGCCACAAAGCAGTTTACTTCCATCATAATTTATCTCACATCCTACTTTTCAAAAGCTGCAATATTAACTTGTTTCTCTTAATTGGCATGGCGCTCACATATAGAATTGTGAACATATTGGTGTGCATTCCCTTTTCTACAAGTTCAGATCCCACTATATTCCTTTTCTGGTCCATCCTAAGCCGTAGCATTAACTATCCTCTATGTGTTGCTCATTACAACTTTATATCCCGAAACAAATTGATTTGTTTCCTTATCTACAAGTTTATCGATGCCATTATAATTCCTATCTGTTTTATTCCTAGCCATTATAGTAACATCCCGCTATTATTTAGTTCATGGCCAATTTTAAGTAATTGCACATGTTGGTTCGCATTCCCTCGCTCTATAGCTTTAAATTAACTTTCTATATTTGTTTGCATTCCCCGTCTTAGATCTAGCCATCATAACTTTATCTTGTTCAGCTCATTTGTTGTTACAAAAATTATGGCCTGCCACATGTTGTTTGTGCCAATTTTATACTCCATGAACATGTGCTTGCATTCCCTGTACACAGGTGATGCCATTGTTTTGTATCTAGTTCATTGTAAGCTAACAAAGTAAGGATCAGCCATGCTATCACTTTATTCAAGCCTCTAGTACAACAAACTTGTCATAATAGTTTGATACACACTTTGTGCCATCTTGTTCTTCAAAGGCGCATTATCGACTTGTTTCTCGACTTGGCATGACGTCACATATGGAATGCTGAACATATTATTTGTATTCTCTATACAAGTTCACAGTGGGATCCCACTATATTCTGTATCTTGCTCAGCCGTCGTTACAAAAATTTATAGCCTACTACTATGTTGTTCATGCCAATTTTGTACTCCCCGAACATGTTGGTTTGCATGGGACCTGACAGTAGTAAGTCCGCTGTTTCATTCTAACATGCTCGTTATATTTGCTGTTGGTATGCGGCATGCACTTTTTGTTTGCTTATTGTGCGTATTACAATGATCTTGTTATAACGATTTAAAATACAGAGTTCCAAATTCTTTGGCAACAATATTGTAGTGTTTTTGCCTTTCCATTGTTGTTGCCTTAACTTGTAATGTCTTTGTTTCGTATATAGGTGCTGCATGGACAACTGAAAAGATTGCCGTGATCGCTTCATTGTATTGCTAGTTTAATTACCATTCAATTGCTCTGTAATATTTTTCAATGCCTTGCAGCTTGCTGAATAGTTAGTTTTTATAGTTCTTTCGCGTATTTTTCTTTGGTGCTCGTGGTAAGTGAGGCGATCCATGTAAAATCAATGCTGCGTAAATATTCTCAGCATCTAAATCACGAATTCCCATCCTTAAACGGCCCAATTAAGCAAATCACACATGTGCCGGCTCGCAAAATCCTAAAGCGCATATTATGCCAAGATATAAACAAGACCCAAACGGCCGGCCCACTTACTCTTGGGCCAACGATTTCATCAGAGTAGGTGGACCCTACACTCTAATTGGCCGGCCCACTTGCTTTAAGGTGGACCCTTACCCACTACCGGCCTACCACCAATTGGTTGGGCCACCCTTATCGGCTTGCATGACCCCACATACTAAACGGGCTCGGTCTTTCAGAAAGTGGGACCACCTTGTTTTTGGTCTTCAGCTCCACTATCTGTTGGGCCTACCATCACATGCGGACCCCACATACTAATTGGGCCGACCCTTTAACAGAAAGTGGGTCCCACAAGGTAATTGGGCCGTAATTATCCTGCTGGGCCGCTGTACCCCACTTGCTATATGGTGGTCCCACATGGTAACTGGGCCGGCTTTGACAGGGAAGGTGGGACCCACCCGTGTTTTGGCCCGGCCCACTATCTTGCAGGTTGGGCCGCCCACTTGCTGGCTTTGTGACCCCACACAAATGGTCACGCCTATTAACAGGCAGGAATGTGGACCCAATCATGTTTTGCCCTACTTCATCTTGGTGGGCCACCACTTGCTATATGGTGGACCCACATACTAAATGGGCCGGTTCCTTAACAAATGGACCCACCGTGTTTTGGTCTGCCCACTATCTTTGTTGGGTCGCCACTTGCTATAAGGGAAATCTCTAATATACTAAATGGGTCGGTCTCATCAGATAGCTGGACTCCACTGTTTTTTGCCCGCCCACTAGCTTGTTGGGCCCACTTGCTATATGGCGGACCCTACACACGACCAATGTTCTTGCCTTTTAATGAGGTGGTTCATCTGAGTTGGCCCGCCACTCTGTTTTATTTACCTAGCTTGTTTGCAGTTGATCTTTACATGTTAAATGCTGGCTCGCTTCATTTAAGTTTTTATCACATTAGAGGTTAGGTCTACTATTTGTGACCAATGGACCCAGGCCTTACCATATTGACCACCAACTATGTTTGAATCAGTCTGCCTGTTAAGACGTGGCAGCTCCTTGTGGGCCTACCATCTACCACTGTTTCTTGCTGCCGTTAACGCTGCGTAACTCTGGCTAATCTGCCAAGGCTCTGCCACGTGTCGCCTTGCATGACATCACAAGAGTCAACGGGTTCTGGAAACATTGGGTAACGGTCCGATTTTTCTCATGAAGTGGTTTCAAGTTGACTGACTCGAAAAATCGTCATGATGGCTCTCCATAGTAGCTGCTGTAATGTAACCCCATATCATTTGCAAGTTAGGCTCCATAAAGGCCAAAATGGCCTTTGTGATTTATTGGGACGTTGTCTATCAACTTTTCTGTAGTGGTGTATGCGCTATTATTCATTCATATTATCTAGGGATTATCTATCCCTGTCTACTATATGTCTAATAGGATGTACTTAGTTTTCTTGATTTACTACAACTGTGAATTATCGTATATTATCCTGGAGATTTGCTTCTAGATTTAACTACATACATATGGACCAGAGGGAGTACTAGATTTGCTGCCATATTGGGCAAACAACGAAGGCCAAAAGGCACAAATAATTGAAGAAAGTCAGAAATGCAAGCTTCTCTAGATTTTATACTAATTTAGTGAAAGAGAGAGAAAGAGGGGAAAAAGGCACTTAATAATGCCAATTTGGGGCCAGAGAGATGTAATCACCAAGCCACTGCACCACGCCCTCGGTCCTATCCCACGTCGGGTCTTCTACCAGCCCCACGCGACGCTGGCCCACACGACGCGGCCCCACACGTGACAGAACTGTCAACTAAACGGGAATCATGTCGTCTGAGCTGCTTCTACAAACAAGGGCTTGGGAAACTGAGAAAAACTAAGAGCTGGGGAAAACTGGAGTACAACCAAGGACCCGAGGGCACGAAAATAAAAATTTCATAATAAGGTAAATGCAAATAAAGTCATCTAGTAGCTGCGTCAATCCCAGAAAGAGAGATAACAACAAAACTAATAACAAGCATCATGAAACACTTCTATAAGGTAGATTGCAATGTTCATAGAAAGATAAGATAAAGTGGTATCTCGCTGCCTGTATTTAGAAAGAAACATGTGCCTGTGCACCTCTATGCTCATAGAAAGAATAAATAACCTGTCAAAGATAAATGCATCAAAGTTATACCACAGCTGATCAAGAAAGTGCTCAAAGAAAGGATGGTGACTCAACATAAAAGTAAAAGATCGACCTTCGGCAGAGGTTGTGGATTAACAGAGCTTTTTCATTTTTCAAAGACAAGTAAAATTATTTTGAGAGGTGTTTGCTGTTGTCAACGAATGATAGTGGGTAATCTAACCACCTCGCCAACCTGACTCGAAGAGCGGCTCCCATGAAGGAAGTTATCCCTACCTACCAGCAAGTAGATCATCCCTCTTCTTTTGTTTACACATGTATCTTAGTTTCATTATGGATGACACTCCTCCTAACCTCATACACAAGCCATGGCTAACCGATCCTCGTGTGCCTTCCAACATTCACATACCATGGGGAAGTGTCTATTTGCAAAGTTGTTGCTGCACTGATGAATCAAGTAAAACATGCGAAGAGAATTAATAATATCATATGTTAACTAATTGGGCTGGAACCCTGCTGCTGTACTTTCTTGCAAAAATTATTGGATAAGCGGAGGCCACCAACCATTGGTGAAAGTCTGTCCTGAGTAAATGACAAGGTTGAAAGATAAACACTACATCTTCATGAGCTAAAAAACATTAACACAAATGAGAAGTAGTTTGAAGGTTTGAAGGTAGCACATGAGAATTTACTTTGAATGGTTTGAAATGCCATGAATAGGTATTTGTTATGGTGGACAATTTGGAACAACTTGGTTTTCAGTGTTTAGCACGAGCAATGTTCTTACTAAAAGATATGAAGGCTAGCAATAGACTCAGTTACAATCAACAGAGACAATCACATAATTATGCTTGCGACAAAATAAAATTAATTGAGGCATAAAAGTGAACAAGAACTCTAAAGAAAAGTAAATCATCGAGGCTTAATTATTTTGTTATCATATGCATGCGTGAGCATGTGCCAAGTCGATTCTAGTGAATTATTCTAGGAGGATACCACAGTGTCATACCGATCTATGAATAAAACAATGCAAGCAAATATTCATGACATGCTACTCATTATTAATAGATTGAACTAATCATGAGAGAGATCATAAAACTACTAGACTTTCATTAAAATGACATATACCTCACATGAACCAACTACGTGATCACATGGATGAGTATATGTACAAAAATGAAAACAAATAGAGTTCATACCTGTTTCACCACAAATAAATTGCCAGAGATCACACACTGCCTTCACCAGTGTTTTGAATACACATGGAATGAAACCAAGTTCCAACCACCTGAGACCTCCTAACTCCCAATAACTCATATGAAACTGAAAGAAGAACACAATGTATATTTGGTAAGCTGGTTAGAAACAAAAACAAAAGGAAACAAGTAAACAAAGCAAAATCTTTTGGGGTTTTCTCATATAGCAAACCAACAATAGCAAATAAAGTAAAATGAGAGCAAAGAACCAACAAACAAATGATGAAGAGAAACAATGTAAATATGTTTGGTCTTTTGTGTTTTAGGAAGAAACAAATCAAAAACAAGAGAATGCAAATTAATAGAAACACAGAAAAGTTAAGGGCTGCAAAAACTCGACAAGACAGAAATCGAATTTAACAAAATCTTCTGTTGCTCATTTCAAAAATTGTTCACCTCGAAAAGTTAGATAACAACCTGGGCACACATGCTCAAAAATTTCAACTCAGTAATAATGCCTGGCCGTGCGCACGAATGTTTTTGCACCTGCAATCTGTTTTTAGACAAAGACTTCCCCAAATACTTACTCCCCTCATTAGAAAACCACTCTAAGAAACTAAAAACAAGTATGTACAGCATCTGAACCATATTATAAAGAATGAGTGATGCTTGTGATAGCTCTCCCCAAGCTTAGGCTTTGGCCTAAGTGAGTTCATTCCCACGGTCCCCATGAAGTGGTGTCTGCGTATGACGAAGAACGACCCGTTTCTGTATGCCGGAAGAAGCAAATAGTGGTACATGACGGTGTAGTCAGAGAGGCTCATGTCCCCTGAGTCATGTTGTTGCAAGCTCAGGGATCTTCAAATATCATCCACCTCCTCCAGAGCGCGACCATGGTTTCGTCAACACCGAACAACTGTTTGGGGCAAGAGGACTTTCCTCTCATCCCCGTCAAATAAATAACATTCTATGTATAATATTATCCATGTTAGAGA
Source organism: Lolium multiflorum (assembly GCA_030979885.1). Classification (NCBI taxonomy): domain Eukaryota; kingdom Viridiplantae; phylum Streptophyta; class Magnoliopsida; order Poales; family Poaceae; genus Lolium; species Lolium multiflorum. The sequence continues at coordinate 177,627,836 of CM061752.1, forward strand.
CTAACAAATTATGAATCTTCATAGTAGCAATATTCAACCTAGTGTAAGGTTCCACATCAGTAGGTCAAGAGGAAGATCTAGATGTGCCAAGATGCGCGATGCAATTATTCTTCCAAAGATAGGCCCCTTGTTCAATTACAGTAACAAGAGTACACCAAGATGATAAGGTGTCTCTTCAGTGAGTGCAGGAATTAAGAAAGCAAGATGATAACTAGAAATATTAATAGTATTCTCTCTACCAAGAATGCTAGTAGCAAGGTAATAAGCAAAATACTTAATAGTAGGGAGTGGATGTTTCTTATCTTGCCACGCCGAATGGTGCTAAATCGTCATTGGTGATTTCCTCGATAGAGTTCCAACAAAGCTCCTGCTGTTCTTCACTTCTTGTTGTACCTACAGGGGCATATCCAATGCAGCACAAAATCCTTCAACTTCATAGGAATAGGATTACCATAGATCCCGAATGCAACTGTTTGAAGAAAATGCTTGTTGTTGAACTTGAAGCTCTCCACAAGATTTTAGTATATGTGCGTACAGCATGCGTCCGTTGGGAACCCCAAGAGGAAGGTATGATGCTACGTGGCAAGTTTCCAAGTATTCCCTCAGAAGAAACCAAGGTTTAATCTGACCACAGGGGGAGTCAAGAAGCACGTTGAAGGTTGATGGTGGCGAAATGTGATGCTGCGCAACAACAGGGATTCCGGCGCTAACGTGAACCCGCACAACACAACCAAAGTATTTTGTCCCAACGAAACAAGGAGGTTGTCAATCTCACCGGTTTGTTCCTTTAACAAAGGATTAACCGTATTGTGTGAAAGATGATTGTTTAAGAAAACAAGAAATAAGTATTGCGTGAGATTAAAGGGCAGCGTGTGCTAACAGGGACCGGGTCCACAGTTCACTGAGGTGCCCTCCCATAAGATTAAAGCATGTTGTGAACAAATTACAGTTCAAAAATTGACAACAGAAAAGGGTATAACAATGCATATACATGCCATATGATAAATATAGTGATTTAATCGTGGCATTACGACAAAGTACAGGGACCATCCCGCATGCATCTATGTCTAAAAGTCCACCTTCAGGTTATCATCCCAACCCCTTCTAGTATTAAGTTGCAAGCAACACATAATCGCATTAAGCAATGTAAGGAATGTAACTGCTCACTGCTATCCTTAGACATAGCATCAATGTTTTATCCCTAGTGGCAACAAGACATCCACAACCTTAGAACTTTCTCACTGTCCTCCCATGTATCAATGGAGGCATGAACCCACTATCGAGCATGTTACCCCTCTTGGAGTTAAGAGCAAAACTTGCCATAGCCTCTACTAATAGCGGAGGAGCATGCAAGATCATAAATAATATAGGTAATAGATTGATAATCACTATAACATAGTATTCTCTATTCATCTGATCCCGACAAACACAACATATAGTATACAAAGATGATCTTGATCATGTTAGGCAGCTCACAAGATCCAACAATGGAGCACAATGAGGAGAACAACCATCTAGCTACCGCTATGGACCCATAGTCCAGGGGTGAACTACTCACTCATCACTCCGAGGCGATCATGGCGATGAAGAGTCCTCCTAGAGATGATTCCCCTCTCCGATAGTGCCGGAGGTGATCTCCTCAATCCCCCGAGATGGGACTGCGCGCGGGCGCCCTCTCGAAATAAGCTCCGCCTGGCTTCGCACCGGGCTGGCGACATCAGGCTTAGCAGCACACACGTGGAAGCCACACGAGGGCCCCACACACACCAGGGCCGCGCGCCAAGGCCGGGCCGCGCCGCCCTAGTGGCCCGCTCGTGGCCCCACTTCCTTCCCCCTTCGGCCTTCTCCGAGAAAGCTTGCAGGTAGGACCCCGGGTGTTGATTTCCTGTCCAATTCCGAGAATATTTCTTAATAGGATTTAAAACCAAAAACAAATAGAAATTAAAAAATCGGTTTTCGCATCTTGTTAATAGGTTAGTTCTAAAAAATAAATGACATATAATGTATAAAACATGTAGATATCATCAATAAAAGCATGGAACATAAGAAATTATCGATACGTTGAGACGTATCAACATCCCAAGCTTAACTCCCGTCCCAAGCATGCAAACGATAACAAGGATAATTTCTCGAGTGACATAAATACAATGTAATCTTGATCATACTATTGTAAACATATGAAGGAATGCAGCGATCAAAAACAATGGTAATGACATGAGAAAACAAATGAACCATATAAAGATTCATGAATAGTACTATCAAGACAAGCATCAATAAGCTCATAAATAACTCATAAAGCAATAAATCAAAGCAAAGGTATTGAAGCAACAGCTAAAGAAGATTAAGTTTCAGCTGTTGCTTTCAACTTATAACATGTATCTCATGGATAGTGTCAAGGTAAAGTAATATAACAAGTAATATGCAAGTATGTAGGAATCACGCATCCATTACAAGTGTTTGCTTCTTATGGTGGAGAGAGATAGGTAAATCCGACTCAACAATAAAGTAAAAGAAAGGTCCTCTTCAAAGAGGAAAGCATCGATCGCTATATTTGTGCTAGAGCTTATTTTGAAAACATGAAACAATTTTGTCAATCGTAGTATGAATAAAGCATATGAGTTATGTAAATTATATTCTACAAGTTGCAGCTCCTGCATATAGTATACTAATATGCCCGCACCTTGTCCTACTTACTTTGACTACCTATCTTCAATACACATGTTTCAACTGTCACAAATACCCACAAAGCCGCTCGTACAAGCAGTCTAAGGAGGAAGTCGCATTTGGATTTCGCTTTATTTATTCTCAACTAGACATCCATACCGGAATAACATAGACAACAGATAATTATGGACTCCTCTTAAATGCATACATGTAGCAACAATTATTATTCTCATATGAGATTGAGGATATATGTCCAAACCGAAACTTCCACCATGATACGTGGCTTTAGTTAGCTGCCCAATGTTCTTCTCTAACAATATGCATGCTCCAACCATTAAGGTGGTAGATCTCCTTTACTTCAGAACAAGACGAACATGCATAGGAACTCACATGATATTCAACAAAAGAGACACGTTGATGGCACGTCCCCAGAAGCGTGGTTATCGTACAACAAGCAACTTAATAAGAGATAAAGTACATATTCAATATACGAGAGGTTTTAAGGCTATTTTGTCCCATGAGCTATATATTGCAAAGGTGAATGATGGAATTTTAAAGGCAGTGACTCACACAATTCATTTTGGAATGGCTGAGAATACCTATGTAGTAGGGTATGGTGACACAAATGGCATAGTGGTTGGCTCAAGGATTTTGGATGCATGAGTAGTATTCCTCTCGATACAAGGTTTAGGCTAGCAAGGTTATTTGAAGCAAATCAAGGATACCAAATTCAAAACCCACATAAAAGACATATTGTAAACATTATAAGACTCTGCACCGTCTTCCTCCTTGTTGCTCAAAACTCAATACTAGAATTATCTTATCTTAGAGAGACCAAATATGCAAACCAAATTAGTAAGCTCTAAGTAGTTCTTCATTAAAGGGTGCAAAGTATAAGATGCAAGAGCTAAACATGAGCACACAACAATTGCAAAGTATCACATTATCCAAGACATTTTAGAATTACTTACACAGTATTTCCAACCCAACCATACAATTTCAGTCTAAGAAGTTTCAACTCTTCGCCTTGAACATTATAGAAGAGAAACAAGGACATATTTGTCCATATGCACAAGCGGAGCGTGTGTCTCCCTCCCATAAAGTGAATGCTAGGATCCATTTTATTCAAACAAAACAAAAACAAAACAAAACCGACGCTCCAAGTAAAGAACACAAGATGTGATCGAATAAAATATAGTTTCAGTAGAGGAACCTGATAATGTTGATGAAGAAGGGGATGCCTCAAGCATCCCCAAGCTTAGACGCTTGAGTCTTCTAAAATATGCAGGGATGAACCACGGGGCATCCCCAAGCTTAGAGCTTCTCTCCCCTTGATCATAGTATATCATACCTCTCTCTGCCTCTTGAAAACTTCCTTCACACCAAACTTCAAGCACACTCATTAGAGGTTAGTACACAATTAATAATTCACATATTCAGAGAGGACACAATCATTCTTAACACTTCCGGACATTGCATAAAGCTACTGGACATTAATGGATCAAAGAACTTCATCCAACATGCAAAACAGGCAATCCGAAATAAAAGGCAGACCGTCAAAAACAGAACAGTCCGTAAAGACTAACCTGAAAGGTACCAGACTTGCTCAAATGGGAAAACTCAAAACTAATGAAAGCTGCGCATATATCTGAGGATCACGCTTCGTCAATTTGCAGATTTTTTCGAATTTTTTTACAGAGACTTATGCAGAACCTCGTGACAGACAGCAATGCTGTTTCAATAGTGCTCCCAAATATAACATCAACTTTAGCATAGAAATCCTTTACTTGGCACAAAAACATGATAAGGAGAGGTTGCTATAGTAACAACTTCCAAGACTAAAATAAAACAAAAATTGCTGTAGTGAATGTATTGTCTCCCATAAGCGCTTTTTAAAAACGCCTTTCAGGCGCAGAAAGTGTAAATCAAGTATTATCAAGAGATGAAGCATCGTCATCATAATTTTTCTTACAAAACACAACTTGTTGCAGAGGGCACTTTTTAGGTTCTCCATTATCTAAATTTTCTATGGTGGTGCTAGGTTTTAGCAATTTTAGGCCTGTAATCTTTTGTTTAGGAACTTTAGAGGCATACATGAACTTTTTGCTTTTTACCCACATAAGCTTTCTCATTATAATTGAGAGAAGAAAAGGAAGGTTCCCCTAGCTTTTTCAAGTTCATCAATCCTATTGGTTTGATTATCATGGACAACACAAGTTCCTAGGACACTAATCTTTTCATCAATTCCTCTAGGGATTTATCAAGTTCATCAGTTTTATCCAATAACATTTCCAATTTAGTTTCAATACTTGGAAAAATTTTCTCTATGGTTTCCAATTTTTCATAACATCTTCAAGAGAGATTTCAATTTTAACTTCATTAACAAGTGGTATTCCAACTAGACTCTCAATGATGCAACTTGCTTCTAAAGCGGGAGTACCTAGGAAATTACCTCCCGCAAGAGTATCAATAACATACCTATTCCAACTAGATAAGCCAACATAAAAGTTCCTAAGAAGGATAGTAGTGGAGTGTTTCTTAATGCACCTATGATGAGCATTGATATTATCTCTTCCAATTATAGACCCTCGGCCTACCGGTATGTCTTTTAGGGTGTACTTAGGAGGAAACATGATGCAATAAGCAAAAAGTAAACTAGGAAAACAAAGTAAAGACGAGTAACTAATTTTTTTGTGTTTTTGATATAGAGAGCAAGCAAGTAAATAAAGTTAAGTTGTAACTAATTTTTTTTAGTTGTTTAGCAGCAAAAAAAAAAAAAAAAAAGTATAAATAAATAAACAAGACAAAAGCATACAGAGATTTGGTGAGACTCCCCCAGTTATCTTGATCTCCCCTAAGAATTCCAGCTGTAAATTTGCTTGATGCGCGTAGATACACGTCCGTTGGGAACCCCAAGAGGAAGGTATGATGCGTGACAGTGGTGCTTCTGCAGAAACCATGTGACCACCTTAGGAGCTAGCACGTTGAAGGCTGATGGTGGCGAAATGTGATGCGGCGTAACACCAGGATTCGGCGCCAACGGAACCCGCACAACACAGCCAGTACTTTGCCCCAACAAACAGTGAGGCTGTGAATCTCACCGGCTTGCTGCAACAAAGGATTAACCGTATTGTGTGAAAGATGATTGTTTGCGAAGAAAACAAGTAAAAGCATTGCAAGAGATTGTATGCGATGTAAAGAATAGGACCGGGTCCACAGCTCACTAGAGGTGCCCTCCTAGCAAGATTAAAGCACAGTAGACAACAAACAGCCAAGTAATTGACAACAGAAAAAGGGGCAGCATAACAATGTATATACATGATATGATAAATATAGTGAGATTTAATTCGGAATTAGACAAACGACATAGACCGCCATCCAAAGATGCATCGCTGCCTAAAAAGTCCACCTTCGTGTTATCATCCCAACCCTTTCCAAAGTATGTTGCAAACAACATACAATTGCATTAAGCATGGTGTGGAGTAATGTAATCAACAACTACATCCTTAGACATAGCACTGATGTTTTATCCCTAGTGGCAACAAGACATCCACAACCTTAGAACTTTCTCGCACTGTCCCAGGTATCACTGGAGGCATGAACCCACTATCAATACAAATACTCCCTCTTGGAGTTAAGAGCAAAACTTGGCCGTAGCCTCCTACTAATAACGGAGCGCGTGCAAGATCATAAACAACAATATAGGTAATAGATTGATAATCACCATAACATATATAGTATTCACCGGATCCTGACAAACACAACATATATATTACAAATAGATGATCTTGATCATGTTAGGCAGCTCACAAGATCCAACAATGAAGCACATAAGGAGAAGACGACCATCTAGCTAATGCTATGGACCCATAGTCCAGGGTGAACTACTCACTCATCACTCCCAGGCGATCATGGCGATGAAGAGTCCTCCGAGAGATGATTCCCCTCGTGTGGTGCCGAGGCGATCTCCGAATCCCCCGAGATGGGACGCGGCGCGCGTCTCTCCGGAAGGTTTCCGGGCATCGTGGCTCCTTGTGACCGGGGGCTCTCACGATGGAGGCTTTGGGCAGGCGAAGGGCGACGCGCGGGGGCCACACGAGGCCCGATGATATGCCTCCAACGATCGATAATTTCTTGCGGTTCCATGCTACTTTATTGATGATACCATGTTTTATGCACACTTTATGTCATATTCACATTTTCTGAACTAACCCACAACAAGATGTCAGCGCGGCCGTTTCTCGTGTTTTTGGTTTCAGAACTTAGTAACGAAATATTCTCGGAATTGGACGAAATCAACGCCTGTGTTCCTGATATTTTCCACCTAAGCTCAGAACAACTTAGCGACCGTAGGGGCCACAGCTCACTGGGGAGGCACTGCCACGCTCAGGGCTGGCCTGCCGCGCTCACCCCTCGGTCGCCTGCCAGCCCCCCTCCCGCCGCCTCTTCGCCATATAAAGCCCTGCATCGAAACCCTTACTGAGGAAGCGACACACGGAGAAAGTTCCAGGAGCCGCCACTGGCTGCGAAGCCAAGATCCTGGGACAGAGTCCGTTCCGCACTCCGCCGAGCGGTGGAAGTGCCCCGAAGGCTTCTCCATCATACCGCCATCTCCACCGCCATCTTCATCACCGCCGCCGCTCCCATGAGGAGGGTGTTCCCCCCATCGAGGCTCGGGCCGTACCCTGTAGCTGCGGTTATCTCTCTATGTATCAATACAATGATCTCATGAGCCGCTTTACATGATTGAGATTCATATGAGTTTTGTATCACAATTTATCTATGTGCTACTCTAGTGATGTGTTATTAAAGTAGTTTTATTCCTCCTGCATGTGTGCAAAGGTGACACTGCGTGCACCGTGTTAGTACTTGGTTTATGCTATGATCATGATCTCTTGTAGATTGCGAAGTTAACTATTGCTATGATAATATTGATGTGATCTATTCCCTCTTCGTACATATGCATGAAGGTGACAATGTGCATGCTATGCTAGCTTGGTTTAGTCTTTTGATTCATCTTACACTATAAGGTTATTAAAATATGAGCATTTTGTGGAGCTTGTTAACCTCGGCATTGAGGGTTCGTGGTAATCCTACGTAATGTGTTCATCATCCAACAAAAAGTGTAGAGTATGCATTATCTATCCTGTTATGTGATCAATGTTGAGAGTGTCCACTAGTGAAAGTGTAATCCCTAGGTCTGTTCCCAAATACCGCTTGAGTTACCACGTTGTTTCATCGTTTACCGTGTTACTATTGTCGTAATACTACCACCATCAACTACACGCCATCAAGCTATTTTCTTGCATCATTGCTACCGCTTATATATATTCATACCACCTGTATTTCACTATCTCTTCGCCGAACCAAGTGCACCTATTTGGTGTGTTGGGGACACAAGAGACTTCTTGCTTTGTGGTTACAGTGGCTGCATGAGAGGGATATCTTTGACCTCTTCCCCTCCCCGAGTCCGATAAACCTTGGGTGATCCACTTTAAGGGAAAACTTCTGTTTCCCACAAACCTCTGCACTTGAGGCCCAACACTGTTCACAGGAAAGAGGGAACGAGACATCAAGCACTTTCCCATGCCTGCTGTCAGAGGAAAGGTAAAAGGTACTCACACTCCCATCACACTAAGCTTATTTTCCCACAACATAAGA